>CM052800.1:156073918-156143405 GCA_028533885.1 Nasua narica | reverse complement strand
CGCTGTGTCGGTGAGTGTGAGGGAGAGCTCAAGCTAGGTTGAATAAAGGGCTCTTTTGCTTTTGCATCGGACTCGGCTCCCTGGTGGTATTTGGGGATCTCAAAATCTGGGCATAACAGTAAGTGCCTAAAATTTTTCAAATCTGGTCATGGAGTTTGCAGCCTTTTTCACTCAAAGTTTCTCTCAATCCATCTTTCACTAGCTTACTTTTCAGGAAAAGTTAACAAAGACTGAATTTTAAAATCTGATTTACATGTCTAAGCAGCACATTCCTAAGAGAGTCTGTTTTTCCTCTTGGTTGAAGTAGAATGAGACATTTGCAATTTTGGATAGTCTCTGTTTAGGCTTGGGGGGGTGGTAGACTCTTCTGTGTACATTGTAGACTGTTAGTCCATGAAGATTAAAAATGAAATTCACTGGGCTATATCTAATCAAGTGTCAGAATGGAGTGGGTCAATCACGAGGGTGAAATCAGATCCCATTTCAGTAGTAGGTTCAAAGGAGACAAGGAAGTAAATTATTCCAGTTTTGCTCCAGGATAAAAACATTTATTTCATTGATTTTTTCAGAGTAGAGGTTAAATTCCATAATTTTTCCAGTTTTTACAGCAAATTTCTAACAGTAACTACATATCTATAAAGTCTCTGATTATTGAAAAGTAATCTCTAGATGGCATATGGAGTTCTATTAGGTTATCATTGTGACATCAGTAAATAATGACACAATTTCCCAATAAAAAGGACCCATTTGGTTGGGGCACCTGGGTGGCTCAGTGGGTTAAAGCCTCTGCCTTTGGCTCGGGTTGTGATCTCGGGGACCTGGAATCGAGCCCCGTGTTGGGCTCTCTGCTCGGCGGGGAGCCTGCCTCCCCCCCCCCACTCTCTGCCTTCCTTTCGGCTTACTTGTGATCTCTCTCTCTCTCTCTGTCAAACAAACAAACAAACAAACAAACAAACAAACAAACAAATAAATAAATCTTTTTTAAAAAAAACTTTATAAAACAAAAAAGGAACCCATTTGGTAAAATTTCTAGGACTGCTATATTCTTGCTCTTTGAGAACCTGAAGATTCTTTACCAGTTTGTTTATATTAAGTCTGATTTGCATGATTGCAAGGAGGGTAGGCATCTTTCTCAAACTGTAGGGACAAGCAATGTGAGCCAAAGTAAAAATGAAATTCTCTTAGGAAATTTAATGGTGTCTACTAACACTATTAGCTTATCTCCCAGTGTATTTGCCTTTATTTCTCTGTCCTCTCATCTCAATTCCTAATAGAAATTAGGATTAGGTAGAAGACATGCTGAATTGCTTAATGAAGATAAAAGTTGAGACACAACTGGCAGATGGTGGAGGAAGGGGTCAAAAGTTTCAGAGAACTGGGAATGTGAGAGTGGGCCAGGAACCCCAGCACTTGATGGTATTTTGCATGAGAGTATGGAAGACAGTTTTCCCAGGTGATGATAAATGTGCTAGTGGGAGGGGCACCAGAATCCCAGAGAAGCTCTAAGGCTCTGTAGAACAGGCTAATAGAAGAGGCTGTTATAGAACTGAGCTCCAGATAGCAAAGGTGGTGATGAAAATCTGAAATATTAGAATCTAGGTGGCAAACAGTTTAACCATCAGGAGAAAGATAGAGACAATTGTCACAATAAGTGACAAATCAGAGTGGCAGCCAGAGGTCTCACTCTGCAGAGAGGTAGGGAGATGCTGAATGGCACAGAGTATTCCTAGAGGCAAGACAGATGGGCAGGCAATCAATAGGGTTACTACTTTTACTTGATTTACACAATCAAAATAAACAAAGGACAGGTGATCAGGAAGCTAAGTGACAGGTGATCAACAAAACACCTGATCTGTTGCTTAGTTTCCGGACCTATGCCAGTTCCCGGACTCCAGACTCCTTGATAGAAGGAGAGGCCAGGAACCTATGAGGAAGGATCCTGCAACACCATGGTACATTTAATCAGTAGTATTTCTCTACATCTTTCCCCAAATGGATGTAAAGACATTTACCAGGATATCTTGCATTGGGGGAAAGGAGAACACCCAGGTTTTTGAGGATTGTTGGGCACAGAGACTGATTTTAATTGGTGTCTGGGGGCCCAAAGTGCCACCATGATTCCTAGTGGTTGATAAAAGGAGTCTTGCCTCAGGACTGGCTTATTGTGAATCCAGCTGGTCCATGGGCCTCCATAGATATTATTTCCTTGATCCTCTGGCATACGATTGGAAAGGACAGACTTGGCAGTTAGCAGAACATTCAGATTGATTCCTGGACCTGTGAGGTAAGAGATCTCATAGAAAGGGAAGGTTGGGAGCACCTGGGTGGTGAGGCCAGTTGAGCATCCAACTCTTGGTTTCAGATCAAGCCCCGCATCAGGCTTGATGCTCAGTGCAGAGTCTACTTGAGATTCTCTCTCCCTCTTTCTCTGGCCTCCTGCTTGTGCTATCTCTCTCTAAAATAAATAAATCTTAAAAAAAAAAAAAAAAGGTAGTTCAATTCTAACTCTCTGAATCTTGCCCTTCCTCCAAACTCCCTATCCCTGGCCCAGATAGTAAATCAAAAGAAATACCATGTTCTGTGGGGAAGATTAATGCCATTCTTTCCGATAATGCAGGGATGGTAGTCCCTCCCAAATCCCCATTTAGTCACTAGTCTGACCCCTACACAAACTAGAGCTTTCACAATGAATGACAGTCAAATACTGTAAACAACCAAGTCGGAGCTTCAGTGGCAGCTGATTGGCTGGATGTAGTTTATCTTTTGCTTCCTTCCCTCCTTCCCTCTGCCTCTCCCTCCCTCCCTGCTTTCTTTCTGCAGAATGACACAGCCTCTGGCATATGGTACACAGCCATTTATCCAGCAGATGCATTCTTTTCCATCCGTCTTAGAAAGGAGGCCAATAAGCAGTTCTCATTCCCAGGAGACAGAGAAGAATATTCATTTAGTCAGGATCTTTCCCTGGGTCAGTGTTCGCTCCTCCACCTTCAGTCATGATACAGTCTGAAGGGACCCGCATCCTTCGGACAGCTGTAGAACATCACATTCTTCCACGGTACTGACGACATGGGAACTGAACCAGACAAGCAAGAAGTGACGAGTACCTAAGACACATGGGCTCCAGAGGGTAGGTGATAAATGTGTGAAAATCCAGGGGCTCTCAGTGAAATTGGTAGCCATCTGGAGTTTGCCGATACCAAACTTTGGAATTAGATAACATCTAATTCCAAATAAGACATATTTTCACACCTCCCACTACTACGCATACCAAACCCAATGCTTGGTGAACCTCTTTGACTTCCGGAAGCAATATATTCCATATTTGAGATTATTGCTCCACTGCCTCAAATAAAGAACATTAAACTGACAGTTTTAAATACAGGAAAGTCTGCAGCAGGTCTAGGCTATGAAGTAAACAGTCCTACTCCTAGACCATGGCACCTGGCAAATCCTCTTGTACTAAAGGTATCTGTAGTGGGAAAGGACACTTGAGTTGATAGCAAGCTCCAAAGAAGAGTTGCTATGTGGAACTCCAGGGTTCTAGAACAGCACTACGTATTAGAACTTACTGCATTTTCAGAATGTTCTATGCAATATGGTAGCTACTAGCCATATATACTGCCAAGCACTTGAAGTGTGGCTAGTGTTATTTCATCTATCTATCTATCTACCTATCATTTTACTTAATTTAACTTTTTGGGATTTTAAAATTTTTTAAAGGAAACAAGAGGACCAGGAAACATTAGTGATTGCCTGGGGCTATGGAAAGGAGCTCCAGAGGAAACGGGAGTATTTGGGGTGATGGAACTGTCCTGTATATTGATTGCTTCCACAACCAATAATTGGTCAGACATTAAAGGATGATTTTACTGGATGTAAATTGTAACTCAATCTTTTAAAAAAGAGAATGACAGGGCCCCTGGGTGGCGCAGTTGGTTGAGCGACTGCCTTCAGCTCGGGTCATGATCCCGGAGTCCCGGGATCGAGTCCCACATCGGGCTCCCGGCTCCATGGGGAGTCCGCTTCTCACTCTGACCTTCTCCCTTCTCATGCTCTCTCTCACTCTCTCTCTTTCCTAATAAATAAATAAATTAAAAAAAAAAAAAAGAGACTGACAAGACAGTTAAAAATTTACTCTGTGAGGAAAAAAAAATAGAACTTAACGTTTTTCTCTCATGGATAGTAAAAACAACGACTTTAGGTGTAAACAAAAGGAACAGTAAAATGAGAGATCTTCCATATACAAAATTTTAAAAATGTTTTTAAGAAAAATACGCTTATGCAGAAGTAATACTTCTTCTTGTATTTGATTTAATTAACCTGTGCTGCTTTTGTGGGGATTAAAAATGTTAGAAGTGGTTATTTTTAAATTTCATAAAAGTTTCAGGTAATAAGCAAAGCATTAGAACAAAAGAGGGCTCAACAACGAGTTTTATAAAGCATTTACTGTAAAAATACATACCACTAATGAAAAAAGAAAAATTTATTTCTTTACAGTTAAAAACATGCAGTAAGTATTTGGACAAAATAGTCAGGTTTTCTTGAAAGAGGAAAATTAAAATGTAACATATTATCCATAAGCTACATATTTAGCTCAAACTAGATCTATTTATTTCACAAGAACTAATTTCCAGATATACCTCTATGAATTTACACACTGTTATTTAGCGGCTCGTCAAAAATCTATCTGTAAATTAAAAAGTTAAGCAACACTGTCTTTGCCTTTACAGCTCGCAGGTGCAGCCAGTCAGCTGGTAGAGCGTGGCTATAGAGGCGAATTTCTTGGTACTGCCAACTGCAGCATGGGCTCATCAGAGAGAGGCTGCTGTCTGGTTCCTTTCCTTCCGACCATTTATGGCGTGGGCATATCAGGTCCTTGCTCTCAGCCAGGAAGGAATACAATGTATTTCAAGTCTCTGAAAATTGAGGAGTCTAAAGTCGCACCGTGGTGTGCTTACCTCAAAGCAGTGGTGCCAACCCAGGAGGGTCCTCAGCAGGCTGATTTTTAAAGTACCTCCTTTTTGGTTTAGGATTCTACCTCATCCCCATCACTTTCATCATTGCCATCACTCTCTTCCTTGTCTTCTCCCCTCCTTAAGCTTTTTCAGATATTTACTAGCTAAAATCATCTCGGGTAATAAATCTGCAAGAAACTAAAAAGTTTCTGATTCTTCTGCAGTATTTCACAAACCACTGAATGCTTCTTTTTCTTTTCCACCGCCGTGTCTCTAGGAATAGGTGGCTAGATATTGAACAAAGAGGTCCACAGCCTTGGTACGAGTACGCGCGCCTCCTGGTTGCTGGTGAACACCTGGTTGCTGGGGACCGGGGCGGGGGGGGGGGGGGGAGGGGAAGCTCTTTATGATGACCCGGATGTGGGACATGCGTCGTTGCTTTCCGCGCTTGTCTCCGCGGCAACATTTCCGCAGATGTCTCCGCCATCTTCTTTGCCACACGCACGTGGTCTGCTGGGACCTGTGGTGAGCGTATGAGACCAGCATGGAGAGGGCGGGCTCATTTTACTTAATCTTAATTCATTTAAATATAAGCATAAATAGCTTCATGCGGTCAGTGGCTATCATATTGGACAATGCAGTTCTCGAGCAAGTCCGTTTCAGCTGTAGTACAGATTTATAGCATTCAGAAAGCAGTTCCTGCTTGCTGTTATATCTGGTAGAGAGGGAGTATCTGATCCTGGGTGGTAGGTCATGTGTGGCCAGAACTAATCTTGGTTAGCTGGGTTCTCGCGCCTGTTGAGTCATAAATTTGGGTGGGCTTAGTAGTATTATAAGATGGTGGAAGTGGTCTATCCCAGATTGGTCATGAGAAAGGGCTGTGAGTGGACCTGAGTTAGCTGCTCGGGTAGGTGTCCTAGACCCCTGAATGCCATCTGCTTCCATAGTACTGATACCTCTCCTTCAGCTCAGGTCCATAGCTGTTTGGTGTGTACCTTTGGAAATAATCATAGATGATGAAGAAGACTGAGCTTGGTTTACTGTTAGGTTAGTTTTATGTGTCAGTATGAGCCGAAAATGGACTGATGCTACTCCACAACCCAATGAGGAGTGACTTTGATAGATGTCAGTATGGAAAATCTTCCCAGTGGGCAAAGCCCTGGGTTGTGCAGGTGGTCATTCACTTTGTGTTGAAGGAGATAGTCCAAGGTGAGACTATGCATGGATTCATGGGCAGAAACAAATCATCTGGGGGCGCCTGGGTGGCGCAGTTGGTTGAGCAACTGCCTTCGGCTCAGGTCATGATCCCGGAGTCCCGGGATCGAGTCCCATATCAGGCTCCCAGCTCCGTGGGGAGTCTGCTTCTCACTCTGACCTTCTCCCTTCTCAGGCTCTCTCTCTCTTTCCTAATAAATAAATAAAATAAAAATAAAATCTTAAAAAAAAAAAAAAAAAAGAAACAAATCATCTGGCTAGTTGGTCATGGCCCTGAAAGGAAAAAGTATTGGGAGGATAGGTGACAAGGAGGACAGCAGAAGAAGAACGTGAATAGGTTGACTGAAATAGTTGTAGTGTGTGAAAACATGTTTTTGCCTACCACAGAGCATCAACCAGAGTCCTGGCACTGAATAACCAAGTAGACAGGATGCTTTGGTCATTTAAAGTCAGCTAGCCTCTGTCATTGGCTCCACTGGTACTGGCAAATTGGATACATTAGTAGAGTCTCCACTGTGGAAGAGATGGAGGCTATGCATGGGCCCAACCATGGGCTTGTGGCTGCCAAGGCTGACTGCTGTTGCCAAATGCCCAACCTGCCAGCAACAGAGACCTGGATATTCTATAGCATCAAATCTCAAGAAAATTAATTAGGTGTTAGGTTGCAAGTTCACTCCTTTGGACTTCTGGCCCAGAAGGGGCAGTGATTTATTTCGATTGGGATTGACACACATTTTGAGTATGTGTTCGCCTTTCCTTGCTGCAGAGCTCCAGATAGCACTGCTCCCCAGGGTTTTACAAAGTATTTAATTCTCTGACATGGGACCCACATGAGATTGCATTAGATCAAGAGACTGAATTTAGAGCAAAGGAGATAGAAGTGGCCTTAGGACCATGGAATCCACTGGCCATATCATGTACTGTGTCATCTAGAAGCTTTTTACCTAATGGAGTCACAGAATGGTCTCTCGGAGACACAGTTGAGGTACCTGCTTGGAGATGACTCCTTCAGAGGATGGGGCACCATTTTCCACCATATGGTGTATACCTTAAATAAAGACGATTATTTGGTATTTGGTACCATGCCCCTAGTAGGTATAATACATGAGTCAGAATCATGGGGTAGAAGTAGGAGTGGTCTCACCATCCCCAATTCACTTGGAAAATTTGCATTTCCTGCCTCCACAATTATAGACTGTGCAGGTATATATATATATATATATTTTTTTAAGTAGTCTCAACATCCAATGTGGAGCTGGAACTCACGACCCTGAGATCAGGAGTCAGATGCTCTACCAACCAAGCCAGCCAGGTGCATGCAGAGATCTTGGTTCTCGGGAGAGAATGCTTACTACCAAGGGGCACTCAGTAAGATTTCCACTGTTGTCTAAGCTATGTTTTGTTTGTTGGGTTCCTTATGCCTAGAGGGATAGGAGTCATCATACTGGTGGAGTATTAACTGCGCTAGTTATCATGTTATTGCTTCTTAGCACCAAATCAATTCTTTTGTACCCTGCTTTGTTATAGTGGAGATAGACAGTAAATATTTCTCCTTTGCTGGCCAAGTTTGTCAGTAGAGGGTACTGGAGGAATCCTATAGAAGGAAAGGGATTTTTTTTCTTTCTAGTTCCAGTGTGATTCCCCTTTTCGTCTTGTTCCTGACCTTGGCCTGTACTCTCCTGGCGGGCACCCAGTAGCACTCACCTCTAGTGAGTTCAACAGCATGTTCCTGGGAAAGGTTTCTAGACATCCCACCCTGAGATTCTCCCCGTAGGTAGGTTAGTGCTAGGTTCTGCTGGTTCTCCAGCTGGCTTCCCAGTGAGCTCAGTAGCACCCCCTGCAGGCAGTATTCCAGCAATATCGTTGTTAGCACATGAGTAGGAGGTTTCTGCTTGGCCGAGTTAGCCTGCAGCACCTCAGTGAACTTCACCCCATCCCGTGGGCTAGAGCCAAACCAACGGCAGTGCTCTCTCAGTCCCTGCCTTGGGGGTAGGGGCATAACTTCGTTAAACTTTTCATTCTTTGGATCCTCTCAGTCCCAGAGATAATGGCTACTTACCATATCTGCTATTTCTGCATTTTATGAAGTTCTTTTTAGCTCTTAGAAGCTAATTCTGTTACGCTAGTTCCAAGCTAGGATGTGATAATTATGTTAAATTTTTTTTTTAATTCCTCCTGTTTTTTTGTCTTCTGACTGGAGTCTTATCATTAGTAAAAGGCAATGCTGCTGCTACACAAGTGGGGCGGAGAGGAATATGCTCAGCATTGTTGGGTCATCTCTTTAAGCTCCTGTGCCCTGTTTCAGTAGTAAGTGGACAAGTGGAGTAACCATGGCCCGAGAACTGCCTGGTAACCAGGTTCTCAGACCCCCCAGGAAATAGAGCCCGGGCGATCTCACCAGGCAAGCTGTCTTGACCAGCAGTTTCGCTGGCAGAAGGTGAGGGGAGCCAAGGCTGGATGAAAGAGGTGAGGGACGATGACTGTTGGTTGTGGCTTCGAGATCAACCGCAGTATCAGAGTTTGTCAGAGTAAACCTTCTCTTGTAGTCTTCCCCAGTAAGAAAGACCAGCCAGAGCCCTGGAGATGGCATTGCCGGGTGAGGTGGACTTACACAAGAAGGGGACGAGGCGGGTAGAAAGCGTGCACTGTGGTGACTACTGCAGTGTTCTGTGCAGATCCCTTCTTTGGGACCGAGACATTTATCCTCCAGATGCTGGAGATGGCAGCTGCTCGCAGCTCACAGCTCACCTCTCACGGAGTTGTTCTCAGCCACAAGTAACTGCCTCATCCAGGCATTTATGCTTCCTACCAGTGTAGGCTAGCGAGACATTACTGGTGGTTGCAGGGTGACAAGACCAGGTTCTTTGCTGTTATTTGGGACACATCTGTGAGACCACCCTGGTTCCACGTCTCTGTGTAAGATCAGCTAAGGCATTCGTTTCACTCACAGTGTGGGTCAGCTTCTCCCTTGGGCCACTCTTGCTGGCCTTTGGCATCTCTCTTGACATCACTTCCCAGTAAAACTGCATGCATGATTCCATCCCAGATTCTGTATCCAGAGAACCTAATCTAACATTTGTTTTAATGCTTTTTGTGCATTATCTCATTTTGGGGAAAACGATTCAAAATTGTCCCCACCAGTTTTTTTCCCTCATATTCTCAAGAGTCATTAGTTATTTGGCAAATAATGAGCAAGTACAGCTGCCCCTGAGGTGTGAAGAAATGCTTCTCCTACAGTCATTTCCTCAAGAGGACTTCTCTTAGCTTGTGGCTCTCGGGAAGAGCAAAGGTTTCCCTGGTCATTGATCCATGGGAGGAATTGGTAAAAATTGTGGACAGTTTGGCTTATGGGCAGCAACCAGTTATTGCTGATGTCATCAAGGAAAGGACACAGTCTTCTCTTGTGTGAGGTCTGATAGAAGCCTGTTTGGTCTCTGGTAAGCACTGTCTCACCCAACTAACCTACCCATGTATGTGTATGCCAGGGATGGGAAGGTGGGGGGGCCGTTTTCCAGTCACACGTTACAGACAATGTTCCTGCTACGCTTGCTGTAACAACCAGCCCAAAACTTACTGGTGTAAAACATTATATTAATGGATTTTGTGGGTCAGTAATCTGGACAGAGCTTGTCTCTGCTCCACACTTTCTGGGGTCTAAGTTGGCAAAACTCAAAGCTGGGAGTGGTTCAATAGCTGGAGGCTAGAATTATCTGGAGGCATCCCACTCACAGATCTGTAGTGATGCTTACTGTTGTCCGTACCCTCCGTTGGTCTGACCAGAGTACATGCATGTGGCCTCTTTATTGAGTCTCTTTCTGTGATAGAACAGAGGCTGGGTTTTGTGAACATCCCAAGAGAGCAAGCAGATGTATATGGCATTTTTATGATCTAGCATCAGAAGCCATATAACTTCACTTTTGTCATTTGTATTGATAGAAGTGGAAGTTTCACCCATATTCAAGGTAATGGTAACCTACAGACCACCACTTGATGGGGGAACTGTCCAGGTTACACGGTGTCTTTATCATCTCAGTTGCTATAACAAAATACCATTGGCTGGGTGGCTTAAACAGTAGAAATTTATTCCTCACAGTTTCGGAGGTTGGAAAGTCCAAGGTCAAGATATCAGCAGGTTCTTGGTAAGGGTACTCTTCTTGGCTTGCAGGTGGCGACCATCTTGCTGGGTCCTCCTATGGCAGAGAGAGGAAGCGCTGGTGTCTCTTACTCTTCTTAAAAGGACACTATAAGCCCCATCGTGGGGCTCTATCCTCATAACCTCATCCTAACCTAATTAGCTCCCAAAGTTCCCATATCCTAATACCATCACATTAAGGGTTAGGTCTTCAACATGTGAATTTTGGGGGGACATAAACATTCAGTCCATAACACGTGGTAAGAAGGGCATGTGAGATGGAGATATTATTATGATCATCTCTGAAAAATAATAATTGGCTTATAAACAATATACTTCCATACTTCCTAAGATTTCCTCTCTTCTGTGTATGCTTATCTGTGTACTAGTGCCTGACTGGTTTGAGTGTTAGGACTCAACACTATTTATTCTTATATATTTGTTGAAACCAACCAGAGTGAATGTCTGGGATTCCTAAAGGCTCTGCAAAAAACCAAATGCCCATAATGAGGACAAATGACATCTTGCTTCTCAGTTCTGTCATTATTTGTGTTCACTTCCAGTTGGGACCTATTTCCCACTATGACCAGGACACTGCTTAGATATCAGTCCTCAACTTTGCATGTAGACATTTGATATTTTAAGATTATTTAAGGAGAGTTAGTTATTGTCAGTAGATAATCCCAATTATCCCTTAAGCTTTGATTTTTAGAACAATGAGAAAGAAGCAGGAGGCAGGCAAAAAACTTAAGATTTTTATGAGTCAAAAATAGTAGTTGCATAAATTTAGTAACCTCATGTCAACATCACCACCAAAATAGAGAAAGAAAGCAAATACTTCCACATCTTCTGTCTCCCTTATGCCTAGACACCTTCTTTATCTCTCTACTTCTGTGAATGGAAGAGAGCCAGCATCTGGGCATGAGACAATTCTTAAGAAAAATCAAGACTTCAATATGGGCTCAGACTACAGACAGAAAAGAGATACAGTGGATTCTGGAAAATTATCTTCCTGAAATCTCAGTACGAATAGTAAAATCGATTCATAGCAACTACATCTGGAATGCATGTAATTCCACATTCCAAACAAGCATACTTTTATTCTTTTTTAAAGATTTATTTATTTCAGGGAGGAGGAACACGGGGAGAAGGAGAGAACAACTCAAGCAGATTACCACCTGAACGTAGAGCCCGATGTGGGGCTTGGTCTTGTGAACCTAAGATCCCAACCTAAGTCGAAATCAAGAGTTGGACTCTTAACTGACTGTGCTCCTCAGGTGCCCCACAAATGAGTATACTTTTAAGTCAATAATTTGGATTTATTTTTCAGGAAGTTCACTTACTTTTTTTTCCTGCCTCTCCCCCCACATTCTATTTGATTGCTTAAAACTTTTTAGCATTTTCCCAGTTTTATGGAGTTTGGATTGTTCAGGGATATGTTTAACAAAATTAGGATGTTTGGGTGAAATGTGTCAAAATGAAGAGGAAAAATATTGGTGGCTTATTGCTTTGGTGTGAAGAGGCATATTCCTGGGCAGGATGTGGCCACAGGGAGGTTTGGTGCCATGAACCTTTTTTGTGTGTGTGATTCATGAAGATATGCAGAGCTTTAGCCACGCTGAATGCATTGTTTGGGGCTTGTTCTTGCTCATAGGGAGCAATTTTTTTTTTAAAAGATTTTATTTATTTATTTAACAGAGAGAGACACAGCAAGAGAGGAAACACAAGCAGGGAAAGTGGGAGAGGGAGAAGCAGGCTAACCCTAACCCTGCCGAGCAGGGAGCTTGATGGGGAGCTCGATCCCAGCACCCTGGGATCATGACCTGAGCCTAAGGCAGACACTTAACGACCGAGCCACCCAGGCACCCCTTTAGGGAGCAATTTTCTACTTGCAAATGGAAGGTGGAAAACGTTTTACTTTTCGATTCTGAAAGCCGTCTTGTCTTGACATAAGCAAGATACCAAACCCTGCCAATTCTGCCCAAGAAGAAACTGGCTTGCTCCCTTTGGGGCGCGCCACTGCTGAGTTACGAAGTTTGACCCCTTGCAGATGTTTTTTAGTGGTTTGTTTTGTTCTATTTGGAAATCTGTGAAGTCACATTTATCTTTATATAAGATCCTTCAGATTCCTTTTAACTGACTTTTGGAGGTTTAATTATTTCTTTGAAGTGGGAAGGTACTATTTGACAATTAGAAGTTTCACAAGTATCAGTTCAAAGTTGATTTTTTTTTTGAATAAGGAAAGTAAAACTAATACCAGGTTATACTTCTGCATTTCTCAGCAAAATTCTTTCAATAATTTAGATATAAATACTAACATTTTGGGGAGGTACTTTTAAGTTCTTAAATATATTACTTCACTTGCTTTTCATCACAGTCCTATATGAAGGAGGTACTTTAGCTCTTTTACAGGTAAGGAAATCACTCACAGAGGGTTTAATAAAATTGATTAAGGTCACATATGTAATAAGTGGCTGAGCCTAGAGCTAAGCCTTTATCTGTCTGATGTCCAAGATCAAGCTCTTTCCATTTTAAGACATTGCTTCTCAAGTCACTATGTTGTGCATTTTCTTACAAGTAAGTCCACAAATTACCACTGGAATGAAATGAGTAATGGATCCAGTGATTGAAGAAATGGATCCTTTTCCTCCTTCTGGGCCATGGCAAGAATGCATTTCTAAGTCTGCCAAGGGGTTAGTTAACGGCCGGGCAATGGAGTTCTGGTTGATAGACTATACAGAGAGAGGGGGTGTGTGTGTGTGTGTGTGTGTGTGTGTGTGTGTGTGTGTGTGTGTATATACATATATATATATATATAAAATTTCCAGGCCTGATCCATAAAATCTTCTGTATGGTTCTCTACATTTTCTTCCCCCACATTCCAGGGGATGGCAATGTCCAGGGCCACCTTGGAAGCTATGCCATTTGGAAGATGGCAGAGCCCCTTTCTGGGTCCCTGCCTGACTACATGGAGTGGCGTTCTCTCCTGGCAACAACTGGATTTTATGTGAGTGAGAAGTAAGCATGTACTGTGAGATTTTGGAATTTGTAGGCTGGAATAGCCAGCGTTGATTTCACAGTACTAATTCCTATATTAGTTAAGTGGTATGCTATTTTAACAGAAACTTAAAATGTGTGACGTTGGCTCAGCATTTAAATATCAGAAACAGAAACACTGGAGTCCCGTCTTATGCAATGACAATGTTTTTGGTAAAATCATGAGCCTGAGAAAACTTGACATCAGATCTTGTGACTACCGAGACTAGCTCCAGGGTACAAGAGTGAGAAGTAATATGTTAGGAGTGTGTACTGGTTATAATTGGCTGCCACTAGCAAAAATGCTACGAGAAAGAACTGAGCTCAGGAAATATGGCTGGTTTGGAAAGAGAAATTGAAGGAAATGGAGAAAGCCCAGAAATCAAACACCTTAGAAAGCTGGAGAATTTCACTCTGCTGGACCCTGAAACAGTAAAAGTAAGTTAGAAATGTTTTGAGAAACGGAGATCCATTAAAAATCAGCCTTAGGTAAAAATTCTTTCAGTAATAGCCATCATTTGCATATCTAAAGCCTGACTGATGTGTATGCTAAATTTAACTAAATTGATTATTAACCTTGAGATACCTTTAGTGGTATAAAGAACTGCCAGAAGCTATGAAATTTGAATTTCATAAAAACACATCCTGGATCAAATTCGTAGGCAGAGTGCCCCATATGACTAAGCAAACTGCAGTGGTGTGGTTAAGGGGTGGTGATGGTGATGATGTTTTCCCTCACTTCACCAAAAGAGCACATGAGTTACACATTCAGTTACTGAGCACTTCCCATAAGCCTGGTGTAACCATAATGAGACCCAAATTGGGTGTACAAAAGCAGAGGTAACACAGAGCCAAAATACAAAGCAAAACATGATGAACTGCCAAAAGAGAGAGAAGAAATGTTATAGGATTTCAGGAGTGGAACCAACTGCCAGTTGGAACATTTACAAAAGACTATGTCAGGCAGAGCATTTGACATGGGTTTCACATGGCAGGTGGGACTTCGAGACATAGCAGCAGTGGTGGGCAAGGACATTGTAGGTGAGCAGAAAGGCAGGGTGTAAGGCGTTCCCTTGGGCTGCCATGTGTTTAGATTTAAAACATATGCTAGACATTTAAGGACCCTGGATTTGACACTGAGAATGTGTTCTTCAGGCGTATGTTAATGTGAGGACTTTCCAATAATAGCTGCAATTGTAATATTATGTATATTAGGCCTATGGTTGGGGCCAGCGGAGCAGAATGTAACATCATTTGTAAAGAGAATAAAATGGAGAAAGAAGACGTGTTTTGCAGATCATTGTAATAGTCTTGGTGGGAAGGCCAAAGATGGACAGGTTATAGAAGAGACTGGCTCAGCAATACCTGTATATGGGAGACAGAGAATAGGTTCAAGATGTAGTAAGAAAAATTGGTGAGCCTTGATTTCTCAGTCTGTCCATTCATATGGAAAAGTAAGAATGCATTTTATTTTGTCAGAATTTTGTGAAATCCAAGGTGCTGAACTGGTCATAACCTCTGTCAGTTAAGATAAGGCATAAAATGTTAAAAGAAATACAGCCGCACTATAAAGAAGGAACCAGATAGGGCAAACATCTCAAGATTAAATGTATTCTGTTGCCTTAGTGTAAAAGTCTTTAATTTTGGGGCTGCTGGGTGGCTCAGTTGGTTAAACATCCGCCTCTCAATTTTAGCTCAGGTCATGATCTCAGGGTTGTGAGATTGAGCCCCACATTAGGCTCTGTGCTGGGCATGGAGCCTGCTTAAGATTTTGTCTTTTCCTGTCACTCTGTCCCTCCAAGAGATTGAAGGAAATTCTTTCTCTCTTCCTCACTTAAAAAAAAAAAAAAAAAAAAAAGGAAGCTTGATCATAGGGAGAATCAGGTGTGTGTGTGTATACACATACATGCACAGTTAGGTACTGACATTTCTAAATCATGGTTGCTGTAGGGAATTATGATCATTTACTTGGAAGTTTCTTACAAGAGAAGTGCTAACAGCTACTGTCAGCTTAGGGCAAGCAGGGGACCATGGAGGTGGAAAGCCACAGTGGTGGCCTGGGCCCATCACCATCAACTGTACCAAGTTGGCTGATGGCAGGTGAAGAGGTCTGTCCACTTCATATATATATAGTCACAGAGCAAAGACCCTACCCCACTGTGGTAAGACTGGGAGGTGGAGACAGTCACCAGAGGTGTCCTGCACAGGGAGTGGAATGCCTAGAGAGTGAGAAAGAAAAAAAAAAAAAAATCTACCAAGGCCAGTATAACCTCAGTATAAGAACTGGACTAGGTCAGGTAAAAAGTAAAAGTACATCAGCCTCAATGTAATGTAAGAATGTAAATACAAGAATCCTAAGTGAAATCTCAGTAAATTAGATCCTAAATAAGCTATTATTAAATCAAATTCAGTGCTAATAAAACAAATCAGAGCTGTATTAATTAAAGTGAACTTCAACTATTTGACAAAGAGGGCCTCAGGGATTGGGAGAGCACCGACTTGTTCCTGTGTCTTTGAGCGCTGCGGGGGGGCGCTCCCGGTTAGTTCCATGTCTTGTGTTCCAGCACTGGTTCCTCAGTGGCGTTGCTTCATTATCTCTTAGGACAGTGAGTTTTAAACTTTAATGCAAATTGGAGTCACCTAGAGAGCTTTAAAAAATTCAGTCTGCTGGGTCCCTGCTCAGACTTTTTGATTTTGTAGGTTATGAGTGGGGGCCCGAGAATTTGCCTTTAAAAAAAAAAATTCCCAGGTGATGATGATGCTACTAACCTGGGACCAGATTTTACTGAAACATCATTATCATCCATGTGGTTTATGAAATGGGTTACGATGGGTTGCATGTCCCAGGAAAGGTAAGAAAACAATATGGGTATATATGATTAGTCTCTTAAGGTAAAAGGAGTTACACATAGCAATTTCCTTCTCATTTTACTGGTGAGAACCTAGTCACCCAGTTATATCTAACTGCATCCAACTGTGAGCGGGTCTGGAAAATGTGGTCTCTAGACAGTGGGGTATTGGGAAAATGTCTTCCAATTCTATACTTAGTGATATCACACTGGTAGCTGGAAATTTGCTGTAGCATAAATACAGCAAAGACACTGGCAAATGCTACCAGTTAGGGCTCCCCCCAGTGCGAAGGCCAGTTGTCAAACATTTACCAGACCCTACTGTTTATAATTCAGTCACCACATTCAGTTTCAACTCTATTGCAGTGGATGGAGGGGAGATCAAGAGATAAATTTTGGTGGACAATTAGCAGCTTCTGGTATAGTGACTGACTGGGCTTCGTTCTAAAAATGCAAAAGTGGGTAAATATCTGCTAAATAATGACCTACACAGAAAAATCTCTTAAAATAATAGATGAATATAATGAATTACATGTGGTTATCTCAATAGATGTAGAAAATGTACCTGATAAAATTGAACACACATATATGATAGATTCAATTAGGAAACAAGGGCAAGAATTTTGATACAGTGTGTTGAAGAGGAAAAACTTTTCTTCTACTCTCTTAGTTTAAGTAATTGAGAGCCTGCAAATTAAACTGAAAAAAGATTTGCAAGAGAAAAAATAAAGTTATCCATGTGTCCATTTAAATGCAAGCTCATAGAAAATGTAGCTCAAAATGACAGTAAGAATTTGGGGCTTGTATCCCATCTTGATAGGAGAAGGGGAGGGGCATGAGAAAACAAATGACTTTTAGAAAGGATAAATAGGCCTTTTGGAGAATAGATGGGAGATATGGTAGTTTTGTGATAATTGCCTATTTAGGCAATTTCTTATCTCAGTGCTACTTTCTTATCTCTGGTGATGGGAGATCACTTTCTGGTTGCAAAATTCCTGGGGAAGGGCTTTATGATAGTTGATGTCTTTCGGGAAACTCTGCTTTTAGGCTGTTAAGAGGAACTCAGGAAAAAAAAATAAATAAATGAAACCAAAACAAAACAAGACCTCTTCCTGCATCTGTTGATTCTAAAATGTCATCAGCTTAAAATAATCCTTATGAACAGTGGTATTTTCTGGATCCCTTCAAGAGAATCTATGTATAGAAAACCTGCAGCAAACATAAGGGTACATCTGTTTTTAAAAAACTTTGGCCTAAAAATGACACTTTCCACTTCTGTTCACATTCCGTTTACTAGCATTTAGTCACATGGATAAATCTAACTGCAAGGGAGGCTGGGAAATGTTACTCTGGAATATTGATATAGGAAAACAGCTAGCAGTGTCTGCCATATCCTCTTCCCTTGCTTCTATCTCTCTATGGCACTTAGCACCACCAAACATACATACTGACTTGTTAATTTGTTTATTGTGTGCCCTCTTTACTAAAATGTAACTTCTATAAGGGCAGATAACTTTATTCAGTACACCAATGTATCTGTAGCCCAGTGGGGTACCTGGAATATGATAAATATTGATTTAATGACTATAATAGATATTATAGCAAAAATCAGTGCAAAGCCTCATCCTTCCACAAAGAAGACTCTAAGTCTTGATTCCGGCTGACTGAGAGAATGGTGGTACCAGGTACAAACAGAGGGAAGAATGAGAGAATTGAATTTTTTCAATAAATATAAATGTGAATTTCTGTCAGTCCGATCAGTGTAGGCTCAGATAGGTTAGTAGGACAAACGAATGTCTAGGGCTGGGTCCATAGAACTGGTTATTATGTGCATCATTGTTATAGGTGAAACTTTCAGAGAGAATGAGATTGTCGAGGAGCTTGTACAAAGAAGGGAGCAGAAACTGTGGAGAAAGGGAGGGATGAGGACCTTGTTGGAGAAGGCAGAGATCATGTGGTTCCAGAGATTAGTGAGTAAGAAGAGTAGCGAAGAATCAAGGAATCCATAAGAGAGACTTTCAAGACATACAACGTCTTTATTAAGGTCTGTAGAGAGTTTTAACAAAACAGAGGAAGAGAAACTGAAGGGATCTTGAGAAACATCATCTAGCTGTATTATCAGGAAGACCAAGAGACTACAGATTTGGGTGAAGACTCTTGGATACACCTTCCATGTTAGCTTCCTATGCTGCTGTTAAAAAAAAAAAAGGACCGCAAACTTGGTAACCTGAAAGAACACACATTTATTCTCTTCTTCCAGAAGTCAGAAACCTAAAATGAGTTTCATGAGGCTGAAACAAGGTGTCACTGGGGCCATGTTGCCTCCAGAGGCTCTAGGAGGAAATCCATTTCTTTGTCTTTTTCAGCTCCTAAAGCTGCATTCCTTGGCTCATGGCCCCTGCCTCTGTCTCCAAGGTCACTGGTGTGGTTTCTTCAAATCTCTGTCTTTGTTCCATTTCACATTGCCTTCTTTTCTGCCATCGTTAAATCTCCCTCTATCTCCTTCTTATAACAATACTTGTAATTATGTTTAGGGCTGACCTGGATAATCCAGGATAATTAGTCTATCTCAAGATCCTTTAATCACCTCTGCAAAATTCTTATAACCATGTAGAGTAGCAGTCACAGGTGCTAGGGATTAGGACCTGAATATTTTTGGGGGGACCTTATTCAGCCTACCATATCTCTTATACTCGGTTTACTCTTGTAACAAAAAGGTCATTGAAAGAACAGCTCAGCAGAATATTTGGAGGCAAAAGTGGGAAGAGGTTTGAAATTGAGTGAGAGAAAATCTCAAGGAAACCATTTTTTTGTGGGGGATTGGTAAATAGATAGGGAAGGAAGAGTAGCCATTTCAGGCTGAGGAAAACCAGAGTCTGTTTGTAGACAGATGAGAAGGAGCCAATAGGGCTTTCACTGGAAGGAGAGACTAAATCATTACTTCCTGTTCAACCATAATCATGCAAATAGGGATCATGTTGATTTTGTTCACCAGTACATTCCAAGCCCTACAGCCACTGCTTAATACATAGTGTGCACTCAATGAAATTTGTAGAATGAGAGAATCATTTATGAAGGAGTCGTGTAGCTCTTTGTGCTCGTTCTGAAGAACTAAAGAAACCATTGAAATCTACTTTCCAGATGGTCTAACAACATATTAATTAACAAAGTACTAAAAAATTATGAGTGTCAAAATGTATTTATCAAACTCCAGAGCGACTCAAATACCTATAGAACTGTCACAGTTTTCAACTTTCCAAAGAGATTGGGAGCTTGTCCTACTGAGTCATCTTGGGTGTTTCTTTTCTTTTCAATTAATTACACTACACATTTTCTATATCCTGATGAGAAGTTCAGAGAAATCTTTCATTAACTTATTTTTTGTATAATGTTTGTGTAGAGGTTGCAGCATGATTTTGTCATAAGACCTGAGTATCTTTGAGTGAGACCTCTGAAAACTGTTACCTTCGAGGCACCTTGGCAAGTTACTTTACCTCTCTGAACTTCAGTTTCTTCGTCTATAAGTGCAGATGATAATAATATCTATCTTGAAAAGCTGTGATGATTGAATAAGTTAATGTATTAAAAGTGCGCAGAACTTAGCAAACTCTCAGTACATGTCAGTGTCTATTGTTTTTATTACTACTACTACTACTACTACTACTACTACTACTACTACTACTACTACTATGACTAGAGGCTTTTTGGCTCATGTCCCATGTATATGCATGAAAGAGTTCTAGAAAGATCACTTGGTGTAACTTGGAGGTCATATAAATGCAGTTTTACAACATCAGAGAAGTTAAGTCCTTCATAATGAAATCTGGGTTTAGCCACTAATTTGTCTGGCTTTTAGCAAGTAATTTCATTTCTGTAGGCTTTATTGGAAAAATGAAGGGCTTTTATTGTATGATTTCCAAGGTCCTTTCCAGCTTTCTTTTTCTTTTTTTTTTCAGCTTTATTTTTCTATGACTGTATTCACTGAGCTCCTATCTATGGGGGAAGAATCATGACTTTTGTTTACCATTTTTCCTAAAACCTAGCATAGTTCCCAGCACTTTGTAGGCCTTCAATAAATATTTGTTACATAAATGAATAGCATACTTGGATTGAAGTTCATCTGATGAAGGGAACCATGGGCTGGGTTATTATTTTTACTACAAAGTGGATTTTTATGACTTGGGCTTATGTCTTAGGATTTTTCTGTTCCTCATTATAACAGGGAAAGAAGTAACGCTACCAAAGTATCACCACAGAGCAGGCATGGGGTGAAAATTAATCTATTATAATTGAGTCTTTGGGCAAAAATGCTAGTTCAAGGTCAATAGCAACCAGGAGTATTTTTCTGATAATGATTATGAATTAACAGTTAATGGTTTCACAAATGAGAAATATATTCATTAATGTAACAACTTAATACTTGAAAACTCAAAACTTGAATGAAAGTTTATTATTATATAACAGTAGCAGCATCTTGGTGGCAGTGAATGAGAAGGGAGTGTTTCCATGCTTAGATGAAAGGTACAGGCAGGAGGGAAAGACATTAAATATAGGAAGTGAGAAAGAAGGAAGTGGTCAAGAGGAAGCTTGGAGTGGGCACTCAAAAGGGTGGACTATAGGCAGCAACAGATGTAATGGAAACCCTTGCCACTAGGGAATTATCAGAAATACTTGGTATGGGTCTCAACTTTCTGTACTCACATAGGATAGGATCTTGAGTAATTTCTTTTTTTTTAAATAGCAAAGTAGTCAGTTATCCCCAAATGCTGGATGATGTGAGACATATAAAACTGTGGTATCTGTCCATGAAACTCAATATAGTAAACCTTCATTGTTGGACAGCTATCATAGTTTGAATGCTTACATGGCAAAACAGACATTGCTATATCCATATTTCATGATGAGAAAATTGTAGTTCTGAAAGTTGATCGAGTACATTTATTTTGTAGAGGCCGAGGACTTAATCGTGAACTTAATTGTTTTGTCTAATGCCAAATCCTAACATGTTCCCGTTATGCTATGTCATGGGTCTTTTTGGTCCCATTTGTTCTGACAGTGCAATTCAGTGGGAGACTGAATTTACCATGGAAAGGTCACAAACTACCTCTTATTTCAATCTTTCAAGATCTAATACTATTGCTGGGAGTAATGACCAGCGATAAGATTGGGTACATAATATCTCTAAGAAATGTCAGATAATATAGTGTTGTTAATGGATTTTCTAACAAAACTTAGAAATATTTTGCCTTACAGTCACCATTATTTTCTTAATGTAGGAATTACATTTAGTGTTATCTTTTTTACTTATATTTTTTTCCCTTTTTAAGTGCTAGAAAAAGTTGGGGAGTAGAATTTAGAATGTGGAAAAGTTTTGAAGGTTTATGAATGAAATAGAACAGAATATCTGAAATAAAGAAATTGCAAAATCTATGATTTTTGTTCCTAATTCAAACAAAAGTTTCCTAAACCAAGTGATTGGTGACTAGAAATACATACCTTTCTCAACATCTGTACTTTTTTCCTTTACTTAAACATGAAAACTAAAATTAACTCCTGGAATTCTGAATTTGAATTTTTGAAGCTAGCATTCTCTTTTATAGTGACTGTCTGACTAATCAAGCATTGGAATAATGTCCTCAATAATTAGTTAATTGTGGCACACTCAAGGTACTTGCTGGTCAGTTGAGACACTTTTCTCTCATTTTGAGGGTGAAACATGTTGACTGCATTTCTAATTAGTTAAAGGTGCATTCTTTCCTTGACCATTTTTAGCTTACTAGGAATTTTATTTCCAAATCCTGGATGAAAAATGAGTGCAACCCAGTAGTTCCTGTATTTTCCCACTTTACTAGTATATTTTCATTTAAGTTTTCGCTAAAATTCTGAAGTGAATAAAGCTTTAAATGTTTTTTAAAAGGTGTAAAAAACAAAAAAAAATATAAATAAACATCACACTTCTGGATGACAAAGAAATACTTTAGTTTGGAAACAAAAGATTATATATCAGAAAATATTGACAGATCTGACAAAACAAGCTTTATGTGTTTTTTTCATTTTCTCCCAAATGTATGGATATGTAATTGAAGTGCATATATTTAAAGTATAAATCTGATAAGTTTTGACATGTCATTTGGAGAAATCATACGTCGTTTGACTGGAGAAATCATCAACATAATAAAAATGGTAAACATTTTTATTTCTTTTGAAAGTTTCCTTGGGGTCTTCTGTAATAAATCTCTCCCTCCACCTACATTATCAAACACACATTTGATTATTTCTGTCATTATAGATAAGTTTGTGTTAGCATTTTCATAAACAGAATCATGTAGCTCGTACACTTTTTTGCTTGATTTTTTTTTAACCGAGGACGATGATTTTGAGATTCATCCACACTGTTGTGTGTATCAATAGTTCATTTTGTGTTGCTTAATAATATTCCACTGTATAGATATATCATAGTTTGTTTATATATGGTTGATAGACATTATGACTGTTTCCAGTTTTTGGCTATTACAAATAAAGTTGCTTTTGTGGACATAGGTTTTTGATTCTCTAGGGTAAATATCTTGGTAAGTGTATGTTTAACATATTAATAAACTGATAAGTTGTCTTCCCAAGTATTGCAGAATTTTACTTTCAATGAGTACTGTATGAGAGTTCCAATTTTTCCACATTCTCACTAACACTTGGTATGGTCTGGCTTCTTAATTTAGCTAGTCTAATGGGTATGTAGTGGTATTTTAATGTTGTTTTAATTAGCATTTACCTGCTTATTAATGATACTTAGCATGTGTTTCTCTAGCATGTGATATCTTTCATGTGTTTATTGGCCATTTGTATATTTTCTTTTGTAAAATGACTGTTCAAATCATTTACCCAGTTGTTTTGTAGGTTCCTTAGTATTTTTTCCACAAATAATTATATCAGCTACAAATAGGAAAAATTTTATGTCCTCCTTTCAGAGATTTATGCCTTTTATTATTATTTTTTGCTTAAGTGCAATGGCTAGGACCTCTAGTACAATGTAGAATAGATGTGATGAAAGCAAGTATCCTAGCCTTGTTCTTAATCTCATAGAGAAATAATTTAGTCTTTTACTATTAAATGCGATGTGGGCTATAGATTTTTGTAGATGTCCTTTAGCAACTTGAAAATTTCTGTAATTCTAAGTTTACAGAGAGATATCATGAATGAGTGTTGAATTTTTTTTAAAGTTTTTCTATATCTGTTTATTAAAGTGTTTTGCTTTATCTATATAGAGATCTGTCTTTTGTCCCAGCTCTTGAAAGGTAGCCTCTAAATCCTTGAAGTGTATTGAGTGATTGGACTGTCTTTGTTACTGATGCTGGGCCCTTTGGGCTGCACTTGATAGCTTATGCTAATGAGATGACTCAGGGTAGGGGCTGGCCAGAAAGACCAACCATCTTATTAGGGGGCTAAGATTTTGAGCTATGTGGTGTCAGTCCAGCCTCTGGGGAAGGGATGGGAGCATTGTCCATCACCTACATGGGCAATGATTTAATCAATTATACCTTTGTAATGAAGCCCCAATAAAAACTCTGGACACCAAAATTCAGGTTAGTTTCCTGGGTTGGCAGTATTTTCATCCTTATTACTATACATTGATGCTGGGAATGTAATGTATCCCATTACATTCCATCCCATCATATGAGGGTGATGGAAGCTTTGCTTTTGGAATCCTCCCAGACTTTGTCCTATGCTTCTCTTCCTTTGCCTGGTTCTAATTTGTTTCTTTTTGCTGTAATAAAATTGTAATAGTAAATATAATGCTTTACCGAATTCTGTGAGCCATTCTAGTGAATTATGAAACCTGAGGGAATCCAGGGGGACCCTTAAATTTGCATTTGGGTAGTCTGAAGTGGAAGCAACCCTGGAGACGCCGGAACTTATTACTGGTATCGGAAGTGAGGGCAGTCTTGGGGAGACTACTCCTTCAGACTTTGCAGTTTGCCACACTTATTGCTGTTGGTGTTGGTGTTAGAAGTCTGGGAAAGACTTGTTAGTTTGGAAGACTACACACTTGACCTTATTTTTATCTAATTGTAGGTAGCATCTATTAAAATGATTATGTAGGTTTTTTTTTCTTTATGCCATTAATTTGATTAATTACCTTCATTGATTTTTTTTTTTTTTTTTATTAGAGAGAGAGACTGAGAATGAGAGGGGAGAAGGTCAGAGGGAGAAGCAGACTTCCCGCAGAGCTGGGAGTCCGATATGGGACTCGATCCCAGGACTCCGGGATCATGACCTGAGCCGAAGGCAGTTGCTCAACCAACTGAGCCACCCAGGCGCCCCCCTCCATTGATTTTTGATGGTTAAACCATCTTTCCACTCTGGGATAAAACTTAATTGATAATGATGCATTATTTTCATATAGTGATGGATTTGATTAACTAATATTTTGTTAGGGATGTTTACATCTATATTCATGAGAGGTATTGGTAATGTTTGGTTTGACTTTGGTATTAGGAGTATGCTAGTTTCACAAAATTTGCCTGGCAGTGGTTCCTCTTTTATATCTGAAAAAGTTTCTGTAAGATTGATATTATTTATTTCTTGAACATTTGGTGTCCTTTACCAGTGAAATCATCGGGCCTTGCAGTTTTCTTTTTTAGGAATGTTTTTGATAACAAATTCAATCTCTCTAATAGTTATAGATATATTCAGTTTTTCTGGTATTGGTATATTCATATTACCAATTTTGTGATTTGTATTTTTCAGGAAATTTGTCCATTTCATGTAAATTGTCAAATTTGTTGGCATATTTTATTCATAAAATTCTGTATCCTTTTAATATGTGTAGGACCTGTGGTGATAAAATATTTCTGATATTTGTGATTTTTGTTCTCCCTTGATCCTTCTAAAGATATAGCTTTGGGTTTGGCAGGTTTTCCCTATCTTTGTTTTTTATTTCATTGATTTCTGTTTGTTTTAAAAATTATTTCCTTCCTTCTATTTACCTCTAGTTTACCTTGCTCTTACTTTTTTAGCTCCTTAAGGTGGACACTTAGGTCACTGATTTTAGATTTCTTCTTTTCTAAAATATAAGCATATAAAGTGGTACATTATATCTTTAGCTACAACACTAATTTTGATGGGTTTTAATATCATTGAGTTTAAAAATTTTCTAATTTCTTTAGGATTTTATCTTTAATTCATTAATTATTTAGAAGTGTCATTTAATTTATAGGTATATAGGATATTCTCATCACTGTTATTCTTTTCTAATTTCAATCCACTTTGGTCACAAAATACACCCTGTATTACATCTATCTTTTAAAATTTATCAAGAATTATTTTATGGCTCAGAATATGATCTATTATACAAATGGAAATGTACCTTTGTGGTAATGTGTACGTCTGCAGTTATTAGATATAGTGTTTTTATAATTATATCACCACGATTATATCATGGTGACTGATCATATTTTTAGATCTATTATTTCATGATATTTTTTGGAATAGTTCTTGCATCAGTTGCTGAGAAAGGGCTGTCAAAATTTATGATTTTTGATTATCATAGTCAAAACTATGATTTTTGAAAATTTTTTTCTCTTAATGCTGCCAATTTTTGCTTCATGTTATTTTGAGACACTATTAGTTGAATACCCATTGATAATTGTTAATGTCTTTTTGATAAAGTCTACCTTCCTATCATTATGAGATGTTTATATACCTGGCAATACTCTTCTTTAAGACATTATTAAAATAGCCATACCACTCTTCTTATGCTGTGTTCTTAGTATTCTTGTAAGAAATCAATTTATGTTCAATTGATCTATTTCTTAATATTTAAAAATTATGTCTTATAGGAAGCATATGCTAGGTGTTGATTTTATTAATCCATTCTATCAATCTGTCTTTTATTTGAGTTTGTTTAGACCATTAACATTTAATATAATCATTGATTTGATTTGATTGTTCTTTTTTTTTCTTTGTTCTTGTTCCTGTGCTTCTCTTATTGTAGTTTCCCCATATTATCTTCATTTTTAGGATTCTATTTTAATTTGTATCTTGGTTTTATATGCATATTTCACATGTTAGACCCTGACTTGTGTGAGTACATACAAAGAATTAGGGGATTCTTTATTGCAGCTCTCCCTTTTGGGATCCTTTTCACATTATCTGGCCTTTGGGTGCTTCTATTTTTTGGTTCTTCTTGCTAGAAAGGTAGAGTTTCTCTTAGAGTATCAGTTACCCAGGCTGTTGTCACTATTGTCACTGTGCCACTCTGTGACATGAAAGTACTTTTCAACAAGATGTTGAAGATCAACAAGATGTTCAAGAAGATGAGTTTGTGTATGTGTGGATATATATTGGAATCGGTATTTTTCTAATAATGACTCTCTTTGTTCAACATTAGAACAAACAAGCAAAAAAAAAAAAGGAAAAAGAAAAGAGAAAGAAAGAGAAGGAAGCTTACTCACATGAAGGTTGTTTCCTCGAGTTCTTGACTCACTTCCACAATTTTTTTATTTTTACTTATGTTACTTTTTAGAGTCTCTAAGTAGTTGTTCATACTTTGTCAAGAATTTTTAGTTGTAATTATCAGAAGGTTTGAATGGTAGTGGTTTTTTACAATGGAGCCCAAACTCCTCCATTGTATTTAAGTAGGCCTTTGTCTGAAAGATTGCATCATAGATACTATCACGTATCTGAGCTAATGGATCATTCAGTATTTTTATAGCAGTTTTATTGAGATATAATTTCACATACATACAGTATGCTCCCAAAATGTATATTTAATAGTTGTTAGTATATGCAGAATTGTATAACCCTCACTACAATCAACTTTAGAACATTTTCATTACCCCAACAAGAAACTTTCAAAAGTCACCTTCATTTTTGAAAAATACTTTCGCTGAATATAAGATTCTTCTTTTTCTTTGAGCACTTTGGTTATTCCACTTCCTCTGGCCTCTCTTGCTCCTGATGTTAAGTCAGATGTTCATATTTTGAGTACTCCTTTGTATGTAATTATGCAATAAGTCCTTTTCCTCTTGCTTTCAAAACATTCTTGTTGTCTTTCAGGTTTTTTTTCTTTTTGTTTTGTTGAAGTACAATTAACATACAGTATTATATTAGTTTCAATAGTACACTATAATGACTCAGTACTTCTATACATAACTCTGTGCTCATCACAAGTGTATTCTTAATCCTCTTTATTTTAGCCATCCCCCCACCCCCCTCACCTATGGCAACCAGTTCTGTGTATTTAAAAGTCTGAGTTTTTTGTTTGTCTCTTTTTTCTTTTTCATTTGTTTTGTTTCTTAAATTACACATATGACTGAAATCATTTGGTATTTGTCTTTTTCTGATGACTGATTTCATTTAGCATTATACTGTCCAGATCATTCATGTTGCAAATGGCAAGATCTCATTTTTTATTTTGGCTGAATAATATTTCATTATTTTTTCATTATATATTTCATTATATATGTATGTGTATGTATATAAATATACATACCACATCTTTTTTTTTTTTAAAGATTTTATTTATTTATTAGGAAAGAGAGAGCGTGAGAGAGAGCATGAGAAGGGAGAAGGTCAGAGTGAGAAG
This sequence comes from Nasua narica, assembly GCA_028533885.1. NCBI lineage: Eukaryota > Metazoa > Chordata > Mammalia > Carnivora > Procyonidae > Nasua > Nasua narica. Next base: position 156,115,637 of record CM052800.1, on the reverse strand, counting down.
CGGACTCCCCATGGAGCTGGGAGCCCGATGTGGGACTCGATCCCCGGACTCCGGGATCGTGACCTGAGCCGAAGGCAGTTGCTTAACCAACTGAGCCACCCAGGCGCCCCCATACCACATCTTCTTTATCCATTAGCCTCATGCACTGTTGGGGGAATGCAAATTGGTGCTGCCACTGTGGGAAACAGTACAGAGGTTCTCAAAAAATTAAAAATAGAATTACCATATGGTCCAAGAATTCCAGTACTGGGTATTTACCCACAGAAAGCCAAAACACTAATTTGAAAAGATACATATACCTGTATGTTTACTGCAGCATTGTTTATAATAGCCAAGATATGGAAACAACCTAAGTATCCATCCACAGATGAACGGATAAAGAAGATGGGTTTGTGTATGTGTGGATATATATTGGAATCGGTATTTTTCTAATAATGACTCTCTTTGTGATTATGCTCCTGGAGTTTGTTGTTCTTTTTGGATATATAGATTAATGTTTTTCATCGACTTTAGGATGTTTTCAGCCATTTTTTTTCTTTAATATTTTTTCTCCTCCTTTCTCTCTTTCTTCTCTAGTACTCCCATTAGGTGTATATTAATATGTTTAATGGTGCTTTACATTTCTCTGCATCTCTGTTCATTTGTCTTTATTCTTTTTTCCTTTCTTTACTTGGGGGATTGATTATTTCTATTGTCCTGTCTTTAAGTTTGCAGATTCTTCCTTGTGCCAGTTCAAATATACTGTTGCACTCTGTCGATTTTTTAAATTCCAATTATTGTATTTTTTTAATTCAGAATTTCTATTTTATTCTAATCTTTATTTTTACTTATTGGTAGTTTTTATTTAATAATATATTTTTATCACAGCTTCCGTTACTTCAAGCATGGTTTCCTTTAGTTCTTTGAACATATTATAATGAGTGCTTTGAAATCTGTTAAATCTGACATCTAGGATCCTGACAGGCAATTTTTGTTGTCTGTCTCTTTCTGGTTCTGTGGGTCACACTTTTCTGTTCCTGTGCAGGTCTCATAATTCTTTGTTGAAAACTGGACATTTTAAGTAACACGTAACAGCTGGATACTGATTTCCTTTCCATTTGTGGGGCTTCTTTTCATTGTTGTTTGTGCAGTTGTTTTGTGGCTTGGCTAGACTCTCTTAATGGCATCTATTTCCCATGTAGTATAAAGCCTTTGATGTTGCCCTGCAGAGAGGTTTAGTTTTGGCGTGAGCACAGTCATCCTGGGATGACAGTGGTTTTATTAGGACTCTCTCTGACTTTTTCTTCTGATTTCTCTGCTAATATATCTGTCTCAGTTGGTATCACAAGCAGCTGTTAATTTCCACTGACTTATGGCTGATTTCTTTATTGTTTTAGTCAGTGCTCTGGGGCATAAATTGCTCTATGATCTGCTCCAATTAAATATGGGTTGGGGTATTTTTTGAGGCCAGAGTTGAGGTTTGTTCTGTTCCCATGGTGGCTCTTCATAGCTGTTTCTTTTTCTGGTTTTCTCTGGTAAACTAGCTGTAACTAAAGCTTAGTTTGTTGTTCACATAGAACTGCAAGCCTTCTCTTAGTTGCTTATTACCAAAATATCCATAGTTTTTGAGACTCTTAGGCTTGAACTCCCCACTCTGCTTCCAATGAAATGAGTTACTTTGGGGACAGCTTCAGAGTTCCCTGTTCTTGTTGACTGCCTTGGTCCTTGGGGAGAATCTGTAAGTCATTGCTCCAGAGTAGAGGGTAGGGGCGGTGGTGTGAGGCCCACATATGAGCAGGGTGCTGGTTGGGACATTAACCTCTGGTCTTCTTTGCTGGCCTCTGCTCTATGGTTGAGCTGGGCTAAAGGTGACTGGGGAGCACAGTATTTTGAACCTGTCTAGTCTGTGAGTGTGAGTCGGGGCTGGATGGAGAAGGGAAACCCTGAGCTTCTTATCTACACTGACAAGGAATTTAGCCTGTGCAACTTGGAGTTGGAGGTGAGATGAGAAGTGCTCCTCCTAATGAGATACTGTATATGTTTATTGCAGACTGAGGCAGAAGGAATTTTTCTTTTTGGCCATACTCACCCATCGTTAAGCTATCAAGCTGAACTGGCATGGAGGGAGGGAACAGTGCGAGTGCCTCGGATTCCTCTTGTTCTTACCAAGACTTAGTAGATTTTTGAAGTAGATTTTTAAAAAAAATCAATGTTTCCATATACCTTAGAGCAATTTCAAAATATTTTAAATGTTTATTGTTTTTAAAGATTTTTTGGGAACCAGATATGGTTCTTTCATTGGGAAGTCAGTCTATGGACTCCTTATGTCACCATTCCTCAAATGACCTCTCAATAACTTTTTTTTTTTACCACATCCTATATCTTCTTGATTTTGCTAGGCAATTTGAGGGTAATAGCTAATTCATTTAAAATACATGTTCATGTAGCATATAAAGTAGCTGCGGTATGAGCATGACATATATGAATGAATAGAAACTCTTTAAGATATAGTAACTAAATGTCAAGCTAAGTATTGTAAACTGTGATTATCAGTAAAGATAGACCCATAAAGGATGAGAGGTTAAAGAAAACCTCATGGTTTTCTTTCAAGATGGTCATCTTTCAAGATGAAAATTGAGTACAGTCTTTGAGGTTGTATATAATTTGGTTAGGTAGGAGCAGCTAATAGAAAATGCAAAAAGGAAATTACTATGAATATAGGCAGTGTAAAGGGAGTATTGGCACGTACTTATAGTTCTGCTAGAATATAGGATGCATGTGGAAACAGCATGGTTCTGTAGAAAGAGCACTGGTCTAAGTACTATTAAACCTCCTGGATTCAAATCCCATTCTACCGCTCTATCTATGAGGGTCCTGGCAATTTTAGGGATGACTGAAGTATCCTAGTTAAAGAAGGTAACGAATCCTGAGGCAAGCAGTAGCATAGAGCCATTACCACTTCTATATATGAAGAGGCAAGGAATGGTTATAAGAAACCAGAAAAAGCTGTGGTTCTAGCTGTGACCATAGGAAAGTGCTTCATGACAGGAAGTTGGGACCTTCACTTCTGAACTTCAGTAGAGGAAAACAGCTGCTATCATCGACCTGTGGTATAGCAGAAAGAGAGCCAGAGGACATTGACTCCCATTGACTCAATACAACTCCCATTGACTCAATACAACTGGAGGCCAGAGGACAAAGATCTGTTTATATGGTCCACGGAGGTCAGATGCTCCAGATGCTCATCAAGGTGGAGAAGGGTGGAGAATGGATTTGGAAGGCAATGGAAATATCCAGAACAACATTCACTAGTTAGATGACCTGCTTGGATATTCACCCTTCCCATCTGTATGATTATAAAATATTATAAAATATTAGGCTAACAGTGTTTTATACTGGACAAAAGCAAGAGGCAAATTTAAAGATAAAGCAGTTTAAGTTTAAGCATTCTTCAAGAGTCTGAAGCATTTCAAAGTTGTGGGATAACTCTTGACATAAGAAGAGCAGCTTTTTAGCCCTTAGCAATAGTTTGGACTTTACAATCTCTATGTTTCCTTCAGCCCTATGTGATATATTATGTGACAGCTTATGACTTGAACTTAAAGGCATTTAATGCATGGTGATAGTTATTTCATTTCTTATAAGGTCTATGCCAGTCATCCAGGAGTAAATAATTCTTTGTCAGTTAACTTTGGTAAAAAGAGAGATATGGTGCATTTGTGAAAGATTTGCAAAAAAAAATTTTTTTTCATATGCTATCTTTTTGGAACCGCATAGTCACAGCCAATGAGGAGGAGTTCCAAGAGAAAGTGAAGGGATTAGTGGAGAGGATGCAGATGATACCGTGTCTTTGCCAGCAGATACTAGTGACGGTTTTAAAGGGACTTTGTGGCCATTTTTCAGGCCAGGTGATTTATACGATCACTGCGGTCCACTCAAGAGTGAACAGTCCATCCCACGGCACAGGTATGGCAGGACTGTGACTGCCGCAGTCAGTAACAGTCAAGTGCCACAGCCATTTGGGCTTCCGTGTCCCTTGCTTCAGTGGACACTCCATCACAGTCAATGACAGGTGGTAACGTGACTAATTGATGTGATGTCACTACATGCCGTGGATCGCTAGTATCTCATTTCCCTTTGGCAGGCTGGTCAGCACCGTGCCGGAGCTCAAGGACATGCCCAAACCAATGCCCAAATCCCAACTTTATTTTTTATTTTATTGATTTTTTTACTGTGTTATGTTAGTCACCATACAGTACATCATTAGTTTTTGATGCAGTGTTCCAAGATTCATTGTTTACATATAACACCCAGTGCTCCATGCAATCCGTGCCTTCCTTAACACCCATCACCGGGCTACCCATCCCCCCACTCTTCATCCCTCTGAAACCCTCCGTTTGTTTCTCAAGTCCACAGTCTCTCAAGGTTTGTCCCCCACTCTGATTTCCGTCCCTTCACTTTTTCCTTCCTTCTCCTCCTCCATGTTATTCCTTGTGTTCCACAAATAAGTGAAACCATATGATAACAACTTTAAAAGTCTGTTTCCTGGGACCGTGTCTGTCATTGTCCCATTAGGAAACACAGGGAAGGTTAAATATGAAGGATTATTAATTACAACAAGAGACTACCTACAAAGGGATAAAAAGCTACTCTAAGGAATACAGGAATAGTATGTGTGGGGGACAGCTACTACCCCCAGGGCTGGGTTAGAGCATCTGAGGAAAGACAAACATTTGAAACACATGCCCTCCCCCAGGCTGAGATCATAGGAGAAGGTGTGACTATGGCCCACTGAGTGGCAGAAAAACTTTCTCAGATGCCATAGTGGCAGAAGTTCCTGGGAAGCTGCCCTGTATGGCACTAGGAAGAGCCCTTTGTGGGGAGATGCTATACTGGTACCTTTTGCTGAGAAACTACCCTCCGGTATACCTGGGGAAGACATACCCAAGGAGGTTCTGTACTTGCTGGAAACCTGCCCATTGGGTTGTGCACTGGGAAGTGGCCCTCTAGTTCATTAGGGAGAGGTCTTCATGGAGAGGTCCCACTGAACTTGCAGGGAGTGAATATCAGTGGGGGTTCCACATGTTTGTGGCCACTGCATGCTTCAGGTGCAAGCCCACGAGAGCCTTTTGGCTTCCTGCCTTCCTCTCTTCACCCGTCTGTCCATCCGTCCATCCATTCCCCCACCCCACCCCATCTCTCTTCTCTCTTTTCTAGCCTGACACTTCTGTACTCCTCTAACCAGAGGCAGTTTCTTCAGAAGGCTAAGAATAATTCCATGAGTCCGGCGGTGGCAGTTTGTTCATCAGTTTCCTATGGGCGTATTAAAATGTTGGTTTCGACCATGAAAAGTAGAGCCGGCTTGTAGTTAGCTTATCTCCTATCAGCTGATGGGAAATAGGGCTAACAAAATAGAATGATGTTTTATGCTAGGAGATTAGTTCATCTCTGCTGTATGTACGTTGGATCAGGTTTTCTTATTGGAAGTTATATATAAAATGCACTATTTCTGCACTTAGATTTGCAATAGTGAAAGGAACATGAAACCAGGAGACACAACACCTGGGTTCTACCACCAAATAGCATCATGATCCTAAGCAAATAAAACTACCTATGGGCTTCAGTTTTCCCATTATTCAACTAGAGGTAACTTTCACTTATTTATTTATTAATTCTTTCTGTCAACACTTTTTGGGTGCTTACTTTTTGCCCACCACTGGGCTAAGGCTAGAAGTTTGTAGCCTACATAAGACATATTCCTTCTGTTCAGGGAGCTAGCTTGTGGTCCTGAGAATGAAATGTAATGTTCTATTGTAGAGAGTTCTCAGAAAGATCAAATGAGATAATGGATTAGACGTGCTTTGAAGGAGATGAAAAATCACTCTTCAAATGTAAGGGGTTGTACTAATATCAGTATCACTGTTGTCACAATCCTGGGATGGCAATTAACTTCTGAATTTTTTATTCATTGGCATTTGGGCTAAGAGGAAAATGTAAGTGACTCAGGTAAGATTGGAGCATTTGTATTCCTAAAGAATGTTCCCCATAAATTGACAGTCATTAAAATTAACCTGCAAAGTTAATTACAGTGTCTGACATGGATGGCTTTCAGCTTTATGCAGTTATGTTCTTGACCAGATGAGGTCTTCCTTTTATTAGTTTATGAGTCACAGGGCAAGCATGGGTGCTGTACTGTGAATGTGAAATCAGGATCAAGGAGCTGGAGTTGCTTCTGGTCTTGAAAAAAAAAAACAAAACCCACCACCTTTCTGGCATATCTATTTTTGCTGTTTATTGTGAACAAAGACACCCTTTCTGGCTGCTCAGGGGGCAGCCAACTTCTCTGCTGACCCTAGCTCTGCTGTGCCCCACTCCCTTTCATCTTTGATGCTCTGGCTTCTAGAGTTCTGATAGGGTGCCAGATCTCCTTCATTAGTTCTTGTGTCTCCCTCCTTGCACGCCTGCACGCCTATGTCTATGCGTGTGCTCTCTCTCTCTCTCCATTACCAAGGTCTCATCAGCTCTCTGGGAGGATTGCATCATCCTTAACATAAGACAACCCAGAGCTTTGGATATTCTGTAACTGCTCACGTCCTTTCCATTCCCTTCAACCAAGGAGAAGAGTGACAGATTGCTGGCTGAGAGTGTCAGAGTGGCTGTTGCCTAATGATTGCTATAAATTTTCATAATAATAATAGCAGTCATAAATAATAGAAAACAATAGCACTGCAGCAGCTGGGATTTAATGCTCAGCCTCATATTTAAAAATTAAAAAAAAATATAGCAGAGGAAACTTGTAAGAATTTTGGATTACATGGTGCTACTTGGCCCCAAGGACTTGACAAGCAGTTGAGAGGGGTGTTTCTTGAAGGGCAGACGGAAAGACAGGGATGGCTGCTTCAGAGAGTTAGCCACCCCACATCAGAACTGCATGAGTAAGAAATAAATATGTGTTGTGTTGGCCACTGAGGTTTTGGGTGGTTGGACCTATCCTGACTAATAATGTATCACTCATATCTCTGCTATAATCTTTCTTACAAGCTAATCACTGAAGATGCCATGGCCAAGTTGTCTCTAGTCAAAAAACATTTGTCACTCATTGTGCTTTTGTCAAGATAAGTGTGTTTGGAGACATTTTACAATCATGTTATAAGTACATTTTAGAAGCCTCAGGAGAGTTGCACAAAATCAGAATTCCAAGTGGAAGGTTATTGCACTGAAAATGTTAAGCAGCTGTCCACTTCCCATCCAAAGTTTGTTCCTATAAATTCTACAAAAGAAAAATTTTGTTTCTCTTGTGCATTTCAGAAACAAAGCCTCTTGACTATGAAGCATGACTCATAGGTTTAGTATTTATAATTTACTGAAATTTAACAAGCATAAGATATAGCTATTCATTGATTATTATAAATGCTATACAATATTGTTATCTAAATCAAGTTTTTATAATTGGGAAAACCAAACATGAGTGTATTTATTTTTATACCGAGGGTTCTTTCGCTTGGTTCTTGACTGTGAGCTGCAGAAACTATCTCTGCACCTAATCGGGTGAACCCATGTCACGTTCAGTCACCAGGGGTGGGGTGGGGAGAGGATCCCTTCCTTTATCTTTCATAGAGGAAAGCTTGGCACTATGTCCCACCAACTGTGTACACAATGGAGTGGGAGAATTTCCTGAAAATGGAAGGAGGGGATGTCTTCATAAACAAAGCCAACTAACCAGCAAACAATAAAAACTGCCAATAAATACCAGCTTTTCTTAGCAAACCAGGATACATGTGAAAGGCTTAGATTCCCTAATACAGCAAATGGAGGAGCAATTCTTCCTTCATTATCACCAATGAACATATAAGGGTGGTATGAAAATATAAGATAACTGTTTTTCAAAGTTAATGTTAGCAGTGGGATTTTTTTTTTTTTTTCAAGCAGAATCCTTTCCAGAACTCTGATGCATCAAATAGAAGTGGTCTGGTGAAGCAGGCAGGGGTCCCAGATTCTTTCCTTCCTGGTTCCCAGTGGCTATGAGGTGTCTTGTCAAAGCCCTAGGACTCCTGGGCCACTGTTTGAAAACTACTCATCAGAATGACTTTTTTGAGTCAGATCTTGGGTTTCAGATGCCTTGAGCTTTTTAACTTCCCCCTTTTACCTCCAACTTTTGTGCTGGATGAAGCTAAAAAATAAAGAGAAAAGAGCAAATGTCAAGGAACCTGAAACAATTCAAAAAGCACAACTCAAACCTGTGTTTCTATCTATTCAGAATGGCAGTGCACCAAAAAAGTTAACAGAATAAACCCTAAGTAAAAGCAATTTTCTTTTGAGATTACAAGTAATATAGCTTCTTCTCTTTTGCATGTTAATTACAATTTGGGTTTATGATCTGTGATAGGATGCTTGATCAGTCTTAACTGCATTTTTAGATGGTAGCCACTGCACATATAGGTGCTGGGCTTGATGTCACCCAGTGTTATGTCATTTCTGGCAAACTCCACTTGGATGTGTTTTGAATGATTTTGTTGTTCTTCTCTTTGCTTAGCTGATGTATGGTACACCTCAGGCACGAGTCATGATCATGACCGTTTTGGGGATCATCATCCTTAGCAGCCATGCGAAGTTAAGGAATATTCTCAGCTTGTTAATCTCTTCTGATCCTACTTTTCTAAGGGAAGAATGAAATTATGAGAATGAGCAAAGGAGGAACTGACAATGTGAGTGAGGAGGGAGAAAAGGCTGTGGTGGGATATCGAGCATGTCTGGACCCATAGCATTTGCTAAGGACAACTACAGATAGGCATTTCAGATCCTTCTCTCTGGCCCAGAATTTCCCACTCATCTAAAAGGATAAATGCACTAAGTATCTGGCAAATTTGCTGTAGGGCTACCCAGCACTGATGTTCAGCTCCTTTTCGGGTCCCAAGCTACTTTGCAGCGCAGGAAATATGAGTGCCCTGCTCAGCGAAAGGGGCCTGGGTGCTTCTTAGGACCCATGGATCTTCCAGTTTAACTGAAGAACAGTGAATGACTAGGTTTTACCTTCCTCCTTCTCTACTCCTGAGAACCTGAGACCAGGTGTTATGTGCAGGTAGTTGAGTTCGAAGATGAACCTAAAAAACACAGGGAGGAAATGAGGGTGTGAGAAAGGACAGAAAGTTTGTTAAGGGCATAGTAATAGGTGGATTATTACTGTAGGCAAGTGGGGTCAATCCCTCTGGTGCCCTTAAATTGTGTGTCCCATGAATTGGAGGCTGGGACATTGATCTGTTCATTTCTGTCTCCCCTTGGGTGAAGGGTGCTTCCAGCAGTTTTGACCCCACACTTCTGGTTGTAACTGAGTGGATCAGGATAAGTTCTCTTGATGTCAGAGAAGACCCCTTGGCTGAGGAGACCCAGGAGCTAAATAGAGATCAGAAGCTATCAGCAGGTGAGAAATTGTCTATTGTCATCAGCTGTCAGTCCGCCTTCCTCCGGCCTGCCAGACCTCCTTCAGCTCATCTCTTGTCTCTCTCCCATAAGTCCTTTTGCTCAGCCAATGACCGAACTTCCAAAAAAATTTTCTTGGAAGATCAAACCAAACCAAACAACTGCAGCTGGATTCGGCTGAGTCAAAGGGTCTGGGCTGAGGCACTAACAGTGGCCGTTATAGTCTTGCACCTAGTACTATTCTCTAAATAATCGGGGAATTAAGAAATATTTATTACGTTAGGCTCTCTGCTCCTCCTCACTTCCCAGCACGGGACCCTCATACAGATCCTGATGTAGAAGCCAGGATAATGCATAATTTGGTGTAAAGCCACTTCTCAAGCCTTTGGAACACAGAACAGTCATTTCTGTTGTCACAGTTTGAGTTGTTGTCAATTTCCCATCAAAGAAATAACCATGCAGCTCTAGCAAGTGATCTTTTATGGGGGCTTTTAAAGGCTCCTTTTCCAAAGGGAACTATATACACATGATATAAATATGAGGATAGATTGACAGATAGGGAATACTTTGTCACAGGCTGGAGAAAAAATGGGGGAAAGAAGTTCCCCTAGGCTACTCTTCTGCAGTGACGTAGATCTTGGAAGTATGCAGTCCCAGAGCAGGCACTGAGATGTGTCACCCTAGTACTTGTGTCTTGTAATTGTTGGGAGCAGACCTTTTCCCAGGGGTATGATTTAAGATGGAGTTCGTAGGTTTATAAAACATAAACTCTTATCACCGCACTGCAGAGCCCTTAGAATGCAATTATAAGGACATTAGAATTGTTTCTATAAACTGTACATAAAATCAGGTCCACTGATTTGTGGGAGCTGGGGCAAGACTCCAAGCATAGGCTCATTCCCCCTGTGTCTCAATATTCCAAAGTTACAAATCTAGATTGGCCTAAGGCCTGAACCCTGGTCCCACCTAGGCCAGATGGGTGGCTCCTTGGAGATCTGCACTGAGAACAGCTTTGCCCTCTGCTGCCTAAGAGTCTATGTGGTCCCAGACCTGCTGGGTCAGAGCAGGGGGAGCTGGGCCTACCCTGTGAGCCTTGGAGGTGACCAGATCCTCAGTCTGGGATGGACTGACTCAGTCAAGCACCTCAAGGAGCCAGGTGCAGCTCCTTGCCTCTACCTGTCTCTTTTCTGATTAAGGGCTTCCAGATAGAATCCTAGGCAGCTTTCAGATAACACACTTTGAACAAATGGAAGGGAGCAAACTTCTTATGTTGGAAACACAACTGCCCAGCTTCCCACACAGAGCGATTCAGAGAGCTAACTTCTCTCATTTCCTTGGGGGCAGTGGCTGCCTTTTCTTTGCTCCCTCATGCAACCCTGCCCCCAGCCTACAGTCATCAGCTGTCAGTCCGCCTTCCTCCGGCCTGCCAGACCTCCTTCAGCTCATCTCTTGTCTCTCTCCCATAAGTCCTTTTGCTCAGCCAATGACCGAACTTCCAAAAAAATTTTCTTGGAAGATCAAACCAAACCAAACAAAGCATACAACAATGACCTGGTGTGTTGGAGTTTGTTTAATGTGGCGGCCTGTAAAGCAGAGGGCCCCAGGGGGAGGACCCACCACTGCAGCTCTCTTCAGGTCCAAGGGCTGAATTACTCAAAAACTGTTTCATTGTGTTATAATCATATAGCAGGACACTTTGTTCCATCTATGACTTGCCCTTTTGTAGTAAATTTTCTTTAGTTTTAAGGACACAGCTTTATTCTTGTTAAAATCGTGCCCTATCTTCATTTGAGAACGAAGATCCCACTCCCCACGATGGCACCTTCTGGACATCCGTCAGCGTGCCTCTGAATGCTCACTGTCAGGAGCTCAGCCTAACTGTAGGCAAAGTGGCAAAGAGGGGAGGACTAGCACTCCTCAAGTGAGAGGCTTGTAGCTTAGCCACAGTTCTGGCAGATGTCATTCTGGCCGACCAGTTTCATCTACTTCACAGCGGGGCCCTGGACACCATTTACCACATTCACTTCAGGATAATTTAAAGTTCAGCTGTTCAGGCAGGCTGCGCTTAGAGACCGTGGGGTCCACTGCTACATTTTTCAGAGGAAGTGAAAGCTGAAGTTCACACAGCTAGTTAGCACGATTTGAAGTCCATATCAGATTGTCTGGTGCCAAGTTGCCAAGTGTTTTAGCTCAGGCTGCTCTACCAAGGTTCCACAGACTGAGTGGCGTAAGCAACAGGTGTTTATTTCTCATGGTTCTGGAGGCTGGGAAGTCTGAGATCAGGACGCCAGTGCAGTCAGGTTATGGTGGGGGGCCTCCCCTCTCCTTGCTGTGTTCTCACATGGCAGAGAGAAAGGGAGGGCCCTAGTCTCCTCCTCCCCAGAGAAGCATCCTAATTCCATCATGGGGGCTCCACTTTCATGACTTCATCTAAACCTAATTACCTCCCAAAGGCCCTGCCTTCACAAACTATCACAATGAAGTGAAGGCTTCAACATACAGATTTGGGGGAGATAAAATACTCAGTCTATATCACCAAGTCAGTCTCTGTTCTTGTCTACCACATAGCTGAATACACCCTCACCCAATCCTGGGAATACTAACTTCTAACTGTGGCCTTTATCATTTAAAAAATTCCATGATAATTTTTTGAATTATACATGCAATGCATACATATAGTAGACAAATAGGAAAAAAATGAAAGAAATAAAACTTAACAATCCCACCAACTAGAGACTAATAATTGGTTTATTTTCTTCTGAACACATATGTATGTGTAAACATGTGCATATATATATATCCATAATTAATGTTTTTAAGAACAAACTTTGAGTCATACTGTTTTTTTATCCTTATTTTTTTACTTTAAATTGTCCTTCCCCTTGTCTTAAAAATTTTTTTTTGCTTTCTCACTGTTTAATGTTTTTGACTATCTACCCCATGTATTATCTGCATTTATGTATTATATTATTTGGAAGCTATGTATTTTTAATCTTTTAAGTTTTTAACTTCTAATTTTTAAATGCATTAAAAAAACATTTTTTAAAGTTCCCAAGTCAAGAAAGAAATACTGTATTTTTAGTTCTACCTACCTGAGATTAATTCAGTACATCTTTCCTTTTACTACCGCTTCATGACAAAGCCTTGGTTTTGAGGGCTTTTAGATGCTATGATTATTGTTAAAAAATGGATATATGGACATAGGAAATTATTAAGCATGTAAACCATGCATTTTGTCACAGAAGATTTAAATTGGGAATTTTTCCACATTATACTAATTGTTTCCACAAGGTAGAAATAGAGAGGCTTGGCTTAGATCCTGGATCCCATCATCCTCAATCAGTCCCCAATGTTCTTGTAAGTTCTCATGGGAAACTCTCCCTCATATTACTCTAAAGCTTTAGATTCTAATACCTGTGGAGAATCTTGGCCCTAAATTAGACCACGTGGATCTGGGGCCCTATTGGTCCCGTCTTATGGCCATGTCTGGAGCAGTCCTCCTTTTTCCTGATTCTAGGCCAACACCATAGAAAGATGAATCCTTTAGGAAGCACATCAAGTGAATGAACATTTCTCTCTAATGCCTAGGGCTCTTGATCTCTGTCAACCATCTCATGCCTCTTTTTCTCTGCTTGAGCAAGATAACGTGAATTTCAGACAGAGGTTCTCAAGTCATGTGCTGCCTTAACTGTTGCATTATGAGCCTTTGAGGTATTTTGGCCACAACTGCGGATACATCTTGAGGATGCTGTTCATTGCGTGAATCACTGAGCTAAGCGGGTCCTATAATGGGCTGTAGAATAGGGCTACATGCTGGAATCAGGTGCATGAATGTTAGCCTCTTGTCACATTGGTGCCAAAGAAGGACTAGGCATTTAGTGGAACATGTGAGGACTTTGTCTTCTGACAGTGTTGTAAAGAAGATTATTTTTTTAAAAGTAGCATAGTTTTGAAGTGTGAGCATGTGAACAGTGCCGTAACTAGATGCTTTCAGAGAGCATGAACTAGTGTTCTGGTATTTGTGTTTTAATTATTCTTGGCTTGTTTAGCATTGGTGTTTTTTGGTTGCCAAAAATTATGGAATTCTAGAAATGTGCCATAAAAACAGCAAAGTTGAGAACTACTGATTTGGAACCTTTCTACTGTTACCAGTCAGAGACCATGATCAAGACTTCCTATTGTCTGGAGAAGGGGATGGGCAGAGAAAATAGCCAACCAAAAGAGCAGAAAAAATTTAATGCAGTTTAGCAAGCATACCAGGCAATCCATGTTGGTTGTTCTGGTTCTCTCTCCTTTAAACTTTAAGGAGAGAACTCTCCAATCAATAGGTTAACTGTGACCTTTTACAGTGTGTAAAATATCTGTGTTTTGGAAAACCATTTATTCACCTACCATGCAAATTGCCTTCTCTCTTGGAATTCATCATAGGGAGTTATAAGAATAAGGACTTTTCTGTGGAGCTTTTCCTTCTGTTATTGAGCACCTCATCTGTTTACCACCTCCCAACTAACTTTTGCCCCAATTCTATTAACTCCTATGTACCCAAATCTCCAGTATTTGATTAGTTGTGGGCTCTTGCCAGGGATACAGATTTTAACTCTCTTGCAGGTGGTAGAGTACCCCACATTTACTGTGACCTGGCATTTCCTCACTGCAGACTTTCTTCTCATTTCTGTATGTCTTCAGACTGGCAACCTTGCAAGATGTTCTTATCACTGGTTTTGTTCTCTCTGTGTCTCAAAGAGCATGCCCCTGTGGGCCTTGGAAGAGGTGATATGTCTTCTGCCGTTTTCAGAACTTGACTGTTCCTCCACCTGAAGTCCCCAGACCCTGGAAAAGGTTGCTACTCTGATGGAGCAGGACCTTCTCCTTCTTATTCCCAGAAGTGTTTAGTTCTTATTACTTTTGGGTAACATGGCATTCTCTTAGCTGCATCTGAGAAACAGATTATAGAGGAAGAGAGGATTTAGAATATTGACAGCCCACCCATGCCAGATGTTATCAAGTAAAACATGTGTTCCCCCAAACTCTGGACTCTGATATGCAAGCCTAACTAGTTGCATAAGACTGGTCCCCACTTACCCCATGAAGAGGTTACCCATAGGCCATGCAACTGGCCTCCTTGGTTGCTAGTGGCATGGAACAGGTGAGCCACAGATAGTGCTTTTTAGTTACATCCATTGGCCAGAGAGCTGATAACAAATTCCTTTTCAATTCTATAATTGTAGAATCTCAACTGATAGTTCCTTGTCCCCAGTGAGTCCGTGTGTGGAATTTTGACCTGCTCATAGTGAAAGCAGTAAGATGTTCACTTAGCATAAGATTTGTAGTCTCTTAGTTTTTAACTATTCACCTTATATATCAGCAGTCACCAAGAGAACTATTTGTTTTGTTGGTCTCTTCTCACTTAGAAATCTGCACATAATTCTTTCTCAGAGTATTGTTTGATATTCTTAGTTTCCAGTGCTGTTGTGATTTAGTGCCTTTTATTTCTTTAAACCTTCTTAAGCAACTTGTAAGCAGGAAAGTCAGGAACTGTGAGCCACCTGCTATCTTAATTTGACATCTGGTCTCACTGCTTTCAAGCTCCTATACTTCAAAGCACTTTTACAAGTGAATCACTGTTGTTATTTGGGTCTTTGACTGAAAGGAATTTAGACAGCCAGGTTTAAAACAACCAAGACAAGCTTTGTACATGTGACTTGGTCAAAATCAAATAAAACAACCCTTTCAGCATTGGGTTATATTTTCCATAGCTAGGGAATCTGGGAAATAACTATATAACTCATTCTTAGTTTGATGACTACTCCATCAGGGCAAGTAATGTGAATAAACAAATAATAACCAGCTGTATTTTAATCCAAGAGATTACTTTATTCTTCAGTCCTGGATCTGAAATCATTTCTACACTAAAATGAAGACGAAATCTCTTTAGATCATTAACACAAATAATTTCCTCTCAGTGTATAGCCATCTACTTTCAATTACCCATTAGTGAAGGGAGATAGGGTCAAAGAAACAGCAATAATATAGATACACATTTTAAGCAAAAGTTGCAACCTTTTTTCAGAACTATCTTAAAAGCTGTCTTATTTCTTTGAAATGAAATTGCTTTCATTTCCCCCTTTGAATGAAACAGTGAATGGAATGAAACAGACCGAATGGAAACAGCAGAAATGAGAAAGAAGGGGATTGGGAGATAAAAGAAATCTGTTTTTTTTTCATTCTTTAGAATGCAGAGTAGATCTTGGCATAGAGTAGATGCTCAATAAACGTTTGTCAAATTGAATATATAACCTGAATATTTGGAATAAGAATTTGGGTTCTTTGTCTTGCCTGAACACATGAATTTTTACTCCTAGAAAATCTGGTCGGCTAGAGGAAAAAACCTCCAAGTGCCTTGAAGAAGGAAGTAACTGATGATATGTTGCTTATAACTGCAGTCTGGCCCAAGGAACTGCATGGTAGGGCTGGGGGAGGGATTTTATTTGGAAGGACCAGCTTGTATTCATGGGTAGGGAGAATACAATAGAAACCTAACAGGTCAGTCAAGTGAGGGGCTGGACTTCATCTGCCTGGAGTCAATGCAAGTATCAAATAGGTCCTCACTGTTAGATATAAACCTTGTACACCTTTCAGATTGCCTCCTATCCTCCTTTCTCATTATGGTTTTGTGTCACACCTGTGCTAAGTAGCCTGTGTACCTCTAGCTTTGAATGGGAGGACACATTCTGGAGTGTAGGACCTGGTTTATTAAGAGGCTCCGGGGGATTAGATGACATGACCCAGAAGTGTGTGCGAAGAGGTTAGTCAGCTTCCTGCATGTAAACTTGACCAAAAAGAAATGGGAGGTAGGAAACCTCCCTGCCTCCTTCTCTCCAAGGCTTGCTCCAGGATGACATTTCTGTTTGTGCATTTTCTTGAGAAGTCCTCTGTGCTGGGCAAACATGTCTGTTGCCTGGCCATTGTGCTACTTTTTCTCCTCTTGCTCTCACTGTTTTGGTTTTTCATTTCCCAACTAAAGGATCAAAATTTCAATTCTTTTTTTAGTTTCTGCTTTCTAAAGGATTAAGATTAAAATATTGACTGCCCTAAAGCTTGCTCATCCTGGGCTTCTCACCTGAACTCTTTCCTTTTAATATTTTCTAGTTCTAATCCAGTGACATGAAGAGAGAAGTCCTTCCTTCTTCAAAGATCATGCTCTTCTCTTACTTTGCATTTCTAAATAAATAATATTTATTATAATGTGGAAGAATTTCCCTAAGGAAATATGTGTGTGTTGGGGTGAGAGGTGTAAAATTATATCCTGAACATCATAATTTCCTCTTGCAGCTAAGAGCTGTTGGACAATATCAAGTATTCTAGCATATGTGGAATTGGAAACCAAGAGAGATAGTCTAGAAAAAATGACTGAAGAAATAATGGCTGAGACTTTTCCAAAATGAATGACAGAAACCAAACCACAAATCCAAGAGTCTCAGAGATAACACATACAATATATATATATACCACTTTTTCCAAATAAACATAGCCACGTGTATCATAATGAAACTATTGAAAACAGAAGACAAAAGTAAGTTTTTAAAGTCAGAGCAAAAAAGGAACATCACATACAGAGAAGCAAAGATACAAAGAACAAAGAACTATAGTGACTACTTTGTCAGAAACTATGCAAACCAGAAAGTAATGGAGGAACTTCTTTAAAGTGTTGAAAGAAAAATCTCTGTTAATTCTATACCCCTGAAAATGTGTTTAGAAAAATAAAGGGAAAATGAAGGTTTTTTTTTTTTTTTCTTCAGACAAGAGGGACTTCATTTCCAGAAGACCTACTCTATAGGAAATAGTAAGATATTCTTTATGGAGAGAGACTATGAGAGAGGACAGCAACTTGGACTTATGCAAAGAAATGAACACTGAAATGGAAGCAATGATGGTAAACTTAAATTTATTTAAAAGTCTTAAAATTGCTCTAAAGCAGTGGTTTTCAGTTGGGGGGAATCCCCTTCCTTTCTCTTGCCTTAGGGACACCGGCAGTATCTGGAGACATTTTTGGTTGTGAAACTGGGGTGGTGCTACTTCTGCCTGGTGGGTAGAGGTCAGGAGTGCTGTTATACATCCTACAGTGCACAGTTCACAGAACAATTATCCAGTACAAAATATAATGTTGCTGATGTATCTGAAAGATAACTGTCTAAGGCAAAAAAAAAATGAACAATGTACTATGTGATTATAGCATATGTAAGTATAGAAGGTACAAGAGTAATAGCACAAAAAATGAGAGAGGGAATGGGACTATAGTATTATAGTGTCCTTTCACTACACAGGAATTTCAAGCTAGAATCTTGTTAATTTTTTTTTAGAATCTTGTTAATTTAAGATGTATATTTTAGGGATGCCTCGGTGGCTGGGTCAATTGAGTGTCCGACTCTTGGTTTCAGCTCAGTTCATGACCTCAGTGTTGTGAGATGGAGCCCTTCCTGGTGCTTCGTGCTCAGCAGGAGTCTGCTTGAGATTCTCTCTCCCCCTCACGCTTTGCTCCCCACCCTGCTCATGCTCTCTTTCTCTCTCTAAAATAAAAGAGCTTAAAAAATATGTTTATTTTAAAACCTAGGACAACCCCTCAAAAGTAATGGAGATAAATGGAATAATAAAACTCAATTAATAAAGGATAAAGCTGAAAAGAAGAGAGAAACTAAAGAACAGATGGGACAAATATAAAGCTGCTTGCAAGGTAGTAGATTTGAATCCAGCCATTTCACCAGCATGTAAAACTCATTTTATGGGTCCTTCATTATCTTAATATCAAAATGAAACAAAGATATTACAAGAAAAGAAGAACTTTAAATTAAGTCCCTCATGAATATAGATATAATTATCCCCAACAAAATATTAGCAAATTGAACCTAGAATATTAAAAAAAATGATATTGCATAATCAACTGAGGTTTATCCTGAGCATGCAATACTGGTTAAATACTGAAAAAAGAATCAATCTATGTATCTCATCATATTAATGGTTTAAAGAATAAAATGTGCATAATTTTATCACTAGATGCAGAAAAAATATTTGTCAATATTCATCATCTGCTCTTGATAAAAAGTCTCAGCAAGCTCGTAATAGGTTAAAGTGCATGTATAAAGACCCTATTGCTGACATTATTCTTAGTGATGAAAGACTGAATTATTACCCTGTAAAATCAAGAAGAAAGCAAGAATGTCACTCTTACCACTCCTATAATTTATAGTACTAGGTGTCTTACCCAGTACAATAAAGCAATAAAAATAAATAAAAGTTATACATATTGAAGGAAGAAAGAAATCTTGTCCCTATTTGGAGATAATATGCTTATTTATAAAATCTCAAGGAATTTGCAGAAAGGTTCCTGAACTAATAAGTTTATAAAAATTGCAGGACATGAGGTCAATACACAAAAACTAACTATTTCTGTACACTAGCAACAGTCAATTAGGAACCATAATTTAAAAATGATATCACCTTCAAGACAATATGTACTGGTACAAAAACAGACACAGATCAGTGGAACAGAATAGAA
This sequence comes from Nasua narica, assembly GCA_028533885.1. Lineage (NCBI taxonomy): Eukaryota > Metazoa > Chordata > Mammalia > Carnivora > Procyonidae > Nasua > Nasua narica. Next base: position 156,096,688 of record CM052800.1, on the reverse strand, counting down.
AACCCAGAAATGAACCTGCAACCATATGGTCAGTTAATATCTGACAAAGCAGGAAAGACTATCCAATGGAAAAAAAGACAGTTTCTTCAACAATGGTGTTGGGAAAACTGGACAGCAAGATGCAAAAGAAAGAAACTGTGCCACTTTCTTACATCATACACAAAAATAAACTCAAAATGGATTGAAGACCTAAATGTGAGACAGGAAACCATTGAAATCCTAGAGGAGAACACAGGCAGTAACCTGTTTGATATTGGCCATAGCAACTTCTTACTAGATATATCTTTTGAGGCAAGGGAAACAAAAGCAAAAGTAAAGTATTGGGACATCAAAATTAAAAGCCTCTGTACAGTGAAGGAAACAATGAACAAAACTAAAAGGCAACCTATGGAATGGGAGAAGATATTTGCAAATGACATATCTGATAAAGGGTCGGTATTTAAAAATCTATAAGGAACTTGTAAAACTCAACACTCAAAAAACAATCTAATTAAAAAATGGGTAGAAGACATGAATAGACATTTTTCCAAAGAAGACATCCAGATGACTAACAGACACATGAAAAGATGCTCAGTATTACTCATCATCAGGGAAATACAAATCAAAAGTATAATGATATATCACCTCACGCTAGTCAGAAAGGCTAAAATCAACAACGTAGGAAACAGCAGGTATTGACGAGGGTGTGGAGAAAGGAGAACCTTCTTACATCATTGGAGGGCATGCAGACTGGTTCAGCCACTTGGGAAAACAGTATGAAAGTTCCTCAGAACGTTAAAAACAGAACTACCCTATGACCCAGGAATTGCACTACTAGATATTTACCCAAAGGATACAAAAATACTGATTTGAAGGGATGTATGCATCCCAATGTTTACAGCAACATTATCTACAATAGCCAAGATACGGAAAGAACCCAAATGCCCATCAACTGATGAATGGATAAAGAAGATGTGGTATAATATACAATGGAATATTGCTCAGGAATAAAAAAGAATGAAATCTTGCCATTTGCTAAGATGTGGATGGAGCTAGAGTGTATTATGCCAAGTGAAATAAGTTAGAGAAAGATGCCATGTGATTTCACTCATATGTGGAATTTAAGAAATAAATGAGCAAAGGCGAAAAAGAGAGAGAGAGGGGCAAACCAAGACACAGACTCTTAAATGAACCCACAACTATATATGGTCAGTTAATATCTGACAAAGCAGGGGTGCCTGAGTGGCTTAGTGGGTTAAAGCCTCTGCCTTCGGCTCAGGTCATGATCTCAGGGTTCTGGGATCAAGCCCCGCATCGGGCTCTCTGCTCAGCGGGGAGCTTGCTTCTCCCTCTCTCTCTCTGCCTGCCTCTCTGCCTGCTTGTGATCTCTTTCTCTCTGTCAAATAAATAAATAAAATCTTAAAAAAAAATATCTGACAAAGCAGTAAAGACTATCCAATGGAAAAAAGTCTCTTCAACAACTGTGTTGGGAAAACTGGACAACAAGACACAAAAGAATGAAACTGTGCCACTTTCTTACAAGTGACATGGAGAACAAACTGAGGGATACTGGAGGGGAGGCGGGATGTCGTGGGGAATGGGTTAAACAGGTGATGGGTATTAAGGAGGGCACTTGTGATGAGCACCAGGTGTTGTGTGTAAGGGATGAATCACTAAATTCTACACCTGAAACTAATATTGCAGTATATGTTAACTAGTTAGAATTTAAATAAAAATTTGGAAGAAAAAAAATAAAAATGATATCTCTTAGTAAAGCTACAATAAAATGAAATACCTAGGTATAAATCTAAGAAAACATGTATAAAATCTGTTGTAAGCCTATAAAATACTGATGAAAGGAATCAAAGAAAACCTAAATAGAGAACATACTATGCCCTTGATTGGAAGACCCAATATAGTAAAAACTATATGTCAGTTCTCCTTCAAATGATCTATAGATTTAATGAAATACCAATCAAAATCCCAGCGAGATTTTTTTTTGGTAAATATAGACCAGCTGATTCTAAAGTTTATATGCAAAGGGAGTAGATGTAGAATAGCTAAAACAATTTTGAAAAAGAAGAATAAAATTAGAGCAATCTCATGACCAGATTTTAGGACTTCTTATAAAGTGAACAGTAATCAAAGTGACATGGTATTGGTGAAGGGATAGACACACAAATCAATGAAACAGACAAGAGACCCGGAAATAGACCTCCACAAACATGGCTGTTTGATTTTGGTGAAAGGGTAAAAGTAATTCAGTGGAGAAAGGATGGTTTATTGAGCAAATGGTGTCAGAACCATTTGTCATTGCAAGAAGAGGAAATTTCACACCAGAATTAAGTCAAGTGGATCGTGGATCTAAATGTAAAACTTAAAACTTTTAGAAGAAAATGTGGGATCACAGGTTAGTCCCCTTCTCTCCATTCTTCTGGTCAGAGGGAATATTTTCCTTCAGACACCATTTCTGCCACTTCCAGGCTATCCCAGAGGTATGGCTTCCTGACTGGGCTTGATTTAATGCAGGGCAGGAAGAATAAAAAGAAGAAAAGATTGGGTATTCCAACATCCTCTATCCCAGAGGGCACGCCTCTTTCCAGTCTACTATTTAGAGAAGGCTTCTCTTGGAGTTTTTTCTTTTTACACTGGCTGTGCAGTCATTGGATTCAGGTTGCCCAAGAGTCTGAGCTGGGGGATATGGAATAGGAAAAAACCAGGAAATTTGCTGCCATCTGGATTGGTCTTCCAGATTTGATTTCCCTCCCAGGTATGCTTGCTATTATTTACTCATCAGAGTCCCAAGATGCTTGGTTTATGTATCCTGTCCAAGGACCTTTATTATAATTTGTCAGATAGAGTAGAATGTTCTTATTCCATCTCAGTGGAATTGGAACCCTTAATTCTGCCCTACTCTTTTTTTTTTTTAACCCAAGAAGTCAGTTTCCTTTTGCTAGTGATTGACTTGAAGTGTGATCCAGCACCAAGATCTAGACACAGAGACGTAAGGGGGCATCTGTTTGAGTCTTCTGGGGGAGATATTTCTCCCTGACAGAGAAAGCCAGGGAGAAATTCTACTTTTCTTCCATTGGATGCTGTTGTATTATGACATGATGCTTGGAACCTTGGCTATTATCCTGCACTTCTGAAAGAAAAGTAAAAAAATTATACAGAAGCCAAATTGGAACCCAGACACATTGAGGGTCAAGTTAGCTGAACCTGGAGTCACCTACCTTTAGACTTTTACTTGGGTGGGTTCATAAATTCCTAATTTTGAGTTGATAGTTTATTTACTGATTAAAAGATTTGACATGTAGGAAAAGACTGATGTTTTTGTATTTTAGAACTGTAAAGCCAAAAAGTGAATACATAGCCTCCAAAGATATATGGATTATAATGGAACTATTCTTGGTTTTTTTGTGGACTTGGAGATATGTTATAATTCTGTTCTTTTTGTTTCTTTATTCACCATTCAGAAATATTAACAGGGTACCCATTGTGTGCCAGAAACTTGTTCTGCATACTTACAGTACTAAGATGAGCTAGAAATGGTTGCTGCTTTTCAAGGGCTTACAGTCCAGTAAGGGAGGGTGGATGTATAAACAAATGCTGTGTTTAAAATGCAGAGAGTTATAAACTAATGTATGGTTACATATCAAATTATTTAGGAATATAAAAAGGTCGATTTTTGTGGTATAGTTTTTCTATTCTATGACAAATGTATTTTTCTCATATCTGAGTACATTTATTTCAGTTTTAGTTTATTGAGTAGTGTAATATGCTTCAGGTTTGATAATGTGAGACTTGGAGGGAATATTTGTTATTTAGAAATGAGTCCATGATGGCTTTATATATTGGCTCCTATATTGTTTGCTTCACAGTGGGTTTGGTACCTTCACAGTGGGTTTGGACTATTAATTCAAAGGCAACTAAAATTTTTATGTATTTTAGTGCTTTAAATACAGCCCAGATAAGCATATTTTCAGCCATTTACTACCTGCCTGCTTTGCACACCCTACAAATGCACCCAGTGTCTGCTAACCATAGATAAGACCAACCATGTAGTTATAAAAGACCCCAAACTGCTGATGCCCTTTCAAGCTCTTTGAACCCAGAGACCCCCCACCTTGCTGCTGGCAGGCATCACTTAATCACATCTGTCACCTCATGGTTTCTCCCTTCTCTTAGGGTTTCCCTTGCCCTCTTTCTTTTCTGGGAATTGGCTCCACTCCACTGACTTTGGAAGGTCTCCTGCTGTGGGAAACTTTCCCTCTCCTGTAATCCAGTCCAAGCAGCAACTAATAAAGCTTGTTGTGTTGTGCAGCACTGCATCTTGTGGTTCTATTTTTGCTTTGATCAGCCCCCAAATCCTCAATCTCACCACATTTCTCTGCTATTATTTTTATTTTAGCGTTCATTTTTAAAAGTGTGTTTTTTGCAGTTCTCCTCTTTGTATGTCCACTCAGTAAATCCTTCTACCCCAGACTCTCCTCCTCAGTGAGTCCTTCCATGACCTCATTTTCTGATTATACAACCTGCCCTCCATCCTCCTTATCTCCCTGCATTTCCAAATCTCCCTAATTTTGCTCTATTTTTTTATTTCCTTAGTACTTCTCCCCTTCTAACATATTATATGCTTTACTCATTTAGTTTATTGTTTATTGTATGTCACCCTCTGTTAGAATATTATTTCTTCAGAATCTGAAATTATCATTTAATTGTCTTTTCACTTTTAATGTTGCTGATGACAAGTCAAGATGATTCTTAATCCTCAGTAGATAACCTGTTTTTGCCCCCGAGTGACTTTTAGATTCTTCTCTTTATCTTAGGGTTCTGAATTACATAGAATTTTTTTATAGATACAAGTCTTGTTCTTTCTTCTTGCTTAGTATTTAGTAAGCATTTCATTTTGAAGACTTTAGTCTTTTTTCAGGTTTGGAAGTTTTCTATAAGTATACACACAAAGACACATACACACTAATATAGCACAAACACACATATATCGTTCTCTGTGTGTAAATAAACTACATAACACACATACATATAATAATATACATGTAGATGTATCATTTTCTTTCTATGTATGTAAATATAATGTGTACCTCCTTTCATATACCTATAAAATTCTGTGTGTATTATATATATTTATTTCCTCCCTGCTATTGTAGAGCTTATAGATTTGTTCTCCACACAACTCAAGCCTTATCTCATATTTTCTGCCTCTTTTTGGTTGTGTTTATTTTTTAATGCTTTACAGAAGTGTTCTTTAGTTCAGTTTGATTTTAATCCATTATGCTATTTTGCCCATTTGTTGAGTTTTAAAATACAATCATATTTTTAATTTCTAGGATCTCCATTTGTTATAGTTTCACAGAAGCTTTTTCTTATTTCTCTGAAGATATTAACTTTTTATTTTAAAATTTTCTTTTCCTTTGTATTTTAAGATATTTGTTGAGTTTGGCTTTTTCATGCATATTGATTTTCCTCAAATGCTTAGTGATTCTTATTTGGTTATTCATATTTTTATTTGGGATTATCTTTTTTTTAATGCTTACTGGTGGTTCTGAGAATGGAAACCTGTACTCAGGGGAGAGATGGGGTGTGTGGCCACGTAGGTTGTGTGAGACCATAATCTTCTGGGTGTCATCATTCAGGGATTGTGAGTAGTACTCACTGAGCCAACCATGTGTTCTGAGACCCAGATCTTGGATGGAATTGTGCTCACTGCTTTTATTCAAACCAGAGCCATCTGCTTCCTTTCCATTTTCTTCTTCCATTATTGTCTAGGGGGAAGTATAGCATTATTTTGGTCTCTGCTCTTCTGTTTTCAGTTCCAACATTTCTATTCAGACTGTGATTCTCAACCTTGGTTGCACGCTGGAATCACCTGAGTAGCTTTATAAACTACTGAAGACTTTGTCCTACTCCCAGAGATCTTGATTTATTTGGTTTGGGGAGCAACATGGGCATTGGGATGGTCTTAGAGTTTCCCAGCTGATTCTAATTTACAGCGAAGATTGCTAACCACAGTGCTAGGAAATGGTGTCCTGCAGATCTTCCACTAAGTGCAGAAAAAGTTCTATGTGGTTATCTTGGGGCAGAAACCTTTCTTTTTTTAATTTTCTTTTTTAGGTTTATTACTTTCTTTGTTCTTTTTAAAATTTTTTTCCAAGATTTTATTTATTTGACAGAGAGAGAGAGAGATCACAAGTAGGCAGAGAGGCAGCAGAGAGAAATGGGGAAGCAGGCTCCTGGCCAGGCAGAGAGCCCGATGTGGGGCTTGATCCCAGGACCCTGGGTCCATGACCCAAGCAGAAGGCAGAGGCCTTAACCCACTGAGCCACCCAAGTGGCTTTTTAAAAATTTTTTAAGTAAGTTCCACACCCCGCATGGAGTCCAATGTGGGGCTTGAACCCACAACCCTGAGATCAAAATCTGAGCTGAGATCAAGAGTTAGACTTTCAACAGACTGAGCCACCCAGGAACCCTAGGGCAGAAGCCTTTCTTATCTATTGCCCATTGAGAAGCAGATAGAAAGGAAGCTACCTATATAGCACTTTATAGCCCATCTCTAATTAATCATCTTGTTTGTCCCACAGCCCCTTCTTTTTTTGTTTCTGCTGGCTTTAATCTAATTTGAAGCATTTAGAAGCATTGCTTCCTGTATTTTTTATTAGTTGCTGTTTTTATTTTTTCTTAGTTGCTCTGGGCTGGAGTTTCTCTATTTTTACTTTTACTCTGCCATCAGTGATGCTCCATTTCTCAAGATTATTTAAAATTTCTGGTTCACCAATTAACACTGTGTTATGTGTCTTTCAGCACTGTTGTAAATATTTTAAAAAATGATTTATTTATTTTTTGTCATTTTGGTGGATTTGAAGAGGACTGGATGGACAGATCTATGCTCACAATTCTTTCAAATGTATTCTGTCTTCCAGTCTCATTTTCCCTTTGTGTTTTCCCCCTAATAGAGCTATAAAACGAGGAGAGAGATATTTTACAATCTTGCACAGTGATTCTATTTTTGTTTTGTATAATTTGATGCTTTTATATAAAGCATAAAGGTTCATGGCTATTATAAACTTTATGTAGATTTTGCCTTTTATGAATATAAAATGACCCTCTTTTCCATGGAAACCTTTTTGCCTTATATTAAACTTTGAAATAAAAAGGGCCATGGTTGCTCTCTCTTATTTCATTTATCTGGTAAGCCTTTCTTTAGCCTTTAAAAACATTTCTTGTCAAATTAATGAGTTTCTTTAATCTTAAAGAGCATGTGACTAGATTTTAAAAATCTCTTTTTAAAAATCTTTTTTTTAGTGGGGAACTGAAATAATTTAAATTTATTATCATAACTTGTTCATTTGGCCTGGCCTCTGTCATCTTGTTTTATATTTATATATTTTATTCTTTCTCCTTTTTTTCTGGATTTATGTCTTCTACTTTGAGTATTAGGCTTTGTTTGCTTTCACCCTTTTCCAGTGTTCTGAAAGATAAACCTCCCTCTTACAATTTTTGTCTGTTGGTTTTTTGAAAACGATTTTTAATCTATTATTAATCATTTTTGTTTCAGTCAGACTTCTTATTTGTGAACAGTTGAAACCAATGCTGATTAAATTAGGCAGAAAGGAAATTTTTCCAGAAGGAAAAGAAGGTGATCACAGAATTGATGGGAAAGAAGACAGTCGGGCACATTGGGAGACTCCCTTGGCGGGCAGCCCACAGGGGAGGCCACTCACCAGGACCAGCCGCTCTCTGAAGGTCTCTACTGCCAGGATGCTCTGTGTTTCCTGGACACTGCCACCACACACTTCCTCTCTCACCTGCACCACTGCCCCTCTGGACCTTTGACTCCACAGCTGCGTCTGCCCATTGGTTTCTGGGTGGTCTCTGCCGCTGGGCACCATTTGCTTCTCATTAATGTCCCAAACAGGAGCACCCAGCAGGTTGAATTGAAGTCTCTAGGCTATCACTGAGCTGAAAGGTGCCTGAGAGGTAAAAGTACTGGCCTTGTCTGCTCTGGAGTGAGGCAAGGTCTTGCTTGCACCATTCACCAAGTCCCCGATGTCCTCTCTAGTTTTATTGTCATCTCAGTGTTTGATAAATGACCAAACTAAAAAGTTAATTACCACTTATAAATATGACATGCAGTACAGGGGTAAAGAGAGAGGAAAGAAAAAGGATGTTGGTTAAAATATGTTCATGGCGAGGAAGTAGGGATAGAAGTTATGATTTTCATTTCTTCAGTTGGTCATATGGCTGTCGTTCAGCACTGTCCAATACAATTCTGCTGTTTCTGGAACAGCAGAAACGCTCTGGACCTGCAATGTCGACTCTGAAGAGCCACTAGCTACATGTGGTCCAGGAGTCCTTGAAATGTGGCTAGTGGAGCTAAAAAACTAACACTTTAATTGTATTCTAATTAACTTACGCTTAGATTTAAAGAGCCATAGATGACTGACAGCTACAATATTACAGCATGGCTGTAAATAAAATTATGTTCCCTTTCCTACCAGCTACACTCAAGTGAATTATAGGGGCTCTTTCCCAGTCCAGTTCTTTTCCCAGTTTCAGGATAACCCTGAGAGCTGGCTAATCTTGTCTGCACAGGGCTTCAGTGGTCATCCACTTAGAACTGACCATTGAGCATGTTAGGAAAGGGTCCAACTGTATTCTCCTGTGTCCTTAGGGAGTAAGCACATCCTTACTTGCTTTTTATCATAGTGACAATTACCAGGCAATACTTTTAACACCTTACTTTAGCTATTTATCCAGTGGCTTAAGGAGGACGCATAGCCTCCTGGCCATTTAACCGGATGGTCATCTCCTTCCTGGAAAACAAACCTTCAGCACTTGCAGATAATGAAGTTAATGAGATGAGAATGTGTAAAGTTTTTGCAAATATGTTATTAGATATCATACTTGGAGGTCTCGCCACCCCTGCCATCCATTCTGGACCCATATTCTGGCTCTAGAAGAAACAGAACACTCATGAAATCCTAAGGACTGCGCTCTGACCTGGCAAAGTATTTTCTGTTAGCTAGAGTGACACAGTGTTCCATAGCTCATTACAGTGTTCTGCAAGTCCAGCTGTTTTCAGATGGTGAGATACCACTTGTTGTCTTACTGCTTTTTTCCTTCACCGTACAGTGAGTTCCTTGGTCAGAAACAATGTTGTGTGGGACACCAGGCTGTACGTGAGGCATTCAGGAGGGGTGGTACTTGTACAAGTATAGTAAGGTAGGAAAATAATCCCAAATCCTAATAAGTGAGGTCAATTTGTTACCTTTACCAGGAAGGAAGGGGACCAGTGTAGTTAACCTTGTACTAGGCATTTGACTGGTCAGTGTGTATAGTATTATATTAGGGGCTCAGGCTTGGTCTTTAGCAGGATAGCTGAGCAAACAGTAGTAGTGGTGGTAGGTTGGTCAGCCTTTGTAATGAGAATTCCAAGTTGATGAACCCACACACGGTTTCATGTGTGCCACTGTAAGCTAGAGGTGTGTTAGCTGGGAAAGAGTGGGTGGCTGTCTACCTGATCGCTAAAAGGATCCTTGACAGTGAGCATTCATACTGAATACAAATCTTCTCCCTTTCTGGGCCTTGCCTGAAAGCTCTCTAGATTGGCATCTGAAATTAGAGTTAAATCTACTTAAATTTCGATAATCTTCTTTAATTTTCTAAGTCCTAGACATTTCACCAGGGTCTTCTTTCTCTCTTGCTTTCCACTATAACTACTGTGCCTCTGGCTTTGAAGCGCCCAGTGTGGCCTCTGTCACCCTCAGAGCTTTCAATTTTCTTTAAATCGGGAAATCCTTTTTTACTGCATTATCTTCCACCAGCCTCCCTGCCCCATAGAAAAATGTTTCCTACATGCTTCTGTGAGATGCTTGCATTCCCTTTGCTCCTGAATCTCTTGGGGTCTCTGTGAAGGGGTGTCTTCTAGGAGCTACCAGGAGATATAATGAGGCAGTGAAAAGGCAGTCGCCCATTATAAAAGCATTTTAGCATTCCACTCTTCAAGGTCCTTGGATTTCTTCTATATCATACTAAAGAATTTTTTGAGGCCTCAGAATTCATTTTTTGAGGGCCATGTGTGAACCTAGAACTTCATTGACAAACTAGGCAAATAATTACAGAACTATTTAGATACTCAGGCTATTACAAAGAATATAGAATGCCAGTAATGATAACTACATTAATAAATGCAGTCTTATCCAATGTCTTCTTTCTTCTTTGTCCAAATACTATCTGAATCCATTACCACATATATTCCTAATAAAAAAAAAAATCAACTTAAATGGACGAAGTCCTGTAGTGTGTGTGCACACCTGTGTGGTTGTGTGTATAAGCAAACAAGTTTCTCCTCAGCTTGATTTTGACCTTGTAATTTGATCACTAGGACATACTTAGATATGATTGTTATTAAAGGCTGGGGGAAACTGAGGCAAGGAAACTATGCCATTTTGCAAATAATACTTGCAGAACTATATCAAACCAGAGAGTTTGATAGGGTTCTTTTGGGTGGCAAAGAAGGGTTTTTGGAAGTGGAGGGTTCAGAGTATCGAGTGAGCCAAATAGTTTTGCATATCACCATTACACTTCTTGAGACTACATGATTTCTTGACCTGTGCCTTAATTTTTACATAAAAGAGATAGTGAAACTAAGAATTCTTTTTTTTAAAGATTTTATTTATTTATTTATTTATTAGGAAAGAGAGAGAGTGAGAGAGAGCATGAGAAGGGAGAAGGTCAGAGTGAGAAGCAGACTCCCCATGGAGCTGGGAGCCCGATGTGGGACTCGATCTCGGTACTCCGGGATCATGACCTGACCCAAAGGCAGTTGCTCAACCAACTGAGCCACCCAGGCGCCCTGAAACTAAGAATTCTGTGTTTACAGCTTTTTGGGAGCAAACTGTATTTTGACATCAGCCATGATGCTATTTCACAGCCACGGGAAAGAAAAGGTTCTTTTAACACAATCATAGGGTCTTAATCCAGAAAGTTAAAGGTTATCATTCTCTTTCTTGGACTCATCAGGTGACATCAGAAGACATTTTAAACTGTCCTTTGTATCAGTTTCTGTAGATGTAAAATTCTGAAAAGGAGGGGTGCCTGGGTGGCTCAGTTGATTAAGCATCCTACTTGATTTTGGCTCAGGTTGTGATCTTCACACTGGGCATAGAGCCTACTTAAGAAAATGTTCTGAGAAGGAGCAAATGATCGAATCGGTTTGGGCAGCATATCCACAGTAGAGCTGCCGAATGCTAGAGAGAACCAACAACTTGCCTTCCCATCTTCTGCGGTGGGAGGTGGACCCCTTCTTCCCACCTATGGCTTTCCTAAGCACAGGAGAAATGGCTCAGTTGTTGGGAAATCTAAAAAAATTTCTCTACTTTTATTTAAGAAAGTTAGGAACAAAACAATATTTCTGGTCTCCCCTGTAAAGCATTATTATTATTATTACTGTTCTTTACTGTAATTATTATTACTGTTCTTTACTCTGCCTCCTCATTTCCTAAATCTACATTTAAAATAAAACAAATATTATTGAGTTGTTTTTTTTTTTTAAATACTAATTCCCTTTAAGGATATACTTGGATATTTCTATTAATTTAAAATCAAATTTCAGAGTTTCTGCATGTTTGGTGTCAAAGCATAGAGTGACTATTTCATTACACAACTTTTTCTTTCCAAGCAGTACATTAATTAACCTTTCAGTCAATACAGATAGATCTTCAAGCAATTATTTTTAAGAAGGGTACTTTTGCAACTTTTATTTTTTTGAAAATTTCAATCCCACAGATATGCTAAAAGCATGCTCCATGTATCTAACTAAATAAATTTCACCTAGATTCACCAAATTACCATACCTACATTATTTTTTCTATGTGAGTATGCACAAATGCATGCATTTATTTTTTCTGAGGTATCTGAAAGTAAATTGGGTCATGATGGTATTTCACTCCTAAATACTTTAGCATGCATCTCCTGAGAAATGAAATTGTCCTACACAACCAAAAAATGATCAAATTGGGTGGTATATTTTGGGAACTCTTAGACATTATTCTGCTTGTGGTTTGATTGATTTTGGTGTGGGTTAAAAAGGGTTTTAACCAGGGAGAACCACTGTTAACAAATACCATGAGAAACTCCATGGATCTGCTCCCACATGAGACTAGTGAAAATTATTAAAAAAAAAAAAACAACCATTTAGATATTCTGAGAATGATCCTAAGGACATTACAGAAAATGAAGAAATATCTATTCAATAAAATCTGTAAAAATTCAGTAAGAAAGGTGAACATCTGTTGCATTTGAACCACAATTCCTCTTGTTCTCCCCCTCCCAGCTCAGTGAACGGAAACCTCCACTCTGGATTGGTACAGCCAAGAGCAGTGGGCTTTCCTTTTCCTGAGCATCCAGTAAGAGGGCCTCTTTCCTACGAGGAGCAGAATGTCAGCATTTCTCACCATGCCTCTAGCTGTCTGTTGCTTGAGATGAGTTCTTAATGAGTGTGGCAGAGAGGTGGAGGCTCCTTTCTTCTGCCAGCCCTCACTCATGGAGCAGAGGCTCTATCATAAGTTTGGCACCACTGAAAGCATTAGGGCCCCAATTTTCCCATGTCTCAGCATGTGAGGCAGTGGTTCTGTGCTTGGAGGATCAACTGAGATCAGTCTAGTGCAATGTCATACGTAGCATACCTGCCGAGTGCCCAGCTCCTAAAGTTGAGTTGCTCAGAGAGAAGCATGCCATGCATTCACCCCACCCCCAGTTTGAGGTCCCCATCTCAAAGATTTTGCCTGAAGAGTGAAACAGGTCATAAAATAGGTACCTCCTTGTCTTTTCCAAAAGGAACTAATTTCACTTGAAGTAGAACATGGAGAAGTTGGAACCTAAGGGAACTCTCAAAAACTGGAAGTTGGGGTGAAAGGCAGTTGAGAAGAGAATGGTAAAGTCAATGAAGCTACAGCCTGTGAAATACCTATATTCCTAGAGAAACAAAACCTTAGAGAATTTGATGCTAGTGCACCCACCTAATGAGATACACTGAAAGAATTTCTTTAGACTGAAAGCAAGTGACTCTAGATAGTGATTTGAATTCACATGAAAAAACAAAGAGCACCAGTACAGGTGAATAGGTAATTATAAAATATAGTGTAAGTGCTTTTTTCTTTTATTCACTGATTTCAAAGGCACTTGTATGAAATAATACATGTATAACGTATTGTTGGGCCTACAACGTAGAGAAATGTGATAGATTTGTCAGTAATAACACAGAAGGGGTAAGTGGAGACCAAGACCCTTTGGGTGAGGGAAATGATTCCAGAAGAAAACTCGAACCCAAGATACAATGAAGAAAACCAGAAATGATAAATAGGAAGGTTTATATAGCAAGACTCAAAATATAGATTTGCTTTCCTTTCTTCTCTCAGCTCTTTTAAAAAACCCCAAGTCATATAAAGTAATAATTATAACATTGTATTGTCGAGTTTATAATATTGACAGATGTAATTATGTATAACGTATTACAATAAAATGTTTGAAAATCTGAAGAGCTGCATAAGAGTAACATTTCTATATTATACTGAAATTAGTATAAATCTGAAGCTGATTCTTGTAAGATATATATGGTAAACCCTACAGCAACCACTAAAGGAATAACTTTATTATTTTTTAAAATATTTATTTATTTATTAGAGAGAGTACATGGAGGGAGCAGAAGGAGAGGGAGAGAATCCCAAGCAGACTCCCTGCTGAGCATGGAGCCTGAAGCAGGGCTCCAGTCATGACCCTGAGATCGTGACCTGAGCTGAAATCAAGAGTCAGTTGCTCAACCAACTTAGCCACCCAGGTGCCCCAGAAATAACTTGAAAATATAGTGAAAAAATAAAAAAAGTTAAAATGCATCATTAGAAAATACTTGCTTAATGCAAAAGAAATCAGTACAGGAAAATGAGAGGAACGAAAAGACATGAGATTCATTGAAAACAAAAAGTAAAATAGTGGCTGTAAATCTATATAATAGCATTACATGTGAATGGAACAGATAATCCAATCAAAAAATAGGACTGGATAAACAGTAAGATCCATGGGAGGGAGACAAACCATAAGAGACTCTTAATCTCATGAAACAAACTGAGGATGGCTGGGGCCTATGGGGGTAGGGATAGGGTGGCTGGGTTACGGACATTGGGGAGGGTATGTGCTATGGTGCGTGCTGTGAAATGTGTAAGCCTGATGATTCACAGACCTGTATCCCTGGGGCATATAATACATTATCTGTTAATTAAAAAAAAAGAAAGCTCCAACTATGTACTATAAAGGAAACACACCACAGACTCAAAGATATAAAGAGATTGAAAGTAAATGGATAGAAAAAGATTTATTATTGCAAATAATAGCCATAAGAAAGGTTGAATAGCTACACTAATATCAGATAGAATAGACTTTAAAAGAAAAAAATGTTACTAGAGATAAAGTGTGAGATTTTACAGTGATGAAAGGTTCAATCTATCAGGAAATTATAAATTACCAAAAGTGTTTAATTAGTTTTGAGAAATTTTTTTTTTTTTTTTTTTGCTAATGTCTGTTTAAATATGGCTCTTCACCCATTTTCTCTCTCTTTCTTCTGGGACTTCACTTACATGTTTAGTAGATCTTCTTAAGTCTCATCTGTGTCTGATGCTCTTTTCTGTGTTTTCTATTCTTCCACTCCCTGCCAACCTTTGCCCCCTGCCCTATTTTTGCTTCAGTTTGGTTATTTTCTTTTGATGTCTTTTCCCTGTGATAGGTCTTATATTCTGTATTATCTAATGTGTTATTGAACTCATAATAAGTTCTTAATTTTAGATATCCTACTTACGTTTTAATTTTTGTATGTTTTTTAGTTCTAGAATTTCCATTTGATTCTTATTTATAATTCACATGTATTGATGAATTACCTATTTTTAAACCTCTCCATATTCCTCTAGTTCCTTGAACATATTAATCATAGTCATTTTAAAGTCCTCTTGTCTGACTCTAAAATTGGGACCACCTATGTGTCTGTTTCTATAGATCATTTTTTTTCTCTATATTCTTTGACAAGTAAAGGAATATTTGAATGAGTGGCACCCATTGTTTACAAAAAAATGTAGAGACTTCATATTCTTGAGGAGGCTCACTTTTCCCTCCTCTGGACGGAGTGGTGGTCAATTGCCTTAATTCAGCAAGGAACTGTGATGGGTCATGGTGGAGTAAAAGTTAGATTACCTCTGGCTCAATGCTGACTGTCCATTTTTCATCGACAATTCTGGTCTTTCTTTGAGGGGGCACTCTTGTTTGTGGGTCTCAAATTTTAATCTTTGTGTTATGAGACTGACAAAAGAGTTCTGTTTAGCTCTCTAAAGGAGGCTTTCCATTTCTGTTTTTGTCTCCTGCCACGTAATGTTTCAGTATTCAATACCTGTTTTGGGGGGAAAAAACCTGGTAAGTGCTGGAAACTTGCCCAGTTTCCTTTAAAAATTCTTCTGATTTCTTTCTTCTTCTTCTGCAATAGCGCTCCTCCATGTGTTGCGCTGGGATCTGCCCTAGATCCACAACTTCTTGCCCGTATTTAAATCCATCAGTAAGCCCGGGGTAAAAGCAACTGCAGAAGCCAGGAAACCTCTCCCTTTCTCTCTTTCTAAAGTATTAGTTCATTTAGTTCTTGTTGCCTCAGAAACTCTCTTCTGCTTTCAAAATATAGCTTTTGTGTTCCATCTGGCTCTTCTAGCTCTAGACGGGAGGGAGCACACGTCTGTGGACAAATGGAAGTGAGAGTCTTTATATAGTACATATTTTAGAATATCTTTCTGTTTATTCATGCATGAGTTGCAAGTTAGCTGATTTCAGAATTTTGGGGACATAATATTTTTGAAACTATAAATATAATCTCATTTTGTTACCTTTTTGGCATTTCAAGTTTGATGAGCATCTGATTTTTATTCGTTTTGTGAATAAACCCACTTTAAAAATCCGTTTTTAAAAGATTTATTTATCTTAGTGAAGATAATATATATTTTTCTAAGACATCTCTTTATGTGAGTCTCTTTTCAACTTTTGAACAATTTATGTTAACTTTACACTAAGTTCCCTTGCTAGTTGAGAAGGTGAGGTCTTTCTTTTTTCAGGGGGAGATTACAAGTTTTTTTTTTAAATTTCAATACAGTTAATTAACATATAGTATATTATTCATTTCAGAGGTAGAGGTCAATGATTCTCAGTCTTATATAATACCCAATGCTCTTTACATCATGTGCCCTTCTTAATGTCATCACCCAGTTACCCCTCTAGCAACCCTCAGTTTATTTCCTATGATTAAGAGTCTCTTTGGGTTTATCTCTTTCTCTGATTTCATCTTGTTTTATTTTTCCCTCCCTTCCCCTATGATTCTCTGTTTTTTTTCCCTCTAATTCTACATATGAGTGAGATCAAATGATAATTGTCTTTCTCTGATTGGCTTATTTCACTTAGCATAATGCCCTCTAGTCCCATCCATGTTGTTGTAAATGGCAAGATTTCATTTTTTTGATGGCTAAATAGTATTCCATTGTATATATATACCACATCTTCTTTATCCATTCATCTGTTGACAGACATCTGGGCTCTTTCCACATTTTGGCTATTGTGGACATTGCTGCTATAAACACTGGGTATCCCAGTACACTACATTTGTATCTTTGGGATAAATACCTAGTAGTGCAATTGCTGGATCTTAGGGTAGCTCAATTTCCAACTTTTTGAGGAACTTCCATACTCTTTTCCAGAGTGGCTGTGCTTTGCATTCCCACCCACAGTGTAGGAGGGTTCCCCTTTCTCCACATCCCCGCCAACGTCTGTTGTTTCCTGAGTGGTTAATTTTAGCCATTCTGACTGGTGCAAGGTGGTACCTCATTGTGGTTTTGATTTGTATTTCTGGACGAGTGTCTTTCAATTAATCTTTAGATTGTTGCTTCTTTTCTAGTTTCTGTGGTTGTTGTGTCTTCTTAAGAATTCTTTTTTTTTTTAAAAAAGATTTTATTTATTTATTTGACAGTGAGAGAGATCACAATTAGGCAGAGAGGCAGGAAGAGAGAGAGGGGGAAGCAGGCTCCCTGCTGAGTGGAGAACCCGATTCGGGGCTCAATCCCAGGACCCCGAGCTCATGACCTGAGCTGAAGGCAGAGGCTTTAACCCACTGAGCCACCCCTTTTTCTTTTATTTTATCTATTATCTCCATCAACCTTTTTATCTTTTTTTGCACTTTGGATCTTTGTACAGTCATTCTGAAAAATTTATTGAGTTATTTCTATTTGACTTGATTTTTCCAAGTTTAGTCTTATGCTTCATTGAATCAATTTGCACTTAAATACTAATATTGTGATTCTATCTTCCTTTATAGTATCCTACTTTGTGTCTCTTTCTTTCTTTTCTACTCATATTAGGTTTTTATTCTTAGTTTTTTTCTTTATCTTGGCTTTCTGCTGCTATTTCATAGAAGCCACGCATTCTATTAAGTCTGACAAACTGATAGGAAAATTTTTTTCTCTTTAGCAAATCATTTTCAGAGAGTTATTATTCCTATATTTTGGGGGGGGGGTGGTCTTTACTTTCACTGCAATATATTAAAAATAAACTTTAAAGAGATATAAATTTATATTTGTTAAAATGTATTCATTTTAAATGAACCCTTCAATATCTTCGTTGTATATATCTCTATATCCAACACTGCAATTAAGACATGGAATACTTACATTGCCCTAAAAAGTTCTCTGTATTTTTTTTTGTAGTCAGTACCCCCCATATGTATCTTATGTAGTCACTGATATAATTTCTATCACTGTAGATTAGTTTTGCCTATTCAAGAATTTCATAAAAATTGAATAATCTTGTCTGTACTTTTCTTCCTAGCTACTTTAGCCCAGTCTAACACTTAAGAAACTCATTCATATTTTTACACATATCAGTAGTTTGCTTCTTTTTATCACTGAGTAGTCACTGTATGCATGTCATACAATCTGTTTATCCATTCTTGCCATAGACAGAGTGTTCATGTTCCCCTTCCAAATTCATGTGTTGAAGCCCTAACCTCCAATGTGGTGCTATTTGGAGGTGGGGTTTGTGGCAGGTAATTAGGTTTAGATAAGGTCATTTGGGTGGGGCTCCCAGGGTATAAGAAGAGATAGAGACCAGAGCCCTCTCTTTATAATGTGTGGATACAGCAAGAAAGTGGCTATCTATAAACAAGGAAGAGGGCCCTCACCAAGAGCTGGATCATGCTGGCATTCTGGATTTGGATCTCTCAGTCTCCAGAATGCTGATAAATAAATGTCTGTTGTTTAGGCAACCTAGTCTATGCTATTATGTCATAGCAGCCTGAGCAGGCTAGGGCATTTCTCCTGTTGATGGATGCTTGAGTTGTTTCCAGTTTGCAGCCATTGTGAGTAAAATTGCTACAAGCATTCATATATCAGCCTCCTTTTGTTCATGTTTACTTTTTAAGTCCTTGTAGGTATTTATAATCACCGTTATAAAGTCCCTGCATGCTTACTCAGTCATTTCTGTCTTTTCTTTGTCCATTTCTCTTTATAGTTTTTTCTCTTGGGTAGGGTGACATTTTTCTGCTGTTTTGTATGCGGCATAATTTTCACTTGGGTGTTGGACATTGCTGAGTGTCTGGATCCCTCCCTCACCCTCCTCCCACTTTCCTTTAAAGATTTTGGAGTTTTTCTATGTCAGGAGATTAATTTACTTTCTCGATCATCTTCATTCTTTTGAGATTTGTTTCTAAGTTTCTTTAGTGTAGATGCAGAGTAACCTTTACTATGGGGCTATTTTATTTTAATTTATTTTAAATCTTTTTAAAGATTTTATTTATTTATTTGTCAGAGAGAGAGAACACAAGCAGAGGGAGGGAGAGGCAGGCTCCCCGCTGAGCAAGGGACCTGATGCGGGACTCTATCTCCGGACCCTGAGATCATGACCTGAGCTGAAGGTAGATGCTTAACCGACTGAGCCACCCAGGCTTCCCAACTCTGGGACTATTTTAGCCTTACCCCTAGGTATGGACTTTCTGGAGTCTCTGTGAATGTTCCGGTTGTTCAGCTTTCTGCTTGCCAGTAGTTGTTTTCTCCTGAAAACTTCTTTACCCAGCTTCCTCGTCTCCTCCTTGTGCATCATAGGTCACTATGAAATCAAAGAACTCAGGGAGGCTTTTCTTTTTTCTTTTTCTTTCTTTCTTTCTTTTTTTTTTAACTTTGGTATTCCCTATTTATTTTTTATTTTGTAAAGATTTTATTTATTTATTCGACTGAGAGACAGCGAGAGCAGGAGCACAAGGGGGAGTGGGAGAGGGAGAAGCAGGCTTCCCGCTGAGCAGGGAGCCCGATATGGGCCTCTATCCCAGAACCCTGGGATCATGACCCGAGCCCAAGGCAGATGTTTAATGACTGAGCCACCCAGTCGCCCTCAGGGAAGCTTTTCTGCAGAATTCTACAGTTCTCTACCTGCGTAAATCCTTCCTCTTCACTGCCCCACACTGCAAGTGTGAGCTGCCCCAACCTCCTTCAACTTTGATCTCCTATTTCCTCAGCTCAGAGAGACTGCTCATCTCTGCCTGGTTTTCCTCTCCTCTTTCCAAGGTCCAAAAAAATGTCTCCAGGTGTAAAGCTACAGAGTCATAGCTCTCACCTTGTTCATTCCCTTTCCTCCAGAAATCACGGTTCTGTGATGCTTGTTAGCCAATGTCTGAAAATAGGTGTTACATATATTATGTCCAGACTTCTAGATGTTTACGATAGGAAACAGTCCGGTACCAGTACTTCATCGTGTCTGGAAGCAAAGTCTAATTGTTGCATTTTCAGGAGGTATTTTTATTTTTTACTTATTTTAAAAAAATTTTAAAGATTTTATTTATTTATTTGATATAGACAGAGAGATCACAAGCAGGCAGAGAGAGAGGGGGAAGCAGGCTCCCCTCTGATCAGAGAGCCCAAATGCAGGGCTTGATCCCAGGATCCTGACATCATGACCTGAGCCGAAGGCAGAGGCTTAACCCACTGAGCCACCCAGGTGCCCCTCAGGAGGTATTTTTAAATTAGAATTTGTATTTAATTATTTTAAAATGAGTAGAAATGATTCATTTCCACTATTTTTTTAGAGTCCAGGCAGATGATTTGCTGTGATACCACTGTTTGTTCTTTTGAAGGATGGTTGAAACCTCTTCTCATATATACAGTTACACAGCAAACCCTTAGCGAAGGTCTCAGTGCTTACTTGTCTAGTACTCAGCTATATTGCTGAGCTTGACTACATGAAATATTATAATCCACCAATCTAGAACTTTGACCTTCTGAATAAATCTTGTGTGAGACCCTGTGGGGCCCAGAATGGGCCTGCAGTCAGGGATCATTTCTTTTTATTCAGAGGGAAAATTTCATTGCTCTTCATTGAAAGCTATGAAGTAAGACTTTTCCCTTTCTCTCTTTCTGATTAAAATGTCTGAAGAAATTACATCTGCTATTGGTTCAGCAAATTTGGAGTCATGATAGTAGGTAGAATGATGGTAAAGATAGTAGGAAATGGGATCCCATTTTAATTTACACACAAATCATTATTTTGCACCTATTATAAACCAGGGACTCTTCTAGGAAAAAAATACATTGAGCTTACATTTCATCAAATCATACCATCACACTGATGAATCAAACTAACCTAGAAATGCATACATTTCTTTAGATTTTTGAAGTTACAGTAGTCATTTTCCTATCTTTACTGTTTAAAGCATTTTGAATTTTCTGTTATTTTTGTTGGGAAAGACTGTCTTTTGCATGCAGTCTTTCAACACTTGGCCGTATAAGAATGGACTTTGACCATGAAACATTTCCTTACCACGAGATAAAGAGCCCATTCAGCCTCTGTGGATTTAGAGCCTTACGTGGGACTATCTTTCCCTGTTTCTGGCTCGGTGTATGCCCCTTTGTTCTGCTTAAGCATGTATGTCAGTGGCCTTTAGGCATACCCTCAGCTTCTTTCAGTATTTCAGACGCCACAGGGGAAGGGTGAGGTCCTCGTGATGCAGCATGAGAGGGGTGCATGTAGGTAAATTGCCCTGTATTAGCTACTGTGAGACCCACGATTAAATCTAGTGTTACTCTCTCTTCTATGTAAGTAAAGGGTTGTCCCATCCAATGCTGGATTGCGTTGTGTCTTCCTTGAGAAGTCTGATACCAGATGCGGTATGCAGCAGTGCTTGGTGTCCCCTCTTGGGACTGGTAACTAGCACATGGTGTTCTGTTGGACACTTGCAAACAAAGGCAGCCTAATATACAGAACATTTAGTTGGGTTACATGCTCACGTTACAGTTTATGGCACTGCTATTCCTCTTCTAATCAAATTCTTGCCTGGCTGCATTTTTTTTTTTTTTTAAGATTTATTTATTTGAGAGAAAGAGAGAGAGAGCACACGGGCAAGGGGCAGAGGGAGAGGGAGAGAGAAACTCAAGCAGACTCTGTTCCGCATGGAGCCCAATGCGGGGCTTTATCTCATGACCCTCAGATCACAACTTGAGCTGTAATCAAGAGTTGGATGCTTAACCGACTATGTCACTCTTTTTAAAAATCTGACTAGATTGAGAAGAATGGCATCTAGAATTTATTTTTCCTTTATTATGTACCAGGTACTTTTCCAACCATTGTACATGCTCTGAACCATTCAGTCCTCAGAATAACCCAATAAAGTAAATAACTACTATTATCCCCCTTTTACAGATTAGTAAACTGTGAGCTTTCCCAAAGTCACATTGTCAGTAAACGTGGAGTCAGGATTTGAACATAGGCTATCTGGTTTCAAAGGTTTCTGTGCTTTTAATCATAGCACTATTCTATAAAATACTTGCTTTTATTGATTCACTATATTGTGTATATATTTTCATGCATTAAAACATCCTCTTACAGCACTATTACCAATTGCTCCAGCATGTTCAATCATTTGGATATTATGCTGTATTTAGTCAACATTCCCCTTTTGTGCATTTATTTGCTTCTATTTTTTTCTTTCAGAGAAAGGCATGCCATGTGCATCATTTTATATTTTCGAAAAATCTCTGTAATTATTCCTTCAGAAAAATTCCTAGAAGCAGGAAATCTTGAACTAATGGCCAGTGTTTTTTAAGTTTAAAATCATAAAGCTATACCCCAGAAAATATCAGTTTATATTTCTACCAGAAGTGTGTCTTTGGTAGTTTAGCAGGAGGTTTGGGAAGCATTGCTGCTTAAACTAGATTAAACTAGGTTTAATCTTTTATATGGATTTTTCTGTCCCTACTTACTTTATTTCTCAAGATGACTTGTCCTTTTTTCTCTCCCTTTTACAGTACCTACGAGAATTCTATATTTTTAACATGTATTGGAATTTTAAAGGATTATTCTGTGAACTTGCCATGTGTTTAAGTTTCTGTTTTGTTTGTTTTGTTTGTTTGTTTTTGTTTTTTTCCTGAGACCATGAGACCTCACAAAGATTTTCACTTGACAGGGACATTATTGAGTGAGGTAATTACTTAGACATTGTGGTTGAAAATGCTATTAGAAATTAAAAAATATTTTTGGAGAGAGTCAATTATCTTATGGTCTCACTTATGTGTGGAGCATAAAGAAAATCATGGAGGGCATCGTGAGAAGGAAGCGAAGGGTGAATGGGGGGAAATCGGAGGGGGCGATGAACCAGGAGAGATGTGGACTCTGAGCAACAAACTGAGGGTGTTGGAGGGGAGGGGGTGGGGGGGGTGGGCG
>CM052800.1:155929392-156064116 GCA_028533885.1 Nasua narica | reverse complement strand
CGATTCTCTAATTTCCCTTTCCATATTTTCATTGTTAGTGTATAGGAAAGCAATTGATTTTTGTGCATTGATTTTGTATCCTGACACATTACTGAATTGCTGTATGAGTTCCAGTAGTTTGGGGGTGGAGTCTTTTGGGTTTTCTATATAAAGTATCATGCAATTAGACAACAAAAAGAAATAAAAGGCATTCAAATTGGAAATGAAGAAGTCAAACTCTCTCTCTTTGCAGATGACATGCAATGAGTCTTTTATTACAATCTTTGTTTTAAAGTCTGTTTTGTCTGATATGTGTAGCTACTTTAATTTTTTATTGGTTTCCATTTGCACAGAACATCTTTTTCCATCCCTTCACTTTCAGTCTGTGTGACTTCTCTTTAATACTTTTTAATATTTTCTCTTTGTTGGGATTCTCACTGTGTTCGTTCTTCTCCCAAGTTTGGTGACCATCTTTATGACCACTACTTTGAACTCTTTATCAGGTAAATTATCTATTACATTAAGTTTTTCCTGAGTTATTAATTTTACTCTTTCATTTGGAACATAGTCCTCTATTTTCTCATTTTCTTTGACTCTCTCTGTTTGTTTCTATGTATTACGTGGAACACCTACCTCTTTAGTCAGGAGGGAGTGGCTTTGTGCAGGAGGTGAAGCTTGTTGTTCAACATTTTTGGTTGTCTCTTGGACCTTTGTGGTTGTCTAAACAGCCTGATTTATTTTTAATTTTTTTTATTAACATATAATGTATTATTTGTTTCAGGGTCTGCGATTCATCAGTCTTATACAATTCATAGCACTCACCATAGTATATACGCTCCCCAATGCCCATTACCCAGCTACCCCATCCCTCCCCTCCAGCAACCCTCAGTTTGTTTCCTGAGATTGAGTCTCTTATGGTTTGTCTCCCTCTCTGGTTTCATCTTGTTTCATTTTTCTTCCCCTTCCCCTATGATCCTCTGTCTTGTTTCTCAAATTCCTCATATCAAAAAGGTCATATGATAATTGTCTTTCTCTGATTGACTTATTTCACTTAGCATAATAGTCTCTAGTTCCATCCATGTTGTTGCAAATGGCAAGATTTTTTTGATGGCTGCATAATATTCCATTATATATATCTATTTATTTCACATCTTCTTTATCAGTTCATCTGTTGATGGAGATCTAGCCTCTTTCCATAGTTTGGCCAACCTGATTTATCTTTGATCTGTCCTGGGTGTTGTGAGTGTGCCAAGATCTGTCAGTGTGTCAAAGGGAGGGTCTTAGTAGGCACCTAGTTTGAGGCTGATTGGAAGCCATACCCTCAGGTTGCAACTTATAGAGTATGCCAATATATATAGCTCCATAGGACTACAATCATAAACCTTGTTGGCCTCCAGACCAGGTTATCTGGAGGTGTCCCCTAGGTGACAGTTGCAAAAATCAGGGCTCCAGAGGAGTATATAAGCTCCTTTCTCGAAGGTACCAGCAAGTGTAGTGAGGCCAACGGAGAGCACAGAGATGATGTACCCTGGCCTATGTTCCCTAAGAGAACAAACCTCCATACCTTCTAGAGATGTGGCAAACCTGAAGCCTACTTCTCAGATAAAGGTCCAAGACATGTAAGTAGACCTTTTTCCCAGGGAGACTGGGGGTATGTGCAATCTGCTATTTGCATGGTGTCCTGGGGGTAGTAGCCTGTCAAGAACTGTCCCTCTCATCGTTGTCCTGTGGGATGCAGGAACACAAGCCTCGCTGACCACCAGAGCCAGGTGATTTAGGAGAGTCCCTTTTGTGGTTTGTGCACACATGCAGGCTTTAGTGAGAGAGATGGAGAGTGCAGGAATGGTTTGCACCTTACAACTTTAGCAGATCAGTAGGAGAGTGCATGAATTATGTGTACCTGCTTGTGCTAATGAGATACAGGAAGAGTGCAGAAGTGATGTCAACTGGGCCTTCATTCTAGAGTCCCAACAGGCCCTTGCCCCTAAACTAACTTTAAGAGTTTGTTAAACTAACTTGCCCCTTGCTAAACTTTAAGATTAGCAAATGCATCTCAATCACAAATTGGCTAGGTATAGTTCAAACCTCTGCTTTGTGCTGAGCCCCAAGGCAAGTGAGTGAGTCTGCATATAAGCCCTTTAAGAGAAGTGTATCATTTCCCTGCAGTCCTTTGGGCTTCCTGGATGTAAGCTCCATTGTTTTTCAAAGGAAGATATTTTGGCGATTCATCTTCCTGGTGCAGATCCCAAGGGCTGGGGTGCCTAGTTGGTGGCATAAATTCCTTGTTCCTCAGGAAGATGCTCCCAGTTTGTGAGATCCCTCGTGACTGTTGGTCCCTACCCTGGGGACGGGGATTTTGGCAAGACTGCATTTTGCCTTTCCTATCCGTCTCAGTGTGGCTCTTTTGTCCTTTGTTGTGGAGGAGCTGTTTAGATGACTGTCAAGTCTTTTGCAGAGGGAATTGTTCCACATGTAGCTGTGGATTTGGTCTGTCCATGGGAGAAGATAAGTTTAGGATCTTCCTACATTGCCAACTTGGACCATCCCCTCAAGAATTAAATTTAGGATGTTTCATGGCTGGGCAATTTCTGGTCTGTCTTTTGTTATGAATCACTGACCATTCAACCATACAACAACTTCTGGCTGTGTTGTGTTACCCAGCAGCAAGGCAAGTTTGCCAAGGAGCACTTTGCATGACAAACCACGTTTTATCTGTGTGCATCTGAGCTTTCTCAATAATCTTTGCAAAGCGTTTATTTATACCACAGAGTTTCCAAATGTTTGTTTCCGTTGTTGAGGGGAAAAGTACTGGTTTGGAGGGCAGCAGAATTGGTCGTTTTCCCTACACATTTTGCATGTGTTTCACTCCATTAAGTCTAGGCTTGTGACATTTAGAAAAGGATTTATTTGTCACAATTCAGCTGCAAATAGGACATTCCCTTGTGAGTGTTTTTGAAAATGTATGGCAGTCCCTTCACTGCTTTATTTGGCTGTGTAGAGATTGCCAAAACTCATAGCTTTCAGATTTTTGCTGAATGCGGTCAGGAAGGTGCCTTCTTTTTATTTTTTTTTATTTTTATTTTTTAAAGATTTTATTTATTTATTAGGAAAGAGAGAGAGCATGAGAAGGGAGAAGGTCAGAGTGAGAAGCAGACTCCCCATGGAGCTGGAAGCCTGATATGGGACTCGATCCCGGGACTCGAGGATCATGACCTGAGCCGAAGGCAGTTGCTCAACCAACTGCGCTACCCAGGCGCCCCTGTTACCGAGCATTTAAAACTCATGAAAGAAAATGGAAAGCCCTGGAGTGGAGGTTCTATGCAGGTGTGATGAGGAGGTCCTGGATAGCAGTGGGATTCACTTTCCTAATTTTGGGTCAAAAGTGACACAAGTGACAACGAACAAGAAAGAAAACATTTTTGTGCTTGCTACCTTATGTTTGATCTATCTTATTAGGTATATTGAATCATGTTTGCAGGTAGGCAGAGAAAAATCAAGCTGTGTGTGTGTGTGTGTGTGTATTCATTTTCTGAGAGATAGCTTTTGTATCAGGAGATTTTTCTCATTCTTCCTGTTAGTAATGGGTGGAGGAGAGAGCTGAAGTTGTTTTTGGTTTTAGTTCATTTGTTTTTCCCATAGAGTGCAATTAGGTTCACTTTACCCCTTCCCTCTTCTGTCCTTGTGGTGGTACATAAAATAGCAGGTGATTAGCAAATTAGATTAATTGTAATTAGTAGCTAGTAACTAGATTAATTATATATACTCTTTTCAGGTCATCTTCCTCTTGGGAAGGAGACTGCCCCGACAAGGCAGTTGTTCCCATCTGTTTCTTTCTTTCTTTCTTTCTTTCTTTCTTTCTTTCTTTCTTTCGTTCTTTCGTTCTTTCGTTCTTTCTTTCGTTCTTTCTTTCGTTCTTTCTTTCGTTCTTTCTTTCGTTCTTTCGTTCTTTCTTTAAGATTTTATTTATTCATTTGACAGAGAGACACAGCAAGAGAGGGAACACAAGCAGGGGGAGTTGGAGAGAGGGAAGCAGGCCGCCCACCAAGCAGGGAGCCTTGATTCCAGGACCCTGGGGTCACGACCTGAGCCAAAGGCAGACACCCAGCGACAGAGCCATCCAGGCGCCCCGCCTCTGTTCTTTCTTTCCACCAGGATATGCCTATCCTGTTGTCCATTGATGACTGTGATGGGGTTAGATGTGTGTCTTATGCTGGGATGCAGTGAGAATGTCTTCCTACCCAGCTGTTTCCCTATAAAGCTTGATATTTCCATTTCCATCTGTATCTATAAGCTTTTATTTTTGTTTTCCAAATTGTTCAGAACTCTATTTGGGAAAAAGGGTGGTATTTATTGGTGCCGCCTCAGAGACTTCAGCTGCAACCCAAAGAATAGTTTATGGATGAGGAATGTAGAATTCTATGGATGTAGAATGCAGAAGTCCAGTTATCCACCATCACTACAGGAGAGAGACTCAAGTTCAAGCCAATCAGCTAAAATGACAAACGGCAATAATGGTTTATCTCTCAAAACAATGTCTGCATAAGAGCCTGGCAATATTAATTTAACTATAGAAAAGCTGGTCAACATTAAACCTATGAAAAGGTCTGAGCAAAAGAAACTTGTGTGTCAGTGATAGGGACTTTGATCTTTCTCAGGAAAAAACCTACCACAAATATATCTCTTCATTTTAAATGATTTGTTATTGCATTGCTGTAGCAATGAACAGTTCCACATAATAATTGTTCACTTAGCTTTCACCTTCCAGATAGTAGTTGCAATAATTAGCGTTACTCTCTTTTTGTGTGTTTAATTTTAATTCCAGTATAATATTAGTTTCAGGTGTACAATATATGGTAATTCAGTAATTCTGTACATTACTTAGTGCTCATCATGGTGTTTACTGTGCAGAAGCTTTTTTTTTTTAATGTAGTCCCAATTATTTATCTTTATAATTAAGCCTAACTTTTAAGCATTAGTCTACATGCTGAATTTTAGCCAGGCTAAATATTATCATGGGTAGATCCTGGGATCTATGAGATGAGTTCCTATCATATAGGTGTATGTGCCATCATAAATGTTTTTTCCCCCAATATGTAGATGACATTATGTCACATATAGAAAATCTTAAGGAATCCACTAAAAAGCTATTAAAACTGTAAATGAGTCAGCAAGTTGCAAGATAGAAAATCAATATAAAATATCAATTATATTTTTATATACTTCCAATGAACAAACTGAAATAAAATTATGAAAACAATTCTAATTCACAATAATATGAAAATTAATAAAATACTGAGAAATAAATTTACTAAGAAAAGTACAAAATGTATACTCTGAAAACTTTAAAGCATTGTTTAAAGACGTTAAAGAGGATCTAAATAAATGGAAAAACATCTCATGTTCATGGATCAGAGGACTTAACATTGGTAAGATGGTAATATACTCCAAACTGATCTCAGAGATTTAATGCAATCTCCGTCAGAATTTTAGCTGAATATTTTTTTGGGGAGAAATTGATAAGCTGATTCTCAAATTCATACAAGTTACAAGGGAGTCAGAATAGCCAAAATAGTTCTGAAAAAGAGCAAAGTAGGAGGACTTATACTTTCTGATTTCAAAATTTCTTATAAAGCAGCAGTAATCAAGATAGTGTGATACTGACATAAGAATAGAAATATAGATCAATGTAAGAGAATTGGTATTGGCACGAGGATAGTTATGTAGATCGATGGAATACTATTGAGAGTATAAAAAAATAATCCATGGTCACGGCATTCATGGTCATGATTTAAGACAAAGGTTTCAAGATCATTTAATGGGGAAAGAAAGGTCTTTTCAACAAATAGTGTTGAGGGAACTGCATATCCACATGTGAAATAATGAAATTGGACCCTTATTTCACACCATATATATAAATTAACTCAAATTAGATCAAAGACCTAAATGTAAAACTATAAAACTCTTAGAAGAAAACATTGGAGTATATCTTCATAATGTTGGATTTAGCAAAGGATTTTTAGGTATGGCTAGGAGCATGAGCAACAAAAGAAAAATTAGATAAATTGAATATCATCAAAAACTTGTGTTTCCAAGTATACCATCAAGACAGCAAAAAGAAAATCCACAGTACAGGGGAAGATATTTGAAAATCATGTATCTGGTAAGGACTTATATATAGAATACATAAAGGATTTTTACAATTCCATATTAAAAAGAAAAATAACCCAATTAAAAATGGTTAAAGGATATGAGTAGACATTTCTCCAAAGAAAATATACAAG
The DNA here is from genome assembly GCA_028533885.1 of Nasua narica. Taxonomy (NCBI): domain Eukaryota; kingdom Metazoa; phylum Chordata; class Mammalia; order Carnivora; family Procyonidae; genus Nasua; species Nasua narica. The sequence continues at coordinate 156,057,856 of CM052800.1, read as the reverse complement.
TAGTCAATAAACACATGAAAAAGTGCTTAACATCAGTCATCAGAGAAATACAAACCAAAATAATGAGATACTACTTCACATGCTTTAGGATGGCTAGAATCAAAAAGTCAGATAATATCAAGTGTTAAACAAGGATATAGACAAATCAGGATCCTTATATTGTTGGTGAGGATATAAAACATTGCAGCCTCTTTGTAAGTAGTGTTACACTTCCTCAAGCGATTAGACAGAGATACCTACTAGTTCCACTCCTAGATATATACATAAAAGAAATGAAAATATGTCCATGCAAAACTTGTATCTGCTATTTTTGTACATTCCTGATTGTTATTAAGGTTGAGCATCTTGGGGCGCCTGGGTGGCTCAGTTGGTTAAGTGTCTGCCTTAGGCTCAGGTCATGATCCGGAGGTCCTGGGATGTAGCCCCACATCGGGCTCCTTGCTCAGCAGGGAGCCTGCTTCTCCCTCTCTCTCTGCTGCTCCCCCTGCTTGTGCTCTCTCTCTCTCTTTTTAAAATAAATAAATAAAATATTTCTAAAAAATAAGTAAAACCCATTAAAAGAAAAGGTTGAGCATCTTATGTTTATTAGCTCTATGGGTTTGTGCAAGTTTCCTGTTCACATGTAAATGGCTTGTCCAAGTTTCCTGTTCACATCATTGAACTATTTCTGTTTGTGAGTTGTCTTTTTCTAATTGATTTATTGGAATATTTGGAGACTGCAGTATTGGCCCTGTGGGCACTCATGCCTCCCTGCTTATCCTTGCTTCTAGGCCTTTTTGTGAACAGACTAGAGTTTATACATGTGCATCAAATTTAAATTCAGGGCTAGAGTTTTTATGCAAATGTGTTAAACTTATATTCCAACTCCTTTCCCTGATACACACAATATTTTCAGAATATCAATGCCATATGTACTACCAACAGTATGAAAAGTGAAAACTATTTAAGAGCTTTTGGTCAATACATTTAAAAATTCTATTTTTCTAATTTTAAAGAAAATGCATATTTAATTTGGAAGAGTTGTAAAATAGAAAAGTCACAAGGAACAAAAATTATTTCTAATCTAACAACCTATATATTATCAATGTGAACATTTTGGAATATTTCTTATTCCTAAAAATGGTTTAGATAGTAAATTTTTGAATACCAGGGACACACATCCCATTATTTTAAATGGGAAGTAAGAATATATTCTTATCCTGTATAAAAGACCCAAGCAATTACTCAAATATTATTAAAATATTCTTAAATAACTATAGAGAAATAGGCCAGAATTTTAAGGTATTTAAAGCACTAACTACGTATTTAATACTTGATAAAAGCATAAGTGGGTATATTTGTATGTTTTCTGAAACAATGCTATAGAGTGTTGGATAAAAAGAAAGTACTTCTCCTGTATTGCAAAGAACATGTACTATAATGTAAATCAAATAATTAAATATGTTAAGGATACATAGTATTGAAAATAGGACTTGTTATAATGAAAGAAACCAACAAGGCAAATTTTTACAAACTATGTAATTCTCGGTTGAATGACTGTTTGAATGAAGTTGAGTGGGAAAGAGAGATGTCACCCGAGGCCTGCTGGTGAAGAGTTGGTTGTTGGTGGTTAACAGGGATGTGACATGTGAATGAACTGGACATGGTGTGAGTAAAACAGTAAATATATGAGTTTTCTTCTTATCTGAATTCCAGAAACTTTGTGTTCATTTTTCTCTTGTTGCACTCAAGACACCAGAAGTTGGTATGTTTTCCATAATTCATTGAAGAATAATGCTTAGATTTGCAGTATCTTTATTCTAGAGAGTTCTATTCCCTTGATTGAGATACACACTTGTGATTTCTCCCTTGTCCTCCCCAAGAAATTAGGGTCAGCCAGGTGATCAGCATGACTTATTTTGCTTGTTACACAAGTAGCATTAACAGAAATGGATGCCTAGCCTTTCATTTTATGCAATGCAAATGTTGTCTAGTTAAGCTTGCCTACAAATCATATTTGATCTACAAACTCCAGCATATTCTGCTTAGAGTAAGAAACCAACAAATACAGTTAAATTCTTCATATGCATTAAATCTAGGGTGGTTTTAATTTTTAGTCTGATCAAAGTTTTATCTGTATCTTAATGGCTTGGTTGAAGCACATACATATATTGGGAAATTCTATGTGCTTTAGAGAAATGAACATTCCAAAAGACTTGCGATTTGCTGAATGCAAGCAGCATAAAGACTTGGTTCATTAGATACCAGACTCCTCTTTTGAACAATGCTTAAAGTGAAGTGATACACAATAAATGGGTATATATCTAGATTGCGTGGTTTAATATTCTGATTCTTACTCAACTCTTGGATTGAGGTCCTACTGAATTTTAAAGTGTTAGTGGGGAAATGGTATTGAGGCAGCTTGGAATGAACAGGTGCAGAAAAAGTTTTAAGAGCATGGATTTCTATCTTTATTTCTATAAAAATATACCCGCAGGAAAAAGGATCAGGGTCTATTAACCTAATCACCATTTCCACACTGCAAGAAGAAAATAGGCCATTATTTTTTAAATTTTTTTTGCTACAATGATTAGTTTAGGCTCTTACACTCTGGGTTTCTGAGATCCAGTGTCTGTTTCCATGGGAACAGCAGTGGCAGGGAGCCCCTGAGTTGTCGGGCGCTTCTCATAACCTGGGGGAACTCCTGTCCGAGTGCTGGCCAACTTCTTCCTCTAGCATCTTTGGTCATTTAGGCCCAAGTGACTTCTGAGCCTGGAGAGATACCTTGAGATATAGAGAGTTGAAGGACTTAAGATATGTTGAAATGAGTGTACATATAACATGTATATAAAATAGTATATATAAACATATAAAGTATATTATAATTCATATATTTTACAGAAATACAGAACTTTTTATGGGAATAAGAAGTGAATTGAAAAAAAATGATTGAAGGGAGGCCATATAATGTAAAACTGAGGCCCTGCCCTCAAGAAATGTAAAATGTATTCAGATAGTCAAGTTTCCTATATTCCATGCTCAAAATACAGGATCTTAAAATATACAGGAATGTTCCAAACATGCACTTTCTTTGTTCCTGACTTGAGTTTCTGCTCTGAATCCTTACCTTTTTTCCCACTATACTGTGAATTGGGCTGTATAAACTAGAAAGAAATATAAATATCTCTGCTTTAAGTCACTATGTGTCTCCAGTCTGGGAAAATCCTTGAATGGCTATATCTTTGACTTCTCTCCTCTTATCCTTCACCTGGGAAGTCTTGTTTCTAAAAAGGAAAACTGTCTCCTCCAACATGCCTCTCAAACACATCTCTCTCCTAAAGAGTCTTTCAGAACTCTTCATTAAAAGCTCTACCAAGGCTTTGTGCTGCAAAGACCCTTTAGATTTTATAGTCCTCTCATTTAGGAACCCCCCTTCCCCACATCCATTCATATATTTGGGAAATAGAGCAAATCTGCTACGTGCCAGGCTCTGTGGAGTGTAGTGTATCCACAAAATCTGCCTTCATGAAGCTTTGAGTTTAGTCAAGAAAGCTATTACAGGGGCAGACACACAACTCATTACACAACAATGGGCTCCAGTAAGTATTATGAGATTTCTGTGAAAAAGAATAGGGGTGAGACCTGATTGATACTGGGCATAATATTCATGGGAGTTATTTTCTACACCCAAGATACAAATACTGAGTCTGAAATGGGTGGGTGGGATGGATTGGAAAGACGTTGTCTCGTGGTTTGAGGGCTTTCCCCAACTTGTTTCACTTCTTTCTGCCTTTGCCGTCATCTCTGTGGAGCATCTTTATGGAGGCCCTTTTGTGCTCTTCATCAGTTTTTGTCTGTAATGGCTTAATAGACTCCTCTTTGAGGAAGGTGAGGTAAGGGGGAGGGTTTGGGAGCAGCAAATAGGCCCCCAGCAAGAAAATAACAATCCAAGGGTGTCCACACATTAAAGGAACCGTACAGATGGCAAGAGTATGTGGGGTCAGTGGGTTGAGGTGGCTAAGGAGGGACTTAGGCTGGGCCAAGAAATTCCTTTTGCACCCGACTTCATGCTTTGAACCAGCAGCTGCCAAGTGCAGAGCCCTTCTAGCTGTACTCTCATCTCTCCCACGTGGCAAGGCATGTGGTGTTGAGGGTGGCCTGGCTACTGGTCACTGACTGAGAGCTCATCTGATGAGCCCTGACAGGTGCACGGCAACGCAACGCACGTAATCACATTGCACTGCAATGTGCATCGCACTGTAAGTCACTGCATGTGTTGGAGGGGAGGATTAGTTCAGCCTGGGAGATAGCCAGTACCCCTCCATTTGTCCAGACTGATTAACAGTTTATGCCGGGTGAGGAGAAATTAATTTTGGCCTCATTCACTTTATTGCTTATGAAATCATGGCAGTGACTGTGGACTTTATGTTTCAGGATTTATATTTGTAGGTATTTTAACATTATCACAAAACTCCATTAAGTGAACAGGCACATTTCAAATGCTAACATACAGTTGTTAATGAATGAATAATTCTGTGTCTACAGAAGCCAGCTCTCTGTTAGAATTAGCTATAGAAAGCATGTGACTCATAAATCCAGGTATTCAGTATCACAGCTCAGGAATCCCGTTTCCGCTGGGCTGAGGATTAGCATTGGGAACGAGTCTTCCTTTCATCCTTCTACACATTTATTCATTCAACACCATGTGCCCTACTAAATGCCAGAGTACTTGAAGGACTTTGCGGTATCCTGGCATATAGTATTACGATATTATAGTATATACGATATATTTCTCTTTATATAATGTATGTATAACATGATATGTAAATATGTATAACACAAATGAACATTATATTACATTATATATGTTGTATATAGATGTATATTATATAGAGAGTTGTCCATATCTATATCTATCTGTCCATCTATTGTCTATCTATAGAAAGACAAACTCCATACTAACAAGTTAATAACCAATAGTAATTCACTCTGGTGAGTGGTACGATAGGGGCACACACAAGGGGTTATGGAGTATAGGAAGGAAGGGCTCCCTGGGAACATGCCATTGGAGCTGAGTTCAAGGGGAGATGTAGGTATTAGCTGATGAGCTCTGTGTATGAGGAGGCTGGGGAACATGGCGGGTAAACAGTATTTAGGCTAGAGGGAAGATTATATGCCAAGTGTCAAAGATAAAGTGTATCCACTTTAACTGTTTGTCAGGATTTAGTTAGGAAACAGGCCATGATGAGTATTTTAAACAGAGTACATAGCATAGAGAATTGGTTTCATAGGTGTTAGAGTTCTAAAGGAGCAAAAAATGTGACATTGAGGTAATCCAGAATTAGAAATTGCAACTTCGAAGGTTGATAGGAAAAAGTGAAGTAAGCCAGAGTCTAGAACATACAGAGAGGGGTACAAGTTTGGAGGGGTCCGCTTGATTCTGACGTATTGTCTCCTTTTTATGTCGCTGGATCACTGTACTAATAATTTATAGAGGATATTTCACTGATATTCCTGAGGGATATTAGCTTGTAATTTCCTTTTCTTGTCAGATTTTGAATCAAGTTAAGCTGGTTTCATAAAATGAGTTGGGAAGTTTGTCCTCCTGATTTTGGAAAGTGTGTATAGGAATAGTATTTCTTCCTTAAATGTATTATGGAATGAATCAATGATGTCATATGGGCCTGCAAGTTTCTTTGTGGGAATACTTTTGGTTACTAACTCAATTTTGTTAATAGATAACATACTAATAGAGTTCTTATTATTTGTATAAGTTTTGGTAAATGTTATTTTTGAAAGCATTTACACATTTAATCTATGTCATCAAATTTATTAGCGTGAGGTTGTTCCCAATATTTCCTTATTTTACTTTTGAAATGTAGTATTTGTAGTGAAGTCCCTTCTTTTATTATTGATATTGGCGATTTGTATTCTCTTTCTTTTTCCTAAACTGATCTTGCTGGGTATGTATCACTTTTATTAATGTTATAAAGAAGCAACTTTGTTGGTTTCCTCTGTTGTGTCCACTTTCTACTTATCAATTTTGCTTTTTTTTTTAACTATTTGTTTCCATCTACTTCCTATATACTTAATACTGCTGTGCTTTAGCCAGATTATTTTTTTTTAAAGACTTTATTTATTTATTTGACAGAGAGAGAGAGAGATCACAAGTAGGCAGAGAGGCAGGCAGAGAGAGGGGGGATGCAAGCTCCCTGAAGAGCAGAGAGTCCGATGCGGGGCTCGATTCCAGGACCCTGAGATCTTGACCTGAGCCAAAGGCAGAGGCTTTAACCCACTGAGCCACCCAGGCACCGCCTTTAGCCAGATTCTAAGTTAGATGCTTGGATCATTCTTTCTCAATTTTCCCCCGACAATGTCCATTTAAAGACAAAAATTTTCCTGTAAGTACTGCTTTAGCTGCATGACACATGCTATTTGCCCTTATTTCATTTTAATTCAATTTGATTCCAGTGTGCTCAGATAATATATTTGGTATGATATCAGTTTTTTGCAAATTTGTCGAGACCATGCCCATTTGCTTATCTATGGTCTCTGTGTCTCTGTGGCTGTTTTACAACAGAGTTGAGTAGTTGCAGCACAGTCAACCTGGGTCCCAAAGCTAAAAACATTTACTACCTGACCCCTAATTCAAAAAGTCCATAGATAACTGCTATATACATACACAAAGAACAAGCTTAGTAGATAGTATATAGTATATATGTATATAGTATATATTCTATATACAAAGAACAAGCTTAGGAAATTTTTAAAAATCTCATCTAAAATAGCAAAGTGGCGACACCTGGTTGGCTCAATCAGTTAAGCTGCTGCCTTCAGCTCAGGTTATGATCCCAGGGTCCTGGGATTGAGTCCCATATCAGGCTCCTTGCTCAGCGGGGAGCCTGCTTCGCCCTCTGCCTGCTCTGCCTGCCGTTCCCCCTGCTTGTGCTCTCTCTCTTTCTCTGACAAATAAATAAATAAAATCTTAAAAAAATAAAAAAATAGCAAAGTGTTACTTATTTCTTAAAGTCTATTTTGATAATATTAAGAGCTAACTACTTTCTTCTGATTGGTGCTTGTGTGGTTATTTGTTCCCATTCTTTCCTTTCAGTGTAATTGTACTCTTAGTTTTAAGTGGGTCTCTTGATAACAACATGTATTTGAATGTTGTTTTATTTTTTATTTTTTTCCTTCTAAACTAGTTTGTTTACTCCATTTTCTGTTGTAATCACTGATAAGGTGTGTTTAGGACCATCATTTTGATATTTTATTTCTATTTTGCCCTCTGTTCTCTGTCCTTTTATTCTCTCTACCTTCTTTTGTATTAATCAATTATTATTTTTACCATTTTATTTTCTACCTCTATTAGTTTATTTGTTTTAGATTCTTTGTATTTTTTTGGTGGCTACCTTAGAAATTTCCATATGCTTTCTTGCTTACTATAGTACCTTGTACTTCAAACCATGAGAGAACTCAACATTAGTTTTTCTCTGTTCTCTTCCCATACTTTTTGCTATTGTTCTCATATATTTTATTTCTACATGTATGAAAAATTTTCATAAAACTATTACTGTTGTATTTAAATGATCAATATATTTTATATTCATCCTATAGATTTAAACTTTATGATGCTCTTCACATTCTATTATAGTTTCATGATCTTATTATATTTATATTTTTAAAGATTTTATTTATTTATTTGAGCCACAGAGAGAGAGAGAGAGACAGCGAGAGAGAACACAGGCAAGGGGAGTGGGAGAGGAAGAAGCAGGCTTCCCGCTGAGCAGAGAGCCCTATGCAGGGCTCCATCCCAGGACCCTGGGATCATGATCTGAGCAGGAGGCAGCTGCTTAATGACTGAGCCACCTAGGTGCTCCTCATGGTTTTATTTGAATTTTTTTTCCACATGAAGAACTTTTTAGCAGATTTTTGTAGTGCCAATCCACTGGTTTTTCTCAGCTTTTGTTTGTCTTCTGATGTCTTTATTTTACCTTCATTTTCCCCCCTTTTTAGTCACCTTTCTTGATGTATAATTTGTGGACAATAAAATATGTCCATTTAAAGTGAATAATTCAATAAATTTGAAAAATATATACACCCATATAACTACCATCCTAATCAAAATAATAGAATAATTTCATTACTCCAAAGAGTTCTCTCATGGCCCCTCAGTGTCACATTTTTTCTATGAATAGACTGGTCTGCTTTTTGTCACTATAAATTAGTTTTCACTCTTTAGCCTTTATTTTTGAATTATAATTTTGGATGCATAAAATTTTAGGTTGACTGGTTCCCTTCCTTCCCACCCTCCCCACCTTCTATATTAAGGGGTCATTCTATCAACTCTTGGCTTCCATGGATCCTGTTAAAATGTCACCTGAAGCTTTCTGTTGCTCATTTGAAAGTTATACATTTTTATTCTCTGTTTTTAGAACTTTATCTTTGTTTTCTGTTTTAAATATACCTAATTTTTTGTACAAGAAGGATTTTACATCTAATGAGTTTTCTTGTTAGCTTGATCTATTACATAGTAGTTCAAAAAAAGCAAAAATTATCAAATACACTCACCACTTTTGTTTTAGAACATTATTGAAGTATAATTTGAATACCACATAATTCACCCATTGTAAGTTTACAACTCAATAGGTTTAGTCAATTTACAGAATTCACTAAATAACCACAATCCAGCTTAAGAACTTTCCTGTTACTCAAAAATTTTCCTTTAAGGCCCTTTGCTGTCAATTCCTCTTATATAGTTTGTACCTGCCTCCTTTTCCAGGCAGTTGCAGAGCTGCTTTTTGTCTGTATAATTTGTGTTTTTTGGTGGATATTTCATATAAATAGAATTACACATGTAGCTTTTTATGTCATGCTTCTTTCACTTAGCATAATGTTTTTGAGGTTCATGCATGTAACGGTATTAAATTCCTTCTAAGGACTGAATAATGTTCCATTGTATGGATATACTAAAGTTTGTTTATCCATCATTCACTAGTTGATGGACATTCTAGTTTGTGCAGTTATAAATAATGTGGTTACGAACATTCACATACAGGTTTTTTTTTTGTGGACATGTTTTTATTTCTCTTGGGTAGATCTCTAAGAGTGGAATTGCTGCATCGTATGATAAGTTTATGTTGAACTTTTTAAGAAACCGCCAGACAATTTCAGCTTTTTAAGATAGTACCAAACAGTTTTCCCAAGTAGCTGTACAATTTGCACTCCCACAAGCATTGTAGGAGGCTTCCTGTTTTTCTACATCCTCACCAACACTTGGTATTATCTCTTTTTGATTATAATTACTCTAGTGAGTGTATTATAGTATCTCGTTGTGGTTGTAGTTTGATATTTTCCTAATAACTACTGATATAGAAGAATTTTCATAATATTACTAAGCATTTGCAGTCAAATGCTCTACCCCTGAGCTATACTCCCATTACTAAGTATCTACATGTCCCTCTTGGTTAAATGTTAATTCAAGGTTTTGCTGCTTTTAAAAGTGGATTGAATGTCTTTAGTTGCCAATGTTCTTCATATTTTTCTACACACAGGTTGTTTACCAGATATATAATTTAGAAATATTTCCTCTGAGTCTGTGGTTAATATTTTCATTTTATTGATGGTATTCTTTGAAGTGCAGAATTTTTTTTTTAGCTTTATGAAGTCAAGTTTATCAGTTTTTTTCTTTTTGGCTCATGTTCTGGTGTCATATCAAAAAATTCATTACCTACCCTAAGGTCACTAGTATTTAAATTTTTTCCTGTGTTTTCTTCTTTCTATGTAAATGTCTAAGGTCTAAGTTCTTTTTAATATTTTTTGCATATGAATATGCAATTATCTTAGCATCATTTGTTCAAAATATTATCCTTTTCCTATTGTTGAAAATGAATTGGCCATAAATATAAATGTATATTATTAAAATTCTCGGTTCTGTTCCATTGGTCTGTATGTCTCTCTTTATGCAGTGCCACACTGTCTTAAGATAGCTTTAACAGTAAACTTTAAAATTGAGTAGTGTAAGTCCTCAAACTGTGACCTTTAAAAAAAAAAAAAAGAAACTTGGTTTGGTTATTATATGACTTTTGCATCTTCATATAAAATTTAGCACCAAACTGAATTTCCAGAAAAAAAAAACCCACTGGAATTTTAATGAGGATACCATTGAATTGATAGATCAATTCTCTGCCTACTTTTAGAATTTTTCTTTGCTTTGATTTTTGGCAATTGAATTCAGTTGTGCCTAATTATGGATTTTTAAAAACATTTGTCCTGCTTTGGATTTACTGTAGTTTTTTTTTTAATCTGTGGGTGATAGTTTTTAATATTTATAACTATTTTTTTACCCCCTGCTTCATTCTTGCTCTCCTTTCTTTCTGGGACTTTCTTTCTCTCTCTTTTTTTTTTAATAAACTGATACCCACCCATAGTCTAACATTCTTCTTCCCCTTTTTCTTTCCTCTATTTTTTTTCTTTCTTTTTTCAGTTTGGATTCTTTTCTATTGACTTGTCTTGCAATTCATTAATGTCTTCCTCATGTGCTATTCAGCACCAACAATGAGATTTAAATACCAGGTAGTGGGTTTTTTTTTAGTTCTAGAAAAATGTGTCTACTTGTTTCTTTTTTATGGATTCAAATTCTGCATATTTTTCTCAGTTTTTTCTATTTCTTCTTTATATTCTTTCACATAGTTTCCATAAAAGATTAAAATTTTTTTCCAGGTTTATAAGATATAATTGACATATAACATTTTTTAAGTTTAAGATGTAAAACATATTGATTTGATACATTGATTTTTTTAAATTTATTTTTTAAAAGATTTTATTTGTTTGCAAGAGAGTCCAAGCAGGAACACAAGTGGGGGAAGGGACAGAAGGAGAGGGAGAAAGAGACTCCCCACTGAGCAGGGAGCCCAACATAGAGCTCAGTCCCAGGATTCTGGGATCATCATCTGAGCTGAAGGCAGACACTTAACTGAGCCACCCAAGTGCCCCTTGATACATTTATATATTGCAAAATGACTACCACCGCAGCACTAGCTAATACCATTATCATTATTTTTTGTGTAAAAATATTTAAGATTTATTCTCTTAACTTTCAAGTGTATAATACATTATTGTTAACTATAATGGCAGTGCTGTGCATTATATTCCCAGAACTTACTCATCTAATTGGAAGTTTCTACCCTTTGAGAAATATCTCTCCATCCTTCCTTTTCTCCAGCCACTGGTAACCACTGTTCTACTATTTATATAGCTTCATTATTTTTAGCTTCCACATATAAGTGAGATCATACGGTATTTTTCTTTGTCTGACTTATTTCACTTAGTATATTACCCTCACTGTCCATCGATATTGTTGCAAATGGCAGGATTTCCTTTTTTTTCCTCATTGCTGAATAATATTCCAGTGTGTCTGTGTCTGTATCCCACATTTTCTTTATCCATTCATCCACTGACAGGCACTTGTTTCCGTATCTCAACTATTGTGAACAATGCTGCAAAAAACATGGAGTGCAAATATCTGTTTGAGATTTTGCTTTCATTTCCATTGGATATATACCCAGGGGTGGGATTGCTGGAGCATATGGTGGTTCTATTTTTAAATTTTTGAGGAACTTCCAAACTGTATTCCGTAGTGACTACATCAATTTGCATTCCCTTCAGCAGTGCACTAGGATTCTTTTTTCTACTCATCCTCATCAATACTGGTTATCTCCTGTCTTCTTGATGACTGCAATTCTAACAGGTGAGAGGTGAGGTCGCATTGTGGTTTTGATTTTCATTTCCCTGATGATCAGTGATATCGAACATCTTCTCATGTACCTGTTGGCCATTTATATGTCCTCTTTGGAAAAAAAAATCTGTTTAGTCCCTCTGCCCATTTTTTAATTGGATTGCTTTTTTGTTGTTTTTTGCTTGTTATTGAATTATATGATTCTTTATATGTTTTGCATATTGATCTCTTATCAGAAATGTGGTTGGCAAATATTTTCTCCCATTCTGTAAGTCACCTTTACATTTTGTTGACTGTCTCATAAAAGTTTTTTTTTTTAGGTTTTGCTTATTGTGGTTAATATCTGAATTATCTTGTTTTATGTTTTTTCTTTTGATTGGAAGTTATATTTTTCTAACTCTCTATGTAACTAGCAAATTTTTATAGCATGACAATGTGAGTAAAAGAACCCTGGATGTTGTAGATGATGCTGTTTTCCATTAAAGAAGGTTCTCATTTTATTCTGTTAGGTACATAGTTTGGAGGGCACATCTAGTCATGGATGATCTGTGTTGGGACTGTGTTAGAATTTTTCTAAGATCCAGTTTACCTCTGGTTTATCCCCAGTTAAGTTATTTGTGGGTCTCTGTCTCCTTGCCATTAACATATTAGGACGATACTGTTCTGACCACTGGAGGTTTTGAGCATAGCTCTTTAGGTTCTTGCCCTATTCAGCTTCAAAATCCAGTAAATGTCTGAAGGACAACAAAATAAGTCATAAAATACACTCTTGTGGTATTTTTTATCCGATGAACTAAGAAATTGTGAAAGATTTTACTCTGCCTTTCCAACTTAGGCTCCCCAGTTTCGCATGCCGCCTCTGTACTAAAGAACAGACCCTTTGCAAAAACTACCTCTAGTTTTTAATATAGGTCAGCACCTGTGCAGCTTCTAAATTCACAACTTCTTTCTTTTTTCCTCAGTAAGAATCCTCTCCAAGGGCTGGCCTCAATCCTCATACCTATTTTGGAATTGTTAATGACTCCAGGAAAAGAAAATGGCTGTTGATTGTGAACTCTCCTAGGAAAAATTCTTTGGAGTCTGAAATTTTAGTTCTAGTCCTCATTGGTTTTGTACTTTTCTGATATTTTTAAACATGTAGTTTTTGTAATTTATTTGCTTTTTCTCCCCTAGTTGCAGGAAGAATCACTGATCTACCACAACTTACTATACATTTCCTGGAAGTGAAGTTCATTTCCTGTCAAAGAGAAAAAGAGAAGTGAATTCCATCATCTATTAACCAGTAAGTTTATTGTAGATACCAAGCAAAACTCTAGAACTTATTATTTAGGGCGCCTGGGTGGCTCAGTTGGTTGGGCAACTGCCTTCTGCTCGGATCATGATCCCGGAGTCCTGAGATCGAGTCCCACATCAGGCTCCCAGCTCCACGGGGAGTCTGCTTCTCCTCTGACCTTCTTCCCTCTCATGTTCTCTTTCACTGTATCTATCTCAAATAAAAAAAAAAATTAAAAAAAGAGAACTTATTATTTATAAGGCAGGTGAAACAGTAATTATAAAGGGGGCACCATAAAATATACCTAATATAAGGTCATGGAGAATATATTATCACTAAGTAGCTCCAGTTCTTTTTTTTTCCCCCTTGTCAAGGTTATAGGAAAAATAGATACAGTTTATCTGGAATTTAGAAAAACATTTGACAGAGTTTTTAATGATATCCTTGTTGTCAGATGAAGAAATGTGAGGTTGATGCTAATACATTTAGATGGATTTACATAGTCAAACGATCAAACCCTATGAATCTGGATGGCTTTTTGAAGAGATCATTGTAAGTTTGAAGAAATGTTTCTGTGAATGCAGCACAAAGCTTATTATCAAGACCACTGGGTAGATTTTAATCAATGAATTTGATGAAGACAAAGATAGCACACAGATCATGTTCAGTCAGAGTAAATTCCAGTAAACTTAAAGAATCAAGAACCAAAATAATTTCAGCAGACTGCCACAAATAAGACTTAACAGGTGCCAATGTAATATCCTACATTTGGATAAAATAAAAACTTAAAATGCAGGCTGAGAAAGACATGGGTTAACAGAAATACATGTTTAAAAATCACGTGGGCATTATTGCTGGCATGAAGTCAGAATGAGTCAACAGTGTGATATGACTGCCAAAAAGGCCAGTATGATTTAGGGCAGCATTTAGTAGAGTATAAGGTACAGAATGAGGCAGCTGATGAATCCATTATACTGAATATTCCTTGGACACATGCTGTTGCAATGTGTTCTGAGCATCAAACTTGTGGAGGGGGACCATATCTCAGGCTCACCCACAGAGTAGTCAGGATATAAAGGTGGGGAACTTAAAGACAAAAACAGTGGAAATATGTAAGAGTGTCTTAACTTGGGGAAGAGAAGATTCGGGGAGATATGAGAGTTGTCTTCAAATGCATATAGGATTGTTTTGTCTTCGAGTGTAGAAGTAGAAAAGAAAGAGAAAAAGCTGGCATTTCTAACACCAAAAAGCACATTTTCAAAAATAGTTATATATGTGTCTGAATTTTGAATTGGGCTACATGGTGTAGTTGTGGATGTCTAAGACTTCTCAATCAGGAAGAACCAAACACTTGGTTTGGTGCAAAAGCATGGTGCAAAAATACCAAAAACTTCATTTATAAGCTCTGTGATTTCATCTAATCTTTCAGACTTTCGGTCTCATTAATTCTAGAATGGGGACAATAATAGTACCATGTTTATTGTTATGAAGGTTAAGGGAAATAATTCAGATGTCGTGCTTACCATGGTGCATGGCACATTTTACATGCCCAATATATGTGAAGTATTTTTAACGTATCGAGATGTGGTAAGCAAAAGAAAAAAAAAGCACCCGCCTCTTATACCAGCCATAGTTTTACTGCAGTAAGTAGGAAACCAAGTCCCAATTCAGAAATTAGACTTAATGCCTGAAATGTAGGTGCCAGGGAAGCTGACTTAATCTGATATTACCATTAAGAGTCTACAGACCATGATAGCTGATTCTGAAGACTTTTCAGGTGTTATTTTCATGTAGGCCTTATGCTTGGATAAACTTGTACTGTGAGTTGATGAAATATCAGTTTCTTTATTCCTTCTAGGTGGCCAGTTTTTACAGAATGGTATGCATTTATGCAAGCATGCATCCTGAATTTTGAGTTTATACCCCATTTAAAATAATTTCCTCCTTTTCCCCCTCAAAGTTCATCATTACACACATATATAAGATATAGTTGGAAAATACAAGCAGAATTTATATATGTCACACAGTTGTGCTGAGATAGTCTTGATCGCATTTGGTATGAAGCATGGTGCAAAAATACTGTGAGGTATCCTTTTATGCTCATTAGCAAAGATTAATATAATCTTATATCCTATGAAAAGGATACAGGGCAGGGGTAACTTGAAACTCTGGTGGACATCAAATTGGTAATAACTACTGAAATTAGGAACACACTCTCTGACTCAGCAAGTCTACTGCTCTATATATGGCAGAAAACTCTTGTATGTGTGCAAAAACAGAAACATACAGAATGTCCCTTGTAACACTCAACCTAAATGTTTACTAAGTGAAGAAAGAATAAATAAATTATGGTTTAGTTATCTGAATGAGTGGTTGTACCACAACTAAGATGAGTCAATTAGAGGTACATCTGTAAGCATGGGTAAATTAAAATGAACATAACATTGAGTGAAAAAACTTTGTGGAATGATGTATACAATACGATTCTGCTTGTAGAAAGATATAACCATAAAGCATTGTTAAATAATGTCTATAGTTATAAATATGGAACAAATATATAGAACCATTCATGATGAGACTTATTTTAGAGGAAAGTAAGTAGAAGAAAGGGGTGGGGCTTAATTCTTTCTGTAATATTTTCTAAAAGAGGTAATTCTGAAGCAAATGTGAAATAACATTAATATTTATTAATAAATTAAAGCAGGGTATTAAGTACGTAGGGGTTCATTATATTCTTTTCTTACCTGCATGTTTAATATATTTCACAAGGAGAAAAGAAGGCTCTCTTTTCCATGTCCTTGCTCACTTTTTTAAGAAGATTTATTTATTTTAGAGAGAGTGAGTGTGAGTGGGGGGGAGCAGAGGGAGAGAATCTCAAGCAGACCCCCCACTGAATGGGGAGCCAGATCCAGGGCTGGATCTCACAGTCCGTGAGATCATGACCAGAGCCAAAACCACGAGTCAGATGTTTAACTGACTGAGCCACCCAGGTGCCCGTTGTGCACTTTTTCTTGAAATGGCTATGGGAAGACCTACTGGCCCACTGGGTGGGCCAAAAAGGAAAAAAAAGAAAATCTAGCAATTGAAAGTACTCAAAGATCTCTTATATATGTAGTGTGGTTTTAAGTAATACAATTAAGATCATGTGTTAAGATTAAGAAAGCCTGATACTGATCCTGTGGAGAGGTTTAACTAAGAGTAAGTTTCCATTGGGGAGGGGAATGAAAGATTAGTACAGACAAGGGAAGGCTCAAGGAATGTCTTAGTTGGGGTGGGGGGGTTCTTAGGAGATCCTCGGCCAGTGTGGGGGTCAGTGTAGAGACTCTGTGCACTTGGGGAGGAGAATAAAGGTGGCATTAATGAAGGAATTGCAGATAAGAAAGGTTTGAAGCAACTTCATACTTTTGCTTGGAGTAATCTGGTAGAAACTACCCTAGAAAATCCAACCACCCAAACAAAAACAGCTGGGAGTGTGCCTTACTGGTTAACAAAGCCCATGCTACTTTGGTCAGTAGAAGAATGGGACTTGCCTAAATGTCCAGATAGCAACTTGGTCTTTTCTCTTGAGAGTCCTGCAGAGCAGGGAGGGGATCCTACTCTGTGCCCTCGGGTAGCTAGTGGAGTGAATGGATTCTCCATTGTCAGGGACTGAAGATTAGAATCTTCTCTGTGGCTTTGAGTGAGCAGTCTTCATTCACTTCCCAGTACCATTGGAAGATTATGTTCCATATTCAGCAAGAAATTGCCCTTTTTTATATGTATGAAATCTTTTTGTATTTGAAACAAGTGGTCTTGTATTTTTGTGGGTGTGAAGCAGAGAGGTCTTGAGGGCTCATGATAATTATATCTTGTCATATAAAAGCATCATGAGCTCTTAAAAAAATGCTGTCTAAAAATTAAACTTGGCCTTATGTTCTAATGCTAGAGAAAGAAGTTTGGGAATTTAAAGATGGATCGGGCAACTTTATAATTTAGATGTTTTTCCAATTTCTATGTCATATGTATTTTAATATTTAGGTGATAGGGGAACATGAATAGAGCTGCAGAGGTGAGGAGTGAGGCGGTACAGATGATGATGGTGTTGGAAAAAGTTCCTTGGTTCCCCGACATGGACAGGGGTTTATGGTATAAATAATCCCCATCGGATTATTTCTTTTTCACTTTAAAGAAAATTTAAAGTTTCCCTTGTTTAGCCTGTATTGCCTTCTCCTGGTTGGTCTTGAATTAGCAGCTAAGATATAACAAAAGTAGAGCTCGTGCGAATGAATCCACATACACCACAGATGCTGTGTGCTAGATGACACTGCCTGCCCGTTGCCATTTGCTCCAATGCTGGGAATATATCCCGATACGGAGGGGCTGCCTTAGAACCTTGGTGGTCGTGCTTCATGACTCTCGTCTTTGGGATCCCATGCATACATTAATAAAATATCTAGGTAGAACACTTAAGCTGCGCCACAATAGAGGAAGGCACATGTGTGCAGACTGAGGTGTCTGTCAGTTGCTTGCTTCTAAATGAGGGAGGTTATATAGACTGCGAGGCTCTGCTAATGTACTGAAGCTTGTGAAGGGCCATTTCTCGTGTGCCCTCAGAGTGGCTTCCGATTTTACTTCTATGACGTGGCAAGAATGTAATGAAGAGGTTCAAACTATAATCTTCAGAATCTGCAGACAAACCTTAGTTCAAAGAAAAGG
Source organism: Nasua narica (assembly GCA_028533885.1). Taxonomy (NCBI): domain Eukaryota; kingdom Metazoa; phylum Chordata; class Mammalia; order Carnivora; family Procyonidae; genus Nasua; species Nasua narica. The sequence goes on along the minus strand of CM052800.1, from coordinate 156,040,175 downwards.
TAATTTGTCCTTTCTCAGTGAGAATTACCCTGCTTAACTGTCAGACAGATTTTGATATTCTGAGAGTTATACCTATAAGGTGAAAGAAAAAGAAGTGACTGAGAAAAAAGAATCAGAAAGAAAAACTTACTGACTTTTGAGAAGAAAAGCCAAAGCTTTATATACACACCTGTGTACACACACATGCATGTATGTATAACCATATATATGTATCTATATCATATTATACCTGGAAATTGTACAGGGTAGGCAGTCTACCTGTGAGGAAACTAAAAGATGAAAAAGAATCAGGAAATGCTGATACAAAGGAAAATACTGGGGATGGGGAGCATGGCTGAGGTTGTCCCTACCCTTTCGTTAGAGCATCTATGCATTCAGAAGTGCAAGAAGGGAGTGTGTGGATGTGGCGAGGCCATAAATCAAAGTCCAAAGAGCAGAAGCTTGAGAGCTTGAGCTGAACCAAGAGTGAAAAAGTAGGTTGTGGCCAACTACGCAAACTGAGGCAGAATAGGAGCTAAATAAACCCCAGGAAAAACAAGTGGAAGTGAGAAAGCCAATGTACTGTCATATGGGGAAGAAGCCAGTGGAATACCAGAGAAAGTGGTCTGGGTCAGATTCCAAAGAAGAGCTAGAGTCACAGGGGGAGCAAACAGTGCTCCTACTGGGCTGAGACAGAATTTAATTTCAAAGTTTCTTGTATTTCCAAATGACTTTTAAAAAAGATTTATTTATTTTATTTGTTTTGGGGTGGGGGAGGAGCACAGACTCTGTCCTGAGTATGGGGCCCCACGTGGGGCTCGATCTCAAGACCCTGAGATCAGACCTGAGCCGAAACCAAAAGTCAGACCCTGAGCCAACTGCACCCCCCGAGTGCCCTTCCAAATGACTTTCAATTCCTAGTCCCTCCGCGCACACGAGTTCTACCCTCGGAGAGCCTAAGGCAGCAAAGGGCTCCGAAGTAATGTTGTAGGTAAGATATTAGCTGTCCTACTGAGGAGAGGTTACTGATGAATATGTGTATGTTATATTATACGAATGTGTGTGTAAAATTATTATGTCCAAGTAAAACGTTGGCTTTGCTTTTTCCTAACTAGTTATTTTGTCTTTAAAGTCTCAGAAAAGAACACCATTCGTGTACTTTCAAACCATAAATAAAGCTTGTCTTATATAAACTTGGAATAAATGGGCATAATAAGAGAAGGTCCCCAAGATCAGTCCTCAAGCCTGGTGGCCCACCAATCCCATACCTTCACTAAGATCTGGTTTAGGATCAGGGACTGTTTCCACTTAGTAAATGATAAGGACAGAAAGATCACAGAGACACGAATCAGCAAAATGATTATCTATTGTTCTTTAGAATACAAAGATATGGAGGAGACTTGTCTGTGGTTTGATATAACAGAGCCTGCAACTCAATAAATACTAACTGCCGATGAGAATGTGAAAATCCTTCTGATTGCTGTACATGCCCAGGCCTCATAGCCTTTCCTAGAGACCCAATGAAAGCTAAAATAACTAATTAAGAAAATGAATGAAAGCCAAGGCAAACCATGAGAAAATGACCCAAGTGAAAGTATGTGACCAAGCAGGTGGCTTCAGTTCTCGTTGAAGTATTGGGTAGCTAGGAGCAAGATGAAAATGGAGTATTGGTAGTTGTCATTTTCCTTCATAGGTAAGATACATGAAACCAGTGAGATATTCGGTAGCCTGTGAAGGCACAGCCTCTAATTCTAAGAGCCAATTTATTTTACTCTAATTGGAGAGGTTGGAAAGACTTTTGAGATTGTTATTTTAAATGTCTTTTGCTATTAAACTGTGGTTAGGAATCTGCTCAGCCAAAATGATGCTAAAAGAGCATTAAGTTTATGAGTCACGAAAGCCAGAATGAGTCCAATTAGTTTCTTGCACTTTAGCACAATAGAAGTCTTTAATATACAATGAGACACTGCTTTAAAATTGATACAAGGCAGGAGATCAGAATCTCGACTTCTCTCCCCACCTTGATTATTGACCAAGTAAAGGTAAGGTGAGCTATTGTGTTGATTCATTTGAAAGATTCCTCTTCCGTAGAATGAGGTTAACAATGGGCACATTTGGGTCTTGCCAGGCACAGAGTAAGTTATTGTTTCTTCTGAGTGAAGTTTTTTATATGTAAATAGAAGAATGAAAGCACTGGGTCTGACTTCCTCCCAGGCCCTTATTTGACTTTTCTTTGTTCCTCCCTCCCTTCCTTTCTTCTTCCTCCCAACCCAATGCACCTCCTCCTCCTCCTCCTTCCATTTTTACCTTTCAGAGTTATCTACAAATTCCATCTGGTCCCAATATTCTAAGTAGAAAATGGTGAAGTAGGCTATGGTAGACCCTTGCCTTAAAGGGATTAATTTGCACAAATAAAATACTGACGTGCATGGGTTTCCAGGAGTCCTGGAGGTTGTTAATGGTCTTGACTCTCAAGGTTTTTCAGGTTTTTTTCTGTCCCACATATTACTCCACAAGGTTCAGAAACAAGCCTTCTATCACTTGCGATGCATCACTTGGATGCCAAGGAAACGATCTGTCTAATAGGCCAATGGGTCTTACATAGTATTTCTTGTAGCAAAAATTCAACGTGGAAAAAGCAAAGGACTTTCTTAGATCTCTGTCACCAGAGTGGAGGAAACACAATTTCTTTAATGTGCCTTTCCCCCAGCTATAAAAGCAGTATATACTCATTAAATGAAACTTATAAAATGCAACATAGTACAAAAAAGCAGAAAAAATAACTGTAATCTCACAAGCAAGGAAAAACCCATCTCAGTCTTATGTCATGTTTCTTTCCAGGTTTTTGAATCATTTTCATATCTCAGATGGAATCATACACTACAAACTGTTTCATATCTTGCTTTTGTAACTTTATATTATATAGCATTAAAAATAATTATTACCTGTTATTAAAAATTTTTAGAAATTTTTATTTTTAGAGGTAGTAAATAATTTCACCGGGTAGATGGATCATAACCAACTTCACCATTTTCTAATTCTGGATATTTAGATTGCTTTTGTTTTTAGATTATAAAAAGCTGCTAAGCATTTTTAAACATACATTTTGTGACATTATTGAGAGTCCTGTATGCAGACTTATTGAATCGGAATCTATAAATATTAAGGCTTTTGATACATGTTACCAAACTGCTCTTGAGAAAGGTAGCAACAACTTACCCTCCCAACATCTATATTTGAGATCTGTATAATGTCACGGGTTTTCACTGACATATTAATTTATAATTTTTTTAATTTTCAAAATTGAATATTTTTTGTTTTCAAATATTTTTTGGCTGTTCTTATTTCTTCTTTTATGAATTGCCTATTTGTATTCCTGACCCATTTTTCTGTTAAGTGTTCAACTTTATTTTTTCAACTTGTTTTTTTAAATTGTGTAACAGTTGCTTATTTATCAGACATAATACAGTTGTCTGTAACAGATATTTCCTCAGTTTGTTGTAACTTGGATTGTTTTGGATTTTTTTATAATTTTTTATTTTTATTTTTTAAGATTTTATTTATTTATTTGGGCACCTGGATGGCTCAGTTGTTGAGCAACTGCCTTCGGCTCAGGTCATGACCCTGGGGTCCCTGGATCGAGTCCCGCATCGGGCTCCCTCCTCAGCGGGGAGTCTGCTTCTCCATCTGACCTCTCCCTCTCATGCTTCCTCTCCCTCTCTCAAATAAATAAATAAATAAATAAAATCTTAAAAAGATTTTATTTATTTATTTGACAGAGACACAGCGAGAGAGGGAACACAAGAAGGGGAAGTAGGCGAGGGAGAAGCAGGTTTCCTGCTGAGTAGGCAGCCTGATGCAGGGCTTGATCCCAGGACCCTGGATCATGACCTGAGCCAAAGGCCGATACTTAACAACTGAGCCACCCTGGGGTTCCTGTTTTGGATTTTTAAAATAATTTTTGTAATTGCCTATAGGCAAACAAAAACTTAAATATGTATGTAGTAGTGCTTACAAAGCTGTCCTCCATCTCAGTGTTTGGCAATCATTCATCTAAAAGTACTGACTTTTGAGAAGAATGTCGCTGGCTTGATGTTTTAGATGGATATTCTTCTTTATATCACTTAAGTATTAATCTGTACATAGTTTTCAAGATTTTTATTAGGAATAGAGATAATTTTTCCCCAAGCCTTTCTAACATATTTGGAGATGTGTATATAGTTACTCTCCTTTGACTTAATGATGTGATGATTCAAGGTAATAGATTTCTCTCTGTTGAAACATCTCAGCATTCATAGAGTATAACTTTGCTTAATCATAATGCTTTATTCTTTCAATAGTCTTTGGATTTGATTTGCCACTATTTTAAACTGAGATTTTCCTAGATATCCACAAGGAAATTGATCTGGGGTTGGTTTGTCAGATTTGAATATTTGAATAAGTAATATATTTATTCCATAAAGTGATATGAGAAGATAGCCACATTTTCCTGTGGTTCATAATTACATAATTATTTTCTCCTTAAATGTTTTGATTCATAAAATAATTAGGTCAGATATCTTTGGAGAGATGGGTCAGGTGACAATTTTATACTTTTTTTGCACTTTCCAGTTTCTTCTGCAGATAATACGTCCAGTCCTCAGTATCTTTTGGAGTTGGTTTTTTCAATTTATATTTTCCTTCCTTCCTCTTTATTCAATGGTTCTTTCAGCAATATTGATTACCTATTTTGTACCAGACACTATTTGTGGTCAGAACAGTGGAAAGATCAAAGGAAGACAGAGGTGAGGCAGACATAGAGAGCTCCCAATGCAGTTCTGGTTTCCAAGGAGATGGACTCAGAACCTTTGAGATTTGTGTGCAGAGTATACGTGAATATTGAGGGCAGCAATATTGGGCTGCAGGAGGAATGAACTGATATGGTGGCAATAGATGCTTTAGCTGATACTATACGGAGCTCTGGGTTTGGGATGGCTCTGCAGAATTTTCTCCAGTTGACCAGTCATTATGTGTGTGCACTGCCCTCAAGGAGGGAAGTATGACTTTGGGTGAGGGGGCTCCTTGGGCCTTGCATAATTCCCATTCCTGGAGAGGGCATCCATATGCATTCACATTCTTGGGAGCAGGGAAGATGGGTGCCCCACTTCTGAAAGGGAATCTCTTCTTTGATTCTACATTGATTGATGATTACAACTGCAACACTGTTTGTACTGTTTAAGAACTGTCCTGCTTACTATGATTATATCCCATTGACCATCCAGTGCTTATGTTGTCTTTTCAGCCATTCTCTTTTTCTACCCCCCTCCCCCAATCTCATCCCCTGCTTATTTGCTTGGAGATTTATTTATTTTGTTCATATTTTTGAAGAACGGTCACTGAGATTTATTTATCAATTTTACGAGATATTTAGTATCTTCAGATCTTTAGGTCATTAGATTTTTACTGTATTTTTAGTATCTTCTTCTGTCTTTGTTATTTCTTCTTCCAACTTCATTTTATTATTTCCCTTGGATCTTGAGTTGAATGCTTAGCTTATTTGATCATTTTATTTTTAATAAGAAATACTTTAAAAATGTAAATTTTCCTCTGAGTGCATTTTAAACAGTATTCTCTACATTTCGGTAAGTGTAGTTTTCACTGTTATTTTTAAATTGTATATTGATCTCATTTTTTCCCCTCAGCCTAGAGACACTTGAGGAGAAAATTCTAAAATGTCAAAGTAATTCTTTTTCTGCTTTATTTTGTCATAGTAAGAGAAAGTCATCTGTAATATTTTCAAAGTTGGGAATGTCTTAAGATTTTCTTTATAGCATAATGTACTAGATTGACTAACGTCTTCTCAAAATTCACGTCCATTAGGGACCTCAGAATGTTACCTTATTTGGAACTAGGGTCTTTGCAGATGTAATTAGTTAAGATGAACTCACATTAAGGTAGGTCCTAAATCCAATGATTAGTGTCCTAATAAGCAGACCAGTGAACACACACAGACACATAGGTAAGAGGCCAGTTGAAGACAGAGGCAGAGAATGGAGTGATGTAACTAACAGCTATGGGATGCCAAGGAATGTCACAAATGCTGACAACCACTAGAAGCCAGGCCGAATACTCTCCTAGAGCCTTCAGAGATATGCTAAAGACTCTTGCTAATACTATTTTTTAATACTTTCCTTAAACTTATAATAATTTTTACCTCATGTACAATGGTATGATATTATTTTGCTGCTTAACACTTAATGGGAGTTGTATTTTATTAGTAGTTATTATAGTTAGTATATGGTAGTTGTATTATTTTACATGCTATCATTATCCTATACTTGATTTTATCTCCTGTACTATTACTTAGAATTGCTTTTTATCTGCTTTTAATATTTGGCCATAGCTATTTTTTTTTGACAAAAATCCTCTGCCTGTTCTTCGTTAAAAAAAAAAATCTTATATCAGTATGCTTCAATTGCTTCTGTTTGACATCTAAGAGTCCACTCCCCATCTCTCTAATTTTGTAACCAAATAGGAGACTATTTGTCTTTTCATTGGGAAACTCATATAATGTCCATTTATGTAATATCATAACTGACAGATTTGCTATAGTTGCTATTAATTCTGTTTGCGGTTTGATACTTTAATAGAAATGCCTCCCTAGTGTTTCTTTCATTTTCTGTGTATTTTCCTTGTTTTTTGTATTGTTAAAGATTTGGGGAAATCTATATCTCATTTCCATTCCATGAAATTCAAAAGTTTTCGCAACCCACATTTAATATAGGAAATACTTTAAGGGTTTTCTTTTGGGTCCTCCTCTTTGACAGATGGAATCTAGGACATTTTACTTTCTCTAGCAGCGCAGCATCCACTACCTTCTCTGAGTCTTTTCCACTGATCCTCCTGTGTTTTACACCCTAGTGATTGTACTCGCATTGATTTTTATATCCTGTATCCTCTCTTTGGGGGACATATTTTGCTTTGCATTCAGCTTTATAATCAGAATTAAAATTTATTCTTAGATTAAATATCTATTTTTAACTGCCTTCAAGGACCCTGTTAGCTCTGCTCTCTTGGTCAGTTGGAGGGCTTCAAGGAATTTCTTTAAAGAGAAGTATGTTTTCTAAGCCTTTGCATGACTGAAATGCTTTATACTTTGAACTTCAATGATAGCTTGAATTTTGCTCAGTTTAGTTCTGACGTTTAATATTGCAGAAGAGAAGTTAGAGTCAGGCTGGTTTTTATTTTTCTCTAAGTAACTATTTGGGTGGTGGGAAGTAAGTGGTGGCTGAATGAAGAATTTTTTCATCATTGTTATTGCCATTCAAAAATGCTATCACAAAGGGTTTTTTTTTACGTTTTTTTGGAAAATAGTAGCCCCTTTTGATTCAATGCACTGATTTCCTTATGTTTAGAAAGATTTTCTTCTGTTGGCTTGTTTACTAATACATTTCTTCCAGGTTCTTCTCCAAAAACAACTATTTCTGACATCTCTCATACAAAGTACCACATGACGTGTCTTTTCTCTTCTTCTGTATTGTCCATATTCTCTACAATTATTTTAATCTGTTTACAGTTTTCTTTGCATGCTGACATGTCTTTTTGAGTTTGGCTTTCACATTTATTTTTTATTTTCAGAGAGAGAGTGTGCGCATGTGTGCAAGTGGAGGAATGAGGGGCAGATGGAGAGGGAAAATCTTAAGCAGGCTCAGTGCCCAGCTTGGAGCCGAGAGGATCTCCATCTTGAGACACTGAGATCATGACCTGAGCCAAAATCAAGAGTTGAATGCTTAACCAATTGAGCCACCCAGGTGCTCCTTTCATATTTTTTTAAAAATTTAAATTCAATTAATCAATATATAGTATATCATTAGTTTCAGATGTAGAGTTCAATAATTCATCAGTTGTGTATAATACCCAGTGCTCATCACATCATGTCCCTTTCACATTTTTTTTAAAGATTTTATTTATTTATTTGACAGAGAGAGCACAAAGAGGGAGAGACCCAGAGAAAGAAGCAGACTCACTGCTGAGCTGGGACCCCAATGCAGGGCTCTATTCTGGGATGCTGGGTTCGACATCTGAGTCGAAGGCAGATGCTTAACCAACTGAGCCACCCAGGGACCCCGCCTTTCACATTTTTAATTTGAGTTTCTCCATTTATTCTTTCTCCATTGCCCTCCATGTGGATTTAATTAATTACTTCTATTTCATGTTTAGTTTCTTAAATCTTTCTTTTTTAAAAAAACAAGATTTTAAATTATCTGAGAGAATGCGTGAGAGAGATCATGAGTGGAGGGAGGGGCAGAGGGAAAGAGAGAAGCAGACTCCCTGCTGAGCAGGGAGCCCTACACAGGGCTCGATCCTAGGACCCTGGGATCATGACCTGAGCCAAAGGCAGACACTTAACTGACTGAGCCACCCAGATGGCTCAGTTTGATTCAAGAAATGGCCAGTTTCTTGAATCTTTCTGATTGTTTATTAAAAAAAAATCTTATCCCTCACTAAATCCTTTTAATGAACCTATGAAAAACATATAAATTATTCTTATAGATGAGGAAACTGAGAAATAGACTAGTTCAATAAAGTGCCCTGGGTCACACAGGTAGTACTTGAAAGAGTTGGGATTGAATTCAGAGCAGTCTGATACAGAACCCTTGTCTCATCTACTGTCTGATTTTGCTTCTCTGTTATTAGAACTATTGTAACACATGACTTAAGTATAAGTTACATGAAGAATTCTTTTAAGGTGACTGTGTAGTTCTTTGAAGACAGAATGAGGGTAAAGGTAGGTTTACAAAATTGTTTAAGAGTTTTGAGCCTAATATGGTGATCAGGTTTGTAACATGCCTGGAGCAGAAGTGTAAAATGGACAGAATATTCAAGACAGGAAAGTGCTGGAGTTAAGATTCAAAAGTCTTTGAGGCAAGAGTTTCACCTTTAATTTGCTCGGTGGGCCTCTGTTTCCTACGAATGAGATGTTTTAAGTTTCTGGAGCCTCAGTGATAAGATAGAGAATTCAGCTCAGGGTTGGGATATGAGAAGGACTTGAACTAGCAGGGAATAAAAAGATCCCATAAGGTGCTCTAGGAAGAACAAGTCTCTCTAGAGAGATTAAGACTATTGGCTACTACATGAATGAATACAGATATGAGGAAAAATATATACCTAATGTTTCTTTCTTTTGTACTTTAAGATTCCAGTACTCTGTGGTAAAAATAATACATGTCTGCATTGAAGAGGCAGTCAAATGGAAAAGTCATTAATGCCTCTGGAGTGTTTGTGTGTGTGTGAGTGTGTGTGTGTGTTTCTGTTAAGCAGTAGTGGGGATCCAAGAAGAAAGCTTTCTGTCTGTGGAAGGTTTTATTTCACCCTATTCTATATATTAAGAAATATGGAGAAGGCTTCCAGCATATTTTGTCGTAGGTAATAATAACATAATTCCCTTAGAATGATTTTGGCATGAGGAGCACTTAAAAAAAAAGGGGGAGGGTGCCTGGGAGCTCAGTGGGTTAAACCTCTGCCTTCGACTCGGGTCATGATCTCAGGGTCCTGGGATTGAGCCCCGCATTGGAATCTTTGCTCAGCGGGGAGCCTGCTTCCCCCTCTCTCTCTCTGCCTGCCTCTCCGCCTACTTGTGATCTCTCTCTCTCTCTCTCTGTCAAATAAATAAATAAATAAATAAATAAATAAATAAATAAATAAATAAACAAACCTTTAAAAAAATAAAAAAGAAAGAAAAGAAATCTTTGGTCTATTTGAGCCCATAATCTGATTAGGACTAATTACATTATCAGTATAAATATGAACAATCACATCATTAGAACCCATAATTGCCTAATTATGACTTATACTCATGCAGTGATTTTTGTTAGATCTGAATTCCAGCTATGGATTATTCCGCCAAATCTGGAGACAGAAATTAGAGTCAATTCCAGTCAGGTTAGTGGTTCTTATTTTTTTGGTGGCCCTGGGTAAATTTACCAGTACCATTTCATGAGAATGATATAATTTTTCAAATTTTTCATAAGGGACAATTAAAAGAAACTTCTTGCAGATTGAAATCATTCCCCTTACCACTTCATTAAGTAAAAAAAAGGAAAAAACAAAACAAAACAAAAAACAGGGGCGGGGGGGTGCCTGGGTAGCTCAGTGGGTTAGGCTTCTGCCTTCGGCTCAGGTCATGATCTCAGGGTCCTGGGATCGAGCCCTGCATCAGGCTTTCTGCTCAGTAGGGAGACTGCTACCCCTTTTCTCTCTGCCTGCCTCTCTGTCTACTTGTGATCTCTTTCTCTCTGTCAAATAAATAAATAAAATCTAAACAAACAAACAAACAAAAAACAACCAGGGGTGGGATATTTTTTAGGAATCACACACAAAACTAACAGAGGCACTGAGTGTCCTGACAAGCTTCCAGCAAGTTCCTCATTATCATGCTGCTCTCCACCAGACTCTTTTATCCCACCTGCCTTTATTTTTATTTGTATGAAGTTTCCTGGAGGAAAGTCTTACAGGTCTTATTTGGAAGACCGGACGTAGGGGAGCATTTATTCCTCAGCGCGCAAGTTATTCAATAGTACAAGAAGCAGAGGGAATAGTTCATTTCTCTTTGTCTTTGGAAAATTTGATGGCTAGCAGCCAATCCTTGAAGAGAGGAAACAAATGATGTATAGTAAGTTCAGTTTGGGAGACTGCATTTCCCCCCACTTTCCTGGTCTATTTATAATACTTTAGTGCCTCCACAGCGACCAGAATGAAACTGATTCCATAGGAGCCTGACTGCTTGGAGGCATTCTTTGTCCCAGGTTTTAGGTGTGTGAGTTGTTAAAAGAAGATTCCCTGAGGATCTTCCATAGTAAGCCCAACTTGGATGACATCCAGGATGAACCCATACATTGAATTCGGAATTATAATGGGTAACTTTATAGCAAAACTCCAGAGTATTTCTCTCTGTGTTCTAGAACATTAAATATTTTTGTCTGGCAGGCGCATCGGCAAAACCCCAGTCTCATTCCAGTCTGATAAAGCTATTTTTGCAGTTGATTAGCATGCCAAATGCTTCTATTCCTACATGTTCACTTTCCTTCCTTTTCCACTATTTGTAAACTGCTAGGGAGGTGTGTTAACAACATTGGATTTCAGTGTCACATGGAGGGGAAGTTGAGACGGTAGGAGGCAGGGGTGGGGGAGAGGTTGCTTTCTGTACACACTTTTAAACTCCACTTTTTCCTTTTTAAAAATTCTTTTTAAAGAGGTCGACAAGTGGGGTGCCTGGGCGTTTCAGTCAGTGAAGTTGTCTGACTCTTGATTTTGGCATGGGTCATGGTCTTGGGGTCGTGAGATGGAGCCCCGGGTCAGACTCCGCGCTGAGTGTGCAGCCTGCTTAAGATTTTCTTTCTCCCTCTCCCTCTACTCTTCCTCACCACTTGTGTGCTTTCTCTCTTTCTCTTTAAAAAAAAAATAAATAAAAGGTGGGTAAGTGTGTGAGTATTAGCTCTAACTTAAATATTGTTCTAATTACCATGATTCTGTGGTTTCGTTTTATCAGGGGAATGGTGGATTAGTTTGCAAGGGTTGCTGTAATGAGGAACCACCAACTGGGTAGCTTAAAACAATAGAAATTTATCTTCTTACAGTTTTGGAGGCCTGAAGTCTGAAATCAAGGTGGACAGGAACACGCTCTCTCTGAAGGCTCTTGGGGGAGAATCTTTCCTTGCTTCTTTCTGGCTTTCAATGGCTGCCAGCCATCCTTGGTGTTCTTGGCTTATAGAGGCATCACTCAGTCTTACCTCTGTCTTCACATAGCTCTCGTCTTAGTGTCTCTGTGTCCAAACTTCCCTCTATCTCAGGACGCTGGGCATTGGATTGGAACCCATCCTAATCCAGTATGACCCCTCTTCCCTTGATTACATCTGCTAGGATCCTATTTCCAAATAAGGTCACATTCTACGATGGTGGGAATTAGGATTTCAACATATTTGCAGGGGGGCGGGGAATACAATTCAACCTGTAACAAATGGCAAAAGGGAATATTTCAGTTTTGCATTTGCTCAGAGAAGGATCCTTCAGGGATGTGGGACAGTTATCCATCATATCTAGCAATTTTCCCTGGAAGCCTAAGAGAGGTCAAGATGGGCGGTTCTGTTTTACCTGTAAGGTAGGCAGCTATCCTCCCAGTTCATGAAATCCAACACTTCCTAGTTGAGAAACATGTTAGTCCCGAGTCTTAAACAAGTTGCAGCGTCCACACAGTTGACGGTGAAAGGCTGAGGGTGGAGTCCACCGTTGCGTCACTCCTAGCCTGTCTTCTGTTAGTGCTGAGCAGGTGAGCACGGGGTGCACAACTGGGCTGTTGATTGCCCAGCTGAGCTGTGACAGCTCAGGATGCTTCTCATCACACTGTGAATCACTGAAGTTTCTCCTAGTCTTGCCTGTGGCCAGGCATCTTGAGTGCTTCTCTGAAAGAGGTCACCTATAAACAAATGGAATGAATAAGACAAAAGCCTAAGCTGTTATCTCTCCTTTGGGATATTTGCATTGTCACGGAGCAACTTGGGCTCCGTCTCAGACCTACTGAATCCGTCTCTGAAGGCAAGTCTTGGATTGAATCTGTGTTTTAGAGCACACTAGGTAACTCCCATGGTAGGGCATATTTGAGAAACACGGGAATAAAGAATCCTGACTCCTGAAACAGTAAGGAGTAGCATTTAGTGCAGGGATTTTAGGAAAGAATCAGGTGGGGGTGTTGAGGGGAGAGGGTGGGGAAAGTGGAAATTTAATTACTCAGTGCCCTCCAAGGAACACCAGAGTCATATGCACAATTCTCTGAGTTTGAGGCCAGGCGTTTGCCTTAGGAGGGGTCCAAAGGAAGCAAGTTCTCTGAGCTCAGAGTTCTTCATTCCTCTTAGAATATAGAGAGGAGAAGCAGAATATATTTAGGATTATTTATTAAGTATAGAGCCTGGGTTTTCTTGGAGATTGAAGGACCAATTTCATATTAAGGAAGGTTATCAGAAAAAATTCTAGCCTGCCTTGTCTCCTTAGTTATATTGTATGCAGTCAGTGGTTAGGCACTCTCTTTTTTAAAAGAGTTGCTCATTATTTGTTTTGTACCTAAAGTTATAATCTAGTGTCTGTGACAGCACATTTGATTGCTTTTAAATTAAGGTGGTAGGAAAGCAAAGAAATGACTAGAGAAAAAAATCTGGAGAACAGATGACAAGATAACAGTGTTTTTGAATCTCTCAAAATAAACATGGTATTGAAAAATGATCCAAAACCATTTGCTTGAAAATCACACTTACGTTTCAGTAATATTTCTGTGAGATATTTTAAAATCTATGTTTCTTTGAAGGCTGGTATTCTGAAATTGAATTGAAGACTGCTTAATACCAAAGTATGACATGTTTTCTTTTGCCAGATTTTCTTGTATTTTCTCCTCTGTTTAGTTTTTTTTTTTTAAGATTTTATTTATTTATTTATTTGACACAGAGAGAGAGAGAGATCACAAGTAGGCAGAGAGGCAGGCAGAGAGAGAGGGGGAAAGCAGGCTTCCTGCTGAGCAGAGAGTCCGATGTGGGGCTCAATCCCAGGACCCTGAGATCATGACCTGAGCCAAAGGCAGAGGCTTTAACCCACTGAGCCACCCAGGCACCCCTCCTCTATTTAGTTTTTAAAAATTTGATTTTCATTATTTCTGCATCTTAAGAAAGAAATCCCCTATGGTTCCTCTCTGAATGGGATCCCCAGTAAATGGTGACACCTTTTCCTTTATTATTTCCTTTTCTTTATATCCGGTGCCCTTCTTCGGTTTTATTCCATTTAATAACATTTCTTGAGGCTTCATCTACATGCCGGCACTATGCTGGGGCTGGGACATGAGGGGCCGTACTAAGGAGCACGAGGTTGTCAGTGAGAAGCACCTGGAGAGAGATTGTGTCACTGTCCTATGAAAAGTGAAATATTGTACACTTTGTTGGGGTACATATTGTACACTCAGTTGGGCATTGTAGGTGATCCATGAATGTTCACTGGAAAAAATTACATTGGAGCTGAAGCCTTAAAGTATGGGTGTGAGTTAGGTAGACAGGTAGTTGGGTGGGACATTTCACCAGAATCTCCTGTAGGGAGGAAAAAGCTTCCTTTGCCTTCTTAGCTTCAGTGGTTGGGCCTGCAAAACAAAACAAAACAAAGTGAAAAAGATATAACAAGACAAAAACAGAATTTATCAACATGTGTGTTATGCATACATGTGTGAGAACCCGCTGATGAGAAATTCAAAGGAGTAGTTAGAACTTGGGCTTAGACAGAATTTTAACAAAGAACAATAAATTCGTAGAAAAGTGAGAAGACAGGGAAAGGATTTTAGGTTTCCAAGGGCAGCAAACTATGGGAAGGTTACTACATGGGGGAAACTACTTGAATAAGATTTGTGTCTGTCCATTTCACCACTGACTTTCTGTCTTTGTGGTGAAGAAACTTCCCTGGGAGAGGGGAGTTATGACAATCCTCATTTGGCAGAAGTTTCTGTTCTTAGTCAGATAAGGAAAGCTCTAGGAAGGCTTCTTTTTGTATCTGTCAATTCTCATTTGCCTCTAGTTCAAAATAATTCTTATACCCAGGTGGCATATTTTGGGCTGGCTTACTCTGATTTCCCACACCACATGCTCTGCCTTAGAATTAATGTTGCAATGGATTATCTGTTTCTTTCCTATATATATAAGCCAAACCCTCCACTGATTACACTCAATCCCATCCTCTCTCTTTCAAGGACTTTGCAGTTGGTCCTTCTTCATCCTGTAGTAACAATTTATACTACCTGCTGGGTCTTCTACATAAGAAGACAAATATGGCACAATATCTCTTTTCTTTGAAAACAAAACAAAACTTTCTTCACTCATGTCTGGCTCGAGCTGCTGTCTCATTTTTCTGCTTCTTTTTACAACCAAACTCCTTATACTAATTCTTGTCACTTTTTTTTTTTTTTTTTTGGCATTGCATACTTCCTGAAGCTTACTGCAATTAGATCTTCATCCTTACCATTTCACTGAAATCACTTTGGTCAGAGTCACTAACCACCTCCCATAAGGCCAAAGTGAATGGTCAATTCTCAGTATCAACTTACGTATCAGCAACAGTTGCTATAGTTGGTCACATTCTGTGTATGTATTCTTTCCTCATCTTCCAGGATGTCATTTACTCCTGATTTTTTATCTTGAGAATCAGGATGACTACTGATACTCAGTCTCTCGCTCTTTCTCTCTCTCTTTTTTTAAATTTTTTCTTCTGACATCTAAATGTGCAGTCGTGGCATTGTCTTCTCTATTTATACTCATCTCAGTAATGAGGAATAAAAACCATCTCTGACGATGAATGTCTATCTCCAGACAGTAGTGTGCTAGTTAATATATAGTAACCAACTCTCTGGAGGAAATAAAGCTCTAATTTGAAGCATTTGCCAATTACAATGAGGTCAATATGGCCAGCATGATAGATGTCAAGCTACTTCTGTGATGACACCAAATGGGGAATTGGGAAGAGATGTAGAGACACATAGATGTAAGTAATCTCAACAATGTGGATCATAGCAAAATTTAGTGAGGTAACTAGAAAGTCATGAGTTTGAATATTTATTACATATGTTTTTAATATAATTTATTTGATTATAAATTGATCTAATTTAATTTTTAATAATGGTTGTGTTCAACACCTCGTTTACAGAATTGTTTGAGAACCAGTATGAATCAGCTTCTACACACTATTGTCTCTAGCCTGGTCTTTTTTTGGGGTTCATCTTCCATGAGGTGCTATCAGCTACTTCTTGCTTTATATGACCACCTTGGCTGCATCATAGGCTTCTTTTGGTTGCACAAACCAAAAGCTTAGAAGTCATCCTCGTCATTTCTTTCTTATTTACACCCCCTTGCCAAATCTAAGGTAATTTCTGTGAGTATTGCCTTAAAATCTGCATCACATCCACAGCTCCCATTCAAGTTCAAGTCACCCTCATCTCCTTCCCAGAGTCTTAATGAAGACTTTTGAGTGTCTTGCTGTAACTCTTCCTCTATGGTCTCATCATTTCATAAGGGATAGAATATAAAAAGCAGATCATGCTTTTCCACTGCTGAAAACTCTTCCACATACCAACCTTTGCATTATATAGTTTGCCTTCCCATCTATTTCTGTAGATGAACACTTTCTACACCCAGATGAAGCTAGTCTCTTTCCTATTGGATTGGAACCCCTCCCTGTTCACTTACTCAAGCACAATGCTCTGATAACTATGTGATCTCTAATATCATTTTTCCAGTCTACTAGATTCATTTCACCAACCTACAAACAAGAAAAAAAAATAACATAAGACAAGAAAAGCAGAAACAAGTGGTGGCCAACCTTCTTGTGTATTTCAGTGTCGCCACGGGAGTTGGCAGTGATCCCTGGCACTACGTTTCCTTTCAGCTCATGTAGAAAAGGTTCCAAGAATTCTCTTCTCTGAGGAAAATGATTTGGGAGTTTGTGCTTGAATGAAGTTGTTCCTGGGATTGTATCCCAGGGTGAAGTAGTGACTTCAGATAATAATGACCTTTACGATAAGGCCATCTCCAGGGAGAAATTTGCTAATGTGAGCCTTATTTTAGAGATAAGGCCATGGTGTCTTATCCATGCTATAGCTTTGGGATCCCAGCCTTTTCATTTGCACTTTTAAGATAATTGGTTGAAAGGTAAGGACATGGTCTTTGACAAGGTATAGGGTGGCATGTTGCAGGCTGGGTCTAGGAAAGGCAAAACCAGCAAGATCATCATTGCTGAGGGTGGCAAGTCAATGTGATTTTGTTTTCAGTTTTAACTCAGAAAGCCATTCCATTTGGTAGCTGAGTAGAGCTTCTCAATCCTGTTGATTGTAATCTTCATTTTCTATTTGATACAATTCTTTGGATTTCGTTATTTCCTTTCTGTTCTCAAAATCTAGTTACTCTTCTGAGTTCAGGTTATAATTATGAAATAAAAAACCAAGGTACCCCACTTCCAAACTGTATTTCTCTTGTCCAGGCCTCTCTCTCAAAGTCTAGACTTCTTTACTCATCTGCCTACCAGACCTCTCCACTTGGATGGCCTAACAGACTCAGCTGAACTCTCACTTGTCCCTCCTTCCCCTGAAGCCTGCTCCAAACCTTTGTTCTTTCCCAAGTAGTGAAGGAGGACTCCTCTATATCTATACTGGTCTTTTTGTTGTTCCTCAGACATGCCACATATCCTCCTTAGGCCTTGAATGTACTGGTTGTTCTCTTGGTCTGGAATGTTCTTTAGCTAGATATTATCATGGGTCATTCCCTTAACTCTTTCAGTTTTTGTCAAATATCACCTTCTTGGTGAGGCCTACCCTGATCACCCTATTTAAGATCACAGCTATTCCCCACTCAAACCTTTTTCCAGTACTTTTACCTTATTTGTTTCCTTAATACTTAATCACCTTTCAACATCCTACATAATTTGTCATTTATTTTCTTCTTCTCTCACATAGAATGGAAGTTCAGTGAGGAAAGGGATTTTTTTTTCATTTTTTGCTCGTTGATTTATCTCCAGTGTATAGAACACCTCTCAGTAAAAGTTGGCACACAATAAATATTTGTTGAGTTGAATGAATGGATGAATGAGTGAATGAGTGATTTTTCTTAAAAACTAAAATTCAAACACTTACTACAAAGTCCTACATGATCTGACTTCTACAGCCTCTGACCTCATTTCCTATACTCTTCCATTGGTTCACTCCAGTCCATTTGCTGTTTTTTATTAAAGTAGTTCCTGCCTGAGCTTTTACACCAGCTATTACCTTTGGCTGTGATTGGTTTATTACCTCCTCAAAGTGGCCTTCTCCAATATTCACATCTAAAATGGAGCCCCTCCTCTTCATTAAATGCCATCCAGCCCTACTTCATTTTTCTTCATTGTACTTACCATCTACTGAAACTATATTATTTGGATGTTTACTTATTTATTTACTAGTATACTTATGTTTTTATCTTTTTTCCTAATAGATTTCATAGTAAGGTCAGAGATTTTTGTCTTTCTTATGTATAGCTTTATCTCTGACACATGACATTGGACACAAGGTATACCTAATGTTAGTGAAACGGTGGATGAGTTAATACATAAATGCAGAAAATAGAACTATAAAGAAATGAATATAATAAATTAGAGCAGTCTTTATGGACTGAATGTTTGTGTCCCCTCCAAATTCACATGTTGAAACCCTGCCCCCATAGTCTGGTGGTATTAGGAGGGAGACCTTTGGGATATGATTAGAATCGGATGAGATCATGAGGAGGGAGCCCTCATGACTGGGATGGGTGCCCTGATAGGAGTCGAGTCATGGGAGATCTTGCCTCCTTTCTGTGTTCTCTGCCGTGTGAGGATACAACATGAAGTTGACAGTCTGCAACCTGGCCAAGGGTCTCACAGGAACTTGACTATGCTGGCACCCTGATCTCTATCCCTGCCTCTAGAACTGTGAGAAATAAATTTCTGTCATTCATAAGCCAGCCAGTCTGTGATACTTCATCTTAACAGCCTGAGCTGTCTGGGATGCAGTCCATGAGGGGAAGTGCAAAGAAGTTTCTTTTGAATTCTCTGAGCACATGGGGACAACTGATTTCTGCTAGGGAGAATATGGACATGGCCAAATATATAACTGAGTCATACACTATGAAGAGGAAGGAAGGTTGCAAGTAGGGAGATTAATGCACTAATTCATTGTGGGGGAAATGAGAGCTTAAATGAAGGCAGAATTAGTGGGAATGAAGAAAAGAGTGGCTAGCGTTGAGAAATATTTAAGAGTTAAATGACAGAATTTGGTAGGATATGGAGGTTGAGGAAGGAGGGGGCCAGAGGAACAAAAAATTCCCATTTGGCAATGACGTTTATAGCTGTGTCATTAACTGAGATAAAGAATAGAGTAGGGGGTGCAGAAGGTGGTGAATTGGACTTTAGACATTGAGTTGCACGTGCCCAATTATTATTTCTATGGTAATGTAGCTCAGGAAAAAGGCTAGGATTCAGTCATCAGCATTTACAGGTGGTTGATAATCCATAAAAATGTATAAAATTATCTATAGAAAGATGTGAAGCAAAGGATACTCAACTTTTCTCATTGTGGCACATTTCAACAACTAAAATTTCTGGCAGTATACATACATTTTTAAGATGAGATATTGGTCTAGAGTTCTCTTTTTTTGTACTGTCTTTATCTAGTTTTAGTATTCGGGTAATGCTGACCTCATAGACTGAATTTGGTAATTTTCCTGCCTATTCCATTTTTTGGAATAGTTTGAGAAGAATAGATATTAATTCTTCCTTAAATGTGAAGCCATCTGGTCCTGGACTTTTATTTGTGGGGAGGTTTTTTTTTTTTTAAGATTTTATTTATTTATATGACAGAGAGAGGGTACAAGTAGGCAGGAGCAACAGGCAGAAGGAGAGGGAGAAGCAGGCTCTGCATTGAGCAGGGAGCCTGATGCAGGTCTCGATTCCAGGACCCTGGGATCATGTCCTGAGCCGAAGGCAGCTGCTTAACCGACTGAGCCACCCAGGCGCTCCTGTGGGGAGGTTTTTGATTACTGATTCAGTTTTATTACTGCTAATTAGTCTTTTCATTTTTTCCCCCTGTTTCTTCCTGGTTTAGTTTTGGGAGGTTCTATTTCTAGGAATTTATCCATTTCTTCTAGGTTGTCCAATTTGTTGGCATATAATTTTTCATAATATTCTCTTAAAATTCCTTGTATTACTGTTGGGTTGGTTATTTCTCTTTTATAACTTCTGATTTTATGTATTTGAGTTCTCTCTTATGACTCTAGCTAAAGCTTTATCAATTTTATTGATATTTTCAAAGAAATAGCTGCTGGTTTCATTGATCTGTTCTATTGATTTTTATAGTTACTATATCATTTATTTCTGCTCTAATCTTGTTTCCCTTCTGCTGGCTTTAAGTTTCATTTGTTCTTTTTCTAGCTCCTTTAGTATAAGGTTAGGTTGTTTATTTGAGATTTTTCTTGCTTCCTGAGGCGGGCCTGTTATGCTATATAATTCCCTCTTAGAACTGCTTTTGCTGCCTCCCAGAGATTTTGGACCATTGTATTTTCAATTTCATTTATCGCCAGGTATTTTTTAATTCCCTTTCTGATTTCTTGGTTGACTTATTCATTGTTTAGTAGCATGTTATTTAACCTTCATGCATTTGTGGTCTTTCCAGATTCTTGTGATTGACTTTTGGTTTTGTAGCATTGTGATTGAAAAAGATGCATGGTATGACTTCAGTCTTTTTGAATTTATTGAGGCTTGTTTTGTGGCGTAGCATGTGAACTATTTTGGAAAATGTTCTGTTTTCCAAAATGTTGAAAAGAATGTATATTCTGCTGTTTTAGGATCAAATATTTTTGAATATACCTTACATCATCTTGTCCAGTGCGTCATTCAAAGCCACTATTTCCTTGTTGATTTTCTGTTTGGATGATCTGTCCATTGATGTAGGTGGGGTGTTAAAATTCCCTACTATTTATTATTGTATTATTACTGATTAGTTCCTTTATGTTTGTTATTAATATTTGTTTATTTGGATGCTCCTATGTTGGGTGCATAAATACTTACAATTTTATCTTTTTGTTGGATTGCCCACTTTATGATTATGTGGTGTTGTTCGAGGTGTCTTGTTACAGTTTTTGTTTTAAAGTCTGTTTTGGGGGTGCCTGGGTGACTCAGTCGTTGAGTGTCTGCCTTCAGCTCAGGTCATAATCCCAGGGTCCTGGGATCAAGCTCCACATCAGGCTCCCTGCTCAGCAGGAAGCCTGCTTCTCCCTTTCCCACCCTCCTGCTTGTATTCCCTCTCTCACTGTGTCTCTGTCAAATAAGAAAAACAAAATCTTTAAAGAAAATAAAAAAAATAAATAAAGTCTGTTTTGTCTGATATGAGTATTGCTCCTTGCTTTTCTTCACCCACCATTTGCATGATAAATGTTTCTTTATCCCCTCACTTTCAATTTGAAGGTGTCTTTTGGTCAGTGTCTTATAAGCAGCATATAGGTTGGTCATGTTCTTTTTATCCATTCCATCACCCTATGTCTTTTGGTTGGAACATTTGGTCCATTTACCATCAAAGTAATTACTGATAGGTATGTATTTATTGCCATTTTGTTACTTTTTTTATGATTGTATTTGTAGTTCTTCTCTGTTTCTTCTCGTGTTCTCTCATGGGTTGCCGACTTTCTTTAGTGATATACTTGGGTTCCTTTCTTTTTATTTCTTGCATATCTATTATCAGTTTTTGATTTGTGGTTAGATATAATATCTCAGTGTATAGCAGTCTATATTAAGTTGATGGTTGCTTAAATATGAACCATTCTTTTTTTTTTTTTTGAAAAGATTTTATTTATTTATTTGACAGAGACAGAGACAGCCAGAGAGGGAACACAAACAGAGGGAGTGGGAAAGGGAGAAGCGGGTTTCCTACAGAGCAGGGAGCCTGAAGCAGGGCCCAATCCCAGGATCCTGGGATCTTGACCTGCGCTGAAGGCAGAAGTCCAACAAGTATGAACTATTCTAAAAGCACTAAATTTTTGCTCCTCTCCCCCCACATTTTAGGTGTATAGTGTCATACATTATATCCTTTCATTTTGTGGATCTTTTGACTGATTTATATAGATATACTTAATTTTACTGCTTTTGTGCTTCCCACTTTTCTTACTCCTGCTTATGGTCTTTCCTTTCCATTCAAAGGGTCCTTTTTAACATTTCTTATAAACCTGGTTTAGTGGTGTTGAATTCCTTTAACTTTTGTTTGTCTAAGAAACTGTCTGTCCTTATGTTCTGAATGATAGCCTTGCTGGATAGACCATTTTTTGTTTTGCATTTTTTGTTTGCATTTTTTAGCACTTTGAATATATCATGCCAGGCCTGCAAATTTTCTGCTGACAAATCAGTTGATAGCCTTTTGGGATTTCCCTTGTATGTCACTGTTTTCTTTTCTCTTGCTGCTTTAAAAATTCTCTATTACTATTTTTGGCTATTTTAATTATTATGTGTATTGGTGTGGACCTCTTTGGGTTGATTTTTTTGGGGGCTCCCTGTGTCTCCTGGATCTAGATTTCTGTCTCCTCCCCAGATTCAGGGAATTTGCAGCTATTATTTCTTCAGATAAATTTTCTGCCCTCTTTTCTCTCTTCTCTTTCTGGGATCCCTATAATGTGAATGGTATTAGGTCTGATTGTATTGCTGCATTACCTTCATCTATTTGCATTTTTTATTCTTTTTTTTTTTCCTCCTCTTCAGCTTGATTGCTTTCCATTACTCTGTCCTCCAGGTCATTGATCTGTTCTTCTGTTTCATTTCGTCTTCTGTTTATTCCTTGTAATGTTTTTTAAATTTCAGGTATTGAGTTCTTCATCTCTGATTGGTTCTTTTTTATGTGTTCTGTCTGATGTGGGGCTCAGTCTCTCCAGCCCTAGGTCATTATGTAGTCCTCAGTGGCCTTCATCCCCTCTTCATTCTACAGGATCTCATGCTGCTCCAGAAGTCCTAGTTTCCATGGAGAAATGTTACTACCGGGAGACACAGCAGTGATTATTTTCCTTCCTTCCTTCCTTCCTTCCTTCCTTCCTTCCTTCCTTCCTTGGCAAAGATTGAGTTACTACGTTGGCTGGGATGATTGATGTTGATTCTGAAGGGAGAACTGGATTGTGACTACACCGTAGGGGTAAGGAGGAAAGTGTCTGAGAGGAGGGTGCTTCCTAGTACTCTCAAACCTAGGGATTAAGATTAATACAAAACTATAACAATGCACACTTGCATTATTTCTAAGGTCCAGAACCTTCCTGGATTAAAAGTTTGGATCACTCTATTAGGCAAGGGAGCACAGTTAGCTGAGGGCAAAGAGAATATGGAATGGATAGTGGAAGGAAGTAGTTGTAAATACCATCTGTGGCTAATTGCAGAAATGAGAACTATAACAATTATGTTCCATTTCCTCCTACTTTGATATATCATTATAAATATATAATATATATACAAAATATATACTATATATATCACAGAAAATTTTATTTTCTTTTTACCTTCTCCTCCCAGCTGACATAATTTGTGTTAGTAATAACTTATATCTCAATTTTAAGTTACAAGAGATCAAAGGGTGAGAGGGGGCTGTGACTTAGAAGAGGAATAGCTCTCATCCAAAGATCGATAACGGACTTTGATTACTCTTTTGAGAGAGAAACAGTGTGTCTTTTCATTGTATGAGGTAGAGTTGCATTATGTTTTGCATTAGGTTGCTGTTTTTTAATTTTAATTTGGAAGTTAAGTATAATTGAAAGAGGTATATATGGACAAGGAATGGAGTATGTTCATTCCAGAATTTCCTTCCCTGTCAGCTCTTGAATAGCTTGGGCCATAAAAACAATTTTGCATTTGAATTGGAAAAATAGAAGGAAAGGAGAGCCATCTTAATTAATTTTTTAAATATCTGAACAGTTGATACAGGGTAAGATACACTATTGCAGTTCACTTGTGCTGTTGCTTGTCCTTTGTCTCACCTGGTTGCGTGTGGCAGCAGTGGGATCCAGGGTCTTGGTTTCTTTGGCTCCCACTGGATTCTCCTTAAGCTCTTTGACCAGGTGCATGTTTAGCCCTTAATGAGGGCCCCTGTTTCTAACTGCAAGACACTCCCATCATCAGAATGGAAGGTTTCAGCAGGTTCTAGGTTTTTCTTATTGGTTCCAGGTCAGCTTCATAAGTTCCAATTTGGGCTTGCTCTCCTGCTTTATGTTAATGTTTTTTTCTTCTTCTTAATGCTGATTCACAGACATCATACTCCAACAGGAAACACATAAGCAATTTACTCTGGAACCAGCTCCCATAATGCACATGGTCAAATCTCTATAATAAACAATACATTTCCTTTTTTTTTAGATTTTATTTACTTATTTGACAGAGAGAGACACACACACACATACAAGTAGGAGGAGAGGCAAGGAGAGGAAAAGGGCGAAGCAGGCTCTCTGCAGAGCAAGGAGCCCGATGCGGGACTTGATTCCAGGACCCTGGGATCATGACCTGAGCCGAAAGCAGATGCTTAACCAACTGAGCCACCCAGGCGTCCCACAAACAATACATTTCTGATCAAACTCTGATAATGTTGTTTGATGTCTTACCCAAAATACATTTTCATAACAAAAATTTGCATTTCTTTGATGTGCACATAATTTATAAACTGATTTCAGAACTTCCAGTACTGCTGATAGTAACTTCAGTGTTCCTGTGTTTTTTACCTTATAATAACAGGAGACACTTAGGGTTTGGGATTATGTGACTGCAGTGCAGGACATACTGCCAAATGGACTTGTAATAAAGAAGTTGGCAGGGCCAACAAGGCCCAGGGGATTAAGAGTATAAATGTACGGGTTAATATTGAGAAGGATAACATGTAAGGATATGGATGTTTCATTTCATTTTCTCTCCATATTAAGAAAAATAATTCCTCTTGCATTAATTTCTTTTCATTGGCCTATGCAGGTAGAGTTGGCAGGAACTCTAGCTTCATCTGGTATAAGTCCGTAATTTTTAGGCATAAGCACCAAGGCCCAGAAGGCTAAATGGCCTGTGGTCAAATACCCCATGATAAGGAGTCCTACTGACCCACGGGCACACTCTCCATCTTGCTAACAGGACAGGAAGCTGCTGAAACAGATGCATTGGAAGCCCACACTTTATCAAAACATGATTTGAGTTTGTGGTGAGGTAGATAAGAATAATAAATAGTGATTTCATAAAGTTTAAGTAGAGAAAGCTGACTCCCATCAGTGGTATATTTAATTGAAATTCACCCAAAAGACATACCACATAGTTGATGGCTCATGAGAAAAAGATAGGAGATTATAAGAGAAAGTGGGAAAGGCCAACCTTTAGGTGAAAATTTGTGAGTATTCATTTAACTTCTTTCTTTCTTTCTTTCTTTTTTTGTTATGCTCAGTTAGCCAGCATATAGTACATCATAAGTTTTTGTTGTGGTGTTCAGCAATTCATTAGTTGCGTGTAACACTCAGTGCTCATCCCAACAGGTGCCCTCCTTAATACTCATCACCTGGTCACCCCATCCCCACACCTGTAACCCTCAATTTGTTTCCCAGAGTCCAGAGAATCTCACAGTTTGTCTTTCTCTCTGATTTCTTCCCATTCAGTTTTCCCTCCCTTCTCCTGTTGTCCTCTGCTCTGTTTCTTATGTTATACATATGAGTAAAACCATATGATAATTGTCTTTCTCTGCTTGACTTATTTCACTTAGCATAATTTCCTTCGGTTCCATCCATGTCAGTGCAAATGGTGGGTATTCATCCTTTCTGATGGCTGAGTAATATTCCATTGTCTATATGAACCATATCTTCTATATCCTTTCATGTGTTGAAGGTCAACTTGGCTCCTTCCACAGTTTGGCTATTGTGACATTGCTGCTATGAATATTCAGATTCATGTGCCCCTTCTTTTCACTACATCTGTATCTTTGGGGTAGATACCTAGTAGTGTGATCTTTGGGTCGTAGGGTAGCTCTATTTTAATGAAGAGATAAGGAATGAGGAAATAAAAAGTTGAGGAACCTCTATACTGTTTTCCAGAGTGGTTGTACCAGCTTGCATTCCCACCAACAGGGTAAGAGGGTTCCCCTTTCTCCATATCTTCGCCAACACTTGTTGTTTCCTGTCTTGTTAATTTTGGCCATTCTAACTGGTGTAGGGTGGTGATGGCTAGTGATGTTGGAAATTTTTTCATGTGTCTGTTAGCCATTTCTATGTCTTCTTTAGAGAAGTGTCTGTTCATGTCTTCTGCCCATTTCTTGACTGGGTTATTTGTTTTTTGGGTGTTGAGTTTGAGTTTGAGTACTCTCAGTGTAGTCCCTATCAAAATACCATTGACATTTTTCACGGAGCTAGAACAATCCTAAATTTGTATGGAACCAAAAAAGATCCCAAATTGCCAGGAGAAGTTTGAAAAAGAAAGCCAGAGCTAGGGACATCAAAATGTCTAACTTCAAGCTATATTACAAAGCCATAGACATCAAGACAGTATCAACACAAAAACAGACACATAGATCAATGGAACAGAATAGAGACCCCAGAAGTGGACCCTCAAATCTGTGGTCAACTAATCTTTGACAGAGCAGGAAAGAACATCCAATGGAAAAAAGACAGTCTCTTCAATAAATGGTGCTGGGAACTGGACAACCACATGCAGAAGAATGAAACTCGACCATTCTCTTACACCACACACAAAGATAAACTCAAAATGGATGAAAGACCTCAATGTGAGACAGAAATCCATCAAAATCCTAGAGGAGAACACAGGCAGCAACCTGTTCGACATCCGCCACAGCAACTTCTTTCAAGACATGTCTCCAAAGGCAAGGGAAGCAAAAGCAAAAATGAACTTTTGGGACTTAATCAAGATAAAAAAAGCTTTTGCACAGCAAAGGAAACAGTCAACAAAACTAAGAGGCAGTCTACAGAATGGGAGAAGGTATTTGCAAATGACATTTTGGATAAAGGGCTGATATCCAAGATCTATAAAGAAAAATTGGTGCCTGTAAAGTGATAGAACTTTAAAAAAAAAGATGTTTTCTTCTCCACATGATGCTCACATGGTACCGTCTATTCTAAACTATTTTTCTTTGTATACATGCACAGGAAATAACCCAAAGATTCATTTGCCCTGTAGTTTTACTCTGACTTTGGCAATCAAGTTTTGGGATCACTTTTATTTTAGCTAATGTTCACAAATATAATCTATCACTTAAAAATTAAAGAATAAAAATCATACAATTGTCTTAGTAGATGGAGAAATACATTCATTAATTCTTAGCAAGTTCAAAGCTTAGAAGGAAACTTCCTTATCCTGAAAAAGACATTTTACTCTTTTTTGTTTTATTAATTTTGATTTTAGTATCTACAGAAATATATTATTATATAGCTTTTTCAAATGTTAACTTTGTATAGGTTTGGTAGAAGATTTACAGAATGACTTCAGAAAAACCTGGCAGCAAATTCCCTGTTCATTGGCAACCTTAAATGTAAATTTGTTGGGCAAAAATAATAATTATTCCTTATCTCATCTCAAGGCTTGGCTCTGATTATAAGGGGCTTGTAGTCCAACTAGCTTAGGATCTTATCAAGTATTAGAAAGAGGTTAATAAGGGAATGCAGATTGCAATAGTGAATAAGAAAGAAAAAGTAGTCAGAAAGCAGGACATCCTAAAAGAAGAGTATGAGATATTCATGGTGGAGAGGGGAGAGCAGGCATAGCTTTTGGACATATCATAGAACATTAATTGTATGCAAAATAATATATTGTTTAATATATGGATGTGTCAGTGTTATAAATAGCATGTTACTAGCTTGAATTTAATGAAGGGATTTAATGCAAGGATTTAACTAAATAATATATATCAAACGGAACTTATGTATTAGGCATTATGCTACTTCTGTATTTCACATAATCATTATCAAGTGTGATATATTACCAAGGACTGGAAATAATCAATGGCTGAAGAATAATTGTTTAATGAAAAGACTAGAAGAGTTGAATCAGATGGGGTGTTCAAAGAAGAAAAATTTCATGAAATATTTTAAGTGGTAATTTGAACAAAGAAAATAAAATAACTTTCTGAAGAGAAAATATCAGGAAATACAGAATAAGATAATTCAAAATTTGAAAAGCAGAGACTTTTAGTGCGAAGAGGTAAATAGATATGTATTTATGGACTGTGGCTGGTAGAATGTGCTCTGTGACCAGAGGAGCGATTCTCACGGCTACAAGTGGGATATGCAGGTAGTTCTGAGGGGTCTTGAACAGATGGAGAAATACAAGTTTTTGTCAAATTTTCCTGGTCAAACTATTTTATGTTTACAAATTCACATTATTCTTGCAAAATGACCAAACTCCATAGGATTCTTTTTTTTAATTTTTATTTAAAGATTTTATTTATTTATTTGACAGAGAGAGAGAGATCACTAGTAGGCAGAGAGGCAGGCAGAGAGAGAGAGAGGAGGGAGTAGGCTCCCTGCTGAGCAGAGAGCCCAATGTGGGGCTCGATCCCAGGACCCTGAGATCATGACCTGAGCCAAAGGCAGAGGCTTTAACCCACTGAGCCACCCAGGTACCCCAGGATTCTTTTTTTTTTTAGATTTAAATTCAAGTTAGTTAACATATTATGTATGTTTATTTTCCAGGGTAGAATTTAGCAATCCATTAGTTGCATATAACACCCAGTTCTCATCACAAGTGCCCTCATTAATGCCCATCACCCAGTTACCCCGTCTCCCTACCCCAACCGCTCCGTCAATCCTCAATTTGTTCCCTATAGTCAAGAGTCACTTATGGTTTGCCTTTCTCACTCTGTTTTTATCTTATTTTATTTTTCCTTCACTTCTCCTATGTTCATCTGTTTTGTTTCTTAATTTCCACTTATGAGTGAAATCATAGAGTATTTGTCCTTCTCTGACTGACTTATTTCATTTAGCATAATACACTCTAGTTCCATCCACATGGCTGCAAATGGCAAGATTTCATTCTTTTTAATGGCTGAGTAATATCCATAGGATTATTTCTTAAGCAAATTACTGAGAGTTATTAAAAATTGGTGTTCACTTAAAAATTAGCCTATTATTATAGTTTGTTGAGATCTTTTGAGTTTTCTACTAGGTTTCATGAGATTGCTACACATCATGGAAAAACTACTAGTGCACATGGGCACATACTTACTGCTTGAATTTTCATAAATATGTCAAATCATCAAAACCTTAGAGTTGGTATAGCATCAAATATAATCTATCACTTAAAAATTAAAGAAGAGGGCGCCTGGGTGGCTCAGTTGGTTGAGCGACTGCCTTCGGCTCAGGTCGTGATCCTTGAGTTCCGGGATCGAATCCCACATCGGGCTCCCAGCTCCACGGGGAGTCTGCTTCTCCCTCTGACCTTCTCTCCTCTCATGCTCTCTCTCACTTTCTCTGTCTCTGAAATAAATAAATTAAAAAAAAATTAAAGAAGAAAAATCAAACAATTATCTTAGTAGATGGAGGAAGACATTCATGAACTCTTAGCAAGTTAAAGCTTAGAGGAAACTTCTTTAACCTAAAAAAGACTTTTTATTGAAAACCTACAGGAAACATTATAATTTAAGAGTAAATAGTATAAACATTCCTTTTAAAATCAAAACAAGACACAGATGCATATCACATGCATATTTTTCTTTCTCTTCCTCCTCCTTTTTCTTCTCCTCTTCTTCCCTCCTATTTCTGCTTTCTTTCTTTTTTCTCTGTCTTTCTGGCTCTCCAAGTCTCTCTCTCTCTCTTTTTTTTTTCAGTATCGTATTGGAGGTCTGAGATTGCCCAAAAAGACAAGAAATAAAAAAAAAAGTACTCAAGAAATTGTTTATAGATGATATAATTAATTACATAGAAAATCCCTAATAATATACAAATTATTACAAACATACAACATACAAATTATTAGGATTAATTAGAAAGTTTAGCGATAATATTGCAATATTGTATATAAGAGCAATATTTAAATACAACTGGGATATCTATACACAGGAGAAATAATTAGAAAACATATGAAGATACCATTTATAAGGGCAATAAAAACGATTAACGTCTGAGTAATAAATCAAACAGAGATACATAGTAACTCAATGAAGAATATCTAGAAAACTTAATTAGATTTGTTGAAGAAGACCTAGCTAAATGAAGAGATAGATCATGTTTATAGGTAGGAAGGCTCAATAATACAAAGATCCTAATTCTTTATATATATGTATTTTTTCAATGCAAAATTCTGTAATAATTCCAAACATTAAATTTTCATACAGTTAGACAAGGTGATTCTAAATGTATGGGGAAGAACAAAGGATCAAGACACACCTAAGGAAACAACATAGAAGGATTTATTATAATACTATAGTAATTAAGAATGGTTGGATATATAGATCAATGGAACAGAATACAAAGTTCAGAAATTGACCCTTTTAGGAAAATGAAACATTTGGGAGAGGTGGCATTGGAGATTAGTGGGAAAATAACTATTATGTCACCTGGGACAATTCATTATTTATATGGAAAAAATATAATTGGATATCCACCTCATTCCACATATGAAATTTAATGCCAGGCATAATTAGAACTTAAATATGAAAAACAATGTTTTAGAGATTATACGTATCTAAGAACATTTTAGAAGGAGAGGAGAATTTCCACAGCAATCACATGGAGCATAATCTCAATCTGGAAAGAAGGATACATTATACTCAATAAAATTAAGACCTTCTGTTCATCTAAAGAGACCTTAAATAATATATAAAAGATGAGCACTAAATTGGAGGGAGACATTTGTAATACTTTTAACTAAGAAAGGATTAATATCTAGAATATATAAATGACATCTCCATTGCAATAGAAAAAGACAAGGGACATGCAGAGGAAATGGCAGAAATATTAGGCTTCTTTTTTTATTTTAAAGATTTATTTACTGGAGAGAAGAGAGAGTGAGCAGGGGGAGGGACAGAGGGAGAAGGAGAGAGAAACTCAAGCAGATTCTGCACTCAGCATGGAGCCTGATGCAGGGCACAGGGTTCCATGCAGGGATCAATGGCAGCTTAATGGGTGCTCAGTCTCATGACCCTGAGATCATGAGCTGAGCTGAGCTGAAACCAAGAGTCAGTTGCTCAACCAACTGTGCCACCCAAGTGCCCCAGAATATTAAGCTTCTTAAACTAGTTGTTCTTCGGGCCATGTGTATGTCATTTTTATCCCAAAAAATGCTTTGTTGAGATATAATTCACATAACATGCAGTTCACCCATTTGAAGTGTACAATGCAATGATTTTTAGCATATTCATAGTTGTGTAACCATCACTACGATGTATTTTTAAAAATATTTTTAATTATTTGAGGAGGGGAGGGGCAGAGGGAGAAGCAGACTCCCCACTGAGCAGGGAGCCTGATGCAGGGCTTGATCCCAGGATTGTGAGATCATGACCTGAGCTGAAGTCAGATGCTTAACTGTCTGAGCCACCCAGGAGCACCCACAGTATGTTTTAGAACATTTTTGTCCCCATAGAAAGAAACCCGATACTCATTAGCAGTCACTCCCATTTCCTCATCTCCAGTGCCCCCAGCCCCCTGCAATCACTATTCTTCTTTCTGCCTCTATAGATTTTCTTGTTTGGGACATTTCATATAAATAGAACCATATAATATTATGGGGTCTTTTGTGCCTGGTTCTTTTAACTTAGAATAATATTTTCAACATTCATCCATGTTTTACTATATATCAGTATTCTTTTTTATTGATGAAAAATATTCCACTGTATAAATATATCACATTTTATTTTTCCTCTCATCCCTTGAGGGGCTCTTGATTTCCCCTTTTTGCCTGCTGTGTACATACCTGTACAAGTGTTTATGTGGCTATATCCTTTTATTTCTATTGGGTCTATACCTAGGAGTAGAATTGCTAGATCATATGGTAAGTCTATGTTTGATCTGAGGAACAGCCAGACTGTTTTCCAAAGTGGCTGCACCATTTTATATTTCTACCAGCAGGACTCCCAATTTCTCCACATCATCATGGACACCTGTTATTACATATTCTTTTGATTATGGCCATCCCAGGAGATGCGAAGTGGTATCTCACTAGAGTTTTGATTTGCATTTTCCTGGTGGCTAAGGATGTTAAACATCTTTTCATGGGTTTATTGGCCATTTTCATGGGTTTATTTTGCATTTATTTTATTTATTGCATATCTTCTTTGGTGAAACTACATTTTTGTCAAACACAGACTATTTAGTGATAATATAATTTTAAGACTGACAGTAAATATGAAGAAAAGAAATTTTTAAAGTTTATGAAGACAGTTCCTTAGATAAATAACTATGAATGATCGCAGAGAAAGGAAATAACTCAAAGGACATGACTATTGAAGACAAGCCTACAAATAGTTTGGTTCAGTGTTTGTTTCTAATGCCACAGTGGTAATTGTAGTCTGTGGTCACCTTCTCAGTGGGCAGAGGGAGGGAGGTAAAGCAAGGGACAGTAAAGGGGAAGGATAACCATGGGGCAGGATTGAGTTTATTACAAAATGGAGAAGAATGATTGTATGATAGAGAGATGCCTTGTCTGGCTGGATAAATGTTGAAAATAAGTCCTTATGGGTGCACAGAGGTCATTGGATAAGCAGACTTACTCCCTTTGTCAATCAATGACTCCAGGTACTCTTTGCTTCCTTCTTACCCAGAGACCTTACTGCTCCACGTTCCAAGAACTAGCTAAAAGAAAAGAAAAGAAAAAGAAAAAACACCCAAATAGTTGGGAAAAAAAAATCACACAATTCACAAAAGGTCTTCAAGACTATGTTAATGTAAACACAGTTTTAACTAAACCATTTGCCTTTTTAAACACACAACAAGACCTTATTAAAAATGAGTTTACTTGCAGAAATCCATGCATGAATTGTATGAATAACCAAACCAATGAAGGGCGAAATTACAATAAATGTATTCAAATAAAGACATGCAGTATAAGTGAAGAGAAACAGTTCAAATTCTAACTTTTATAAAAATTATACTACAACTATCAAAATTATCTTAATGGGGCTCTTGTTCTTGTTTCCTAATGTTTTAGTGTGTAACGATAAAGAGGAGTAAAACAAATAGAAACTATTTGATGTAGAGGTGCTGGGGTGGCATAGTGGAGCATCTGACTCTTGATTTCAGCTCAGGTCATGATCTCAGGGCCATGAGATTGAGCCCCATATCAGGCTATGAGCTAGGTGTGGAACCTGCTTAAGATGCTCTCTCCCTCTTCCTCTGCCCCTCCTTCACCACTCATGTGCATTAGCTCTCTCTCTCTTTCTAAAAACAAACATTTGATTTTTACATACAGAGGAAATCTGAGCTATGGGAAGTACAGTGTGACCTTCAGTGTATGTACATATACATATGTTAGTATTAAGCTATGGTCTTAATTCCAACCCCACCCTTGTATCTTTGTCTCTGATGCTGGGCCTGGGGCTCTGTAAATCATGTTTCTCTTTTGCCTGTCAGGTTCTGACAGGAAGGCTAAAGGAGGAAAGAGGGACACGCTTCTTCATGTTTGCCTCCTATTCCTTTCTGTGACATCCAGCCACTGTTTTCCATCCCAACAGTGACAGTTTTTCCAGTAGGTCATTGGTCCCAGTTTGTAGTTTTGAAGATTACTAGAACTAGTCCTCCTCCTCCACTCGTTTCAGAGACGCCAGCATCAGTCAGTGAGCACCCCGTCCAGAGCAATCTGGACCCCAGGTCTGGGATGTCACTTGAGCTTCTGAGCTGTAATAATCCTGACCTCTTCACTTTGTTCTACCTGCCCTAGGGGTGGTAGTTGCTTCCTCCAATTGCCTACGCCATGATATTTTAGTTCAGTTGACCCTTGAGCAGGGTTAGAAGAGGGGCAGACCCCACCCCTACTCCCACAGTTCAGAATCTGTATTAACTTTTAACTCCCCCAGAACTTAACTGCTAAAAGCCTACTGTTGACTGGAAGCCTTACCCATTCCATAAACAGTCAAATAACACAGATTTTATGTTATATATAGTGTATACTGTATTCTTATAATAAAGTCAGCTAGAGAAAATGTTAAGAAAATCGTATGGAAGAGAAATATGTTTATAGTACTGAACTAAAAACATTTGCATGGAAGTGGACATATGCAGGTCAAAACTTTGCTGTTCAAGGGTTGACTGTATTCTCTTCTGCCTTTTCCATTCTTCAATATCTGGCTAGTTAATAATTCTTTGTATTAAATTATCTCTATGAAAGTCGTTATTGTGTTTTCATTTTCTATCTTAAATGGATGCCTACTGAATGACTATATGGATTCATTCAATTTCCCAGAGCCTAATGAGAGAGAGAGAGGCATACACAGAGACATATATATTTATTTATTTACAATATTACTTTCATATACTTTGGTATTAAGTGAACTAAGTTAGAAGTTTTGTTTTTATGTTCATCAGTGAAAATTATCCATAATGCCTTTCCTAGTATAGTCTGCTTCTGGTTTTGATATCAGTGTTATGTTAACTTTGAAGAATGAGCTCGGAAGCTTCTTGTGGTTTTTAAAAAATTAATTACTTAAGTTTTATTAGGACTTTTTTTTTTAGAGCAGCTTAAGGTTCACAGCAAAATTAAGTGGAAGGGACAGAGATTTCCCATATAACTCCTGCCCTCACATACCCATGGCCTCTCCTTTACCAGAGTGGTACACTTATCACAGTTGATGAACATGCACTGACACATCATAATCTCCTGAAATCCATAATTTCCCTCAGGTTCACTCTTGGTGTTGCTCATTGTGTGGATTTGGACAAATGTACAGTGACATGTACCCATCACAACAGCGTTGTACACAGGACTACCCTGCAAGTCCTCTGTGCGCCTCCTCTTCATCTTTCCTCCTCCCCAACCCTTGAGAACCACTGATCTTACTGTCCATTGTTTTGCCTTTCCCAAGATGTCATATAAGTGAATCATACAGTTTGTAGCCTTTTCAGATTGAATTCCTTCATTTATTATATGTTTTGAAATAATTTGTTTGAATTAGAGTAATTTGTCCCTTGAAAGCATATGGAATTCATCTGTAATTCTACCTGGTCCTATACAATTTTTAAGTTAGTTCTTTGGCTGACATTACAGTTTCTTCTAAATCTATTTATATCTATTTTTTCCTTGAGCCAGTTTCGAGAATATTTTCTTAAAAGTGTCCATTTTCATCTAGATAAGTAATACGGTATCTTTTATAAATGTTTAAACTTATCTGTGTTTCTACTTCATTGACAACATTGTTAATTTACATCTTATTTTGAAACGATACTTCTCAAAGTTTTAAAAATGTTTGATATTTGCAAAAAGAATCACCTTTTGGTTTTATCTAGAAACTTATTTTCTAATTTTATTAGTGTCTTTTTTTTAATTGCTACTAATTCTGCCGTAATTTTCTGAGAGTTTTCTTAGTTAATTGAAAGCTTAATGCAACGATTTTCCATCTCTCTTGTTAATATCACTTTCATGTAACTCTGTGGATGTGGTCTTGTTTTCTCATTCTTGCACTCTCAGTAGTTCTAGCACATTGTAATTTTCATTCTGTTTCCCTTTAGACCTAAGAGTAATTTTGAATGTGATCAATATTCCCAGTTTTTAAATTTATTTTTGTGGAAGGGCTATGCTAACATTTTTTTCATTGAGATTATAAATATCTTTTTTTTTTTTTTGCGCTCTTCTTGGTGGTTTCCATGATTTCCACTTTTGAGAATTTTTGAAATTTTCTTTGTGACTTAATAGTACATAGTGAGTTTTTGTCAATGTGTGTTTGAAAAAAAAGTATAGGGGCGCCTGGCTTTCTTAGTGGGTTAAGCCTCTGCCTTAGGCTCAGGTCATGATCTCAGGGTCCTGAGATTGAGCCTTGCTTCGGGCTTTCTGATCAGCAGGGAGCCTGCTTCCCCCTCTCCCTCTGCCTGCCTCTCTGCCTACTTGTGATATCTTTCTCTCTGTCAAATAAATAAATGAAATCTTTTAAAAAAGTATAGTATAGAATGTGCCATATAATGTTTTATATGTCCTAATTCTTTATTTTTGTTTTCCCTCGCTTTGTCAGTTTTTGAGAGAGCTTTGTTAGCATCTTCCTTTAAGATTTTTTATTACTTACATCTCTATTTATGCAAATATAAAAGCTTTTTAGCTACTTATAGATTTGTAACTGTTGCATTTTCTTACTGGAGTCTTCCTTTAATTAAAGAAGCATTTAATACTTTCACATGAAGTTTTCCTTTGTCCTATATTCTTAGATTCTGTTAATCAAATTCTCAAATTCTGTTAGAATTTGTTTAACGTGTATTTTTCCATTTTGTTCCTTTAGGTTTTTCTGTGTGCTTTCATTTTATGGATGTCAATGATGAACAGTTTATAAAGAGGTTTTATTTTTTAACCTAGTCCATGAGTTGCTGTCTTTTAATATATGAGTTTAACCCTGGCATATGTATTATAATTAATGATACGTTGAACTTTTTCCTGCAGTTTTATTTTGTTTTCTATTTACCTCATTTGCTATATATTTCTCTTTACCTCCATTACAGCCTTTTGTTAGATTGAAGTTTTTTTTTCTCTTTTTCCCTTACTCTGTTTGGAAAAGAATTCTATTTTGAATAATTATGCCTAAATTTCTATCATAGAAACATATTTCTCGCCTACAGTTTAATGATTCACAATTGCAGTGTTCCTCATCAATCAGGTGGCTACCTCTGAACATTTCTTATTTTTATGTAGTTTGGAATTTTAGTTTGATTGCTACTGCAGTTTTATTGTCCTATTCTCTGAGTACCTTTAGATACCTCTAAATGCTCTTTTGTTGTTGTTCGTCATTACTCTTTGAATCCCACTGTTTCTTCATTTTGTTAAGATTTTGTTTGTTTGTTTGTTTGTTTATTTATTTAGAGGGAGCGAGAGCAGAAATGTGGGGCGTGGGCAGAGGGAGGGAGAGAGGGAGAATCTCAAGCACTGAGCCCAACCAAGGGCTTGATTCCATGGCCCTAGAATCATGACCTGAGCCAAAATCAAGTTGGCTTAACCAACTCTGCCACCCAAGTGCTCATTTCTTCCTGTACTTTTAACCTTTTTCCTTTTCTTTCTCTTTCCTTTCTTCCCAACCCCTTACTCAATGCATCCTTTAGTCATTTTTTCAAACAGCCTTTGCAGTTGGTAAATAATGTCAATCTGTCTCTTTATGTAACTTCTATAGATTTGAAATTCTATATTTATTCATTTGATTAGTTTGTATTTTTATAGTCAAAACATCTATCTCCTTAGCCTCTTGTTGATTTTTTAGGATGCAATACTCTCTTGTATCCTCTGGGGAAATATTATCTATAATGATCAGAAGACCTGTCCTACTCAGATTTAAGTTTTCTTTCTTTGCATGTAAATTTTTTTGCTTTGTTAAATTTCATATTGCCCTTTCATGGTGTTGGCTTTCTTTAAGTATCTGATGATTCTTAACACATCTTTGTAACTGAAAGTCTCTCTTAAACTCAGAAAAGATCACTTCTGTTTCTACAGCCTGCTTGATGGGAAGGACAGGACCAGTTTTTGAGTGTGATAAGAAGTGGAAGGGAACTGTGTGCCCAGGGCTAACTATTCTCCTGGGTGTCCCCAGGTGCCTGAGATGCCACCCTGTCCCTCCACTATCATTTGTCACTCATACTCACTTGAACGAGGATTCTTGTTTCTGTTGCCTGGCCCTTGGACAGGCTGGGGAGCAGGCAGAGGAGGAAGACATGTATATTCTGGACCTTTTTCTGCTTCTAGCATCTGCCACCTTAAATGTGGGGCACTGGGGTTCCTCTTGTCTTCCCGTTTCCTTCTCTCCTTTCTTAGTTACATGTTGGGCTCTGGCTTCCTTCTTCCATCCAGTCCTCTGCATTCTGCCTTTTGTGGTATTTTCATGAGGTCCCCCTTCTTTGTTTTCTACTGTTGAAGTGGTTACATCTATTTCTTTTGCTGTGTTTTCCGGCTCGTAAAGGGATTTTTGCCAGAGGGGAGGCAGCACTGTACGCTCAGCCCAGCATCATGAGTTGGGACCACCCTTTGCTTCTTAAGATGGTTTTCCTCGGGCCACAAGAGCAAAATTCAGTGGTCTGTTCAACATCCTACATGTATTGTTTTGTGCTTGGCATTGCTTTTGTTTTTTAACTGCAAGTCACAAAGCATAAGGGTGGGAGCCAGAATTAATCAGCTAGCAGCTATTTAGGGCTGAATTTTAGTTATGTTTAGACATTCGGTATTTTCATCTTATGTTCTCACATTCTAGAAAGTATAAGATAAATCTAGGGCTTTATCTATATATTTTTA
Source organism: Nasua narica (assembly GCA_028533885.1). Taxonomy (NCBI): domain Eukaryota; kingdom Metazoa; phylum Chordata; class Mammalia; order Carnivora; family Procyonidae; genus Nasua; species Nasua narica. The sequence goes on along the minus strand of CM052800.1, from coordinate 156,002,252 downwards.
GTCTCAGAATATTGAAATGGCGGCTGGCTGTTGGATGACTTTTGCATTGTTTGCCAACTGGAATGTTTTCTTTCCTATCATTCAACCAAATGAAGATGCAAAACAACACAAATACTTTTGCAGAGAAGGTAGACCCATCCAAGCAGTGCTTTTAAAGTATGAGATCTAATTTGTTTATATTTATTTTTTTTAAATATTCTTCTAAGTTATCTTGATGTTGTTACAGACATTCATCAAAGGAACTTTGCTGATTAGGCTGAAATACAAAGCCTCCATATGATGATTTGGAAGGCTGGTTAAAGAAAGGTACAATATTGGCTGCTTTGTTGGTGTGGACTTTACAAAAAATACCCATGGAATTTACTAGGGGATTTTTATTGTGTTTAGTGGTCTAGCAAGAAAAATTCACGAAACTTTTTCTGGGCTGATCCTCTGACACATGAAAATTTAAATAATCTATGAAGTACTAGTGGGTGTGTGCTTTTATTCTAGGAACCTTAATAGATTGTTAAGTGGGTGTTTGCCTCCACACACACCCACCTTAGATCTTCACTGTCACTTCACATGTGACTCTTTTCTCTTCCAGTTTTAAAAATCCTTCAGAGAACGATATTAGATAATATTCATTTTAAAGCCTAATAGCCCATGTGACTGGCATTATTTCCAGTGCCACTTCTCAATATTTTATGCATAGGATAAACTTAGTTCTTCTGTTCTTTCCTAGATGGCAATAATAATAATAACTAGCTACTACTTCTTGAGCATTACTTTTCTACTTGTAAGCATACTTGAAAATATAATAATGCACTTGAAGGTTATTTGTAAACCATAAAGTGCTACTAAAAATATTAGTAATATCTAACGCTAATTTCATTAGTATAATATTTTAGCAACATCATTGACTTTAGGGACTTTGGATAATAAAAGTAATCAGAAAGTACGGATGTATATGTGTTAGTTGCTCTTTCTCTTTTGGGAAGTATATGGGTCTTTTAAATATCAGGAACTGAAATAAAAGGTTTTTCTTGGACTTTCCTGCTGAGCACCAGAAAACTTTTCAGCAAACAAGTTGATGGTTTCGTGTACCAGCTGACATGAGGATAAAGTGTTGGCATCGCTTATTAAAGAGTAAGATGTGGGTGAGTTTGATGAATATGAGGAAGTAACTAAATGAGAATCAATTGTAGTAGATGAGTGATTGAAAAACACTCTTCTCAGAGGAGCTTAGAGCATCTCATAGAAAGTCAGCTATTTAGCATGGAGGGGTCTGCATTCTCTTCATGCTGTAATAGCCATTAGTCTAGATCTGTCACATCTCCTCTTCCTTATCTGTGAAACCAGGATCACAGTAGCTCTACCTTTCTTACAAGCTTCTTGTAATAACACATTATAGATTATAAAATCACGGGAGCTCCAATTCAGTGTTCGACTAATACTCTTAATTTCCTGAAAAGGAAACAGTCTCAAGTGAATGAGTGATTTATCCCAAATCAAAAAGCTAGTTGAGGATTTTTGAATCAGAAGAGACTTCTTACTTATATATTTAAGTCTTTCACTAAATCAGAAATCTTCGACAATATGGCAATCATTTTGAGATCTTTCTATGCTAAGAAACTGCTTTACAGAGCAGAACGTTCTATTTTTGGACCACTCTTATTGTTAAGCAGTCATTGCTTGTGATGAATTGGCCCCTGAGTTCCTGTAACTTCTATACCTTGACTCTATCACAGGTGGATTCCCCAGAAAGCAGACTCTAAGATAGGAATTAGCATGTAGGAGGTTTATGAGGGAATGCCTTTGGTATCCACATTTGTATGAGGGGAAGGAAAGAAATAGGATTTGTCAGAGAGATGTCAATCTACAGTGCAGTTTCAATGGAGTGTGTCTCCTGATGTGGCAAGGAATTTAGAGGATGGAGTGACCTTCAGACTATCTGGAGTTGAAATGAGTGTGCCAGGCCTTTCCGCCCCTGTGTCAATCAGTTACTGAATGCAGACCGCCCTGGAATTGGGGGTGTGGTTTTGGTGAAGCAGCTTTCTCTTGCTGAGGCAATCCCAAAAGGGACTGACATCTGAGGACTGTTTGTGGTTGGCACTACCAGTGGCTAACCTTAATTCTGAAAGGGGGTCTGGGTGGTACCTTATAATAACATTTGCCACAAATGATCAATTTGGCATTATCCTGTAAATTTCTACCAAAAAATATCCCTGCTGCCTCTGATGTGATTGTGTTTACCTATTGATAAGTTTAGGGAGAATGGATATATTAATAATCTTAAATTATCTAATTCATTATTGTGTTGTACTTCTTTTGTATTGAGGTCTTCTTTAGTTTCAGTTAGCAATATTTTGTAGTTTTCAGTGTATAAGTTTTAAAAACATTTGGACACATTCTCCTTAAATACTTGATGTATTTTGATGCTATTTTAAATGGTATGTTTAAATTTTCATTTAGAAATATTTATTGCTAAAGAATATCCAATGGAAAGAAGATAGTCTCTTCAACAAATGATGCTGGAAAGACTGGACAGCAACATGCAAAAAATGAAACTGGACCACTTTCTTACAACATACACTAAAATAAAGTCTAAATGGATTACGGACTTAAATGTGAGAGAAGAAATCATAAAAATCCTAGAGGAGAACACAGATAGTAACTTCTTTGACATTGGCTGTAGCAACTTTTTTCTAGATGTGTCTCCTGAGACAAGGGAAATAAAAGCAAAAATAAACTGTTGGGGCTTCATCAAAATAAAAAGCTTCTGCAAAACAAAGGAAACAAGCAACAAAACTAAAAGGCAACCTATGAATAGAAGGTATTTGCAAATGACATATCTGATAAAGGATTAGTATCCAAGTCAACACAGGAAACAACACGTGTTGAAGAGTGTGGAGAAAGGGGAAACCTCTTAAACTGTTGGTGGAAATGCAAACTGGTACAGCGACTGTGAAAAACAGTATGGAGATTCCTCAAAAAGTTAAAAATAGAACTGCCCTATGATACAACAGTTACACCACTGATATTTACCTAAAGAATACAAAACACGTTGGGCGCCTGGGTGGCTCAGTTGGTTGGGCAACTGCCTTCGGCTCAGGTCATGATCCCGGAATCCCGGGATCGAGTCCCATGTCGGACTCCCGGCTCTGCGGGAAGTCTGCTTCTCCCTCTGACCTTCTTCCCTCTCATTCTCAGTCTCTCGCTCTCTAATAAAATAAAATAAAAAAAAAAGAATACAAAACACGAATTCAAAGGAATATATATATTATATATATATTATATATATATATTATATACACACACACACAATGGAATATTATATAGCCATAAAATGAATGAAATCTTGCAATTTGCAATGACATGGATGGAGCTAGAAAGTAGAATGCTATGTGAATCAAGTCAGTCAAAGATAAATACCATATGGTTTCATTCATATGTGGAAGTTATTAACAAAACAAATGAGCAAAGGGGGAAAAAAGAGAGACAGACTGAAACACAGACTCTTAACTACAGAGAACAAACTGACGATTACCAGAAGGGAGATGGATTTGGGGGATGGGTAAAATGGGTGATGAGCATTAAGGAGTGCACTTGTTGCGATGAACACTGGATGATTAAAATAAAAACTTAAAAAATATTTGTTGCTATGGGCCCTGGGTGGCTCAGATGGTTAAGCGCCTGCCTTCAGCTCAGGTCATGATCTCTAGGTCCTGGGATAGAGCCCCATATCGGGCTCCCAGCTCTGTGGGGAGTCTGCTTCTCCCTCTGCCTCTGCTGCCCCCCTCCTTGTGCTCTCTGGCTCTCTCCCTCTCTCAAATGAATAAATAAAATCTTTAAAAAAATTTTTTGTTGCTAGTACGTAGAAATGTAATTACTGATTTTTGTATATTGGTCTTGTATTCTGACACTTAGCTAAACTCACTTACTAGTCATAGTGGATTTTTCAGTAAATTCCTCGGTAAATTCCTTAGAATTGTCTGTGTTCATGACCATATTGTCTATGAATAGAGATGGTTTTACTTCTTTATTTCTAATTTGTGTGCCTTTATTTCATTTTGTTGCCCTATTGCAATGCCTAGGATCTGCAATATAATGTGGAATAGAAGTGCTGAGAGCACATTTCCTTCCCTTGTTCCCAGTCTGATTGAACAGAATTCAGTCTTTCATTAAGATGTTAGTAAATTATGGTAGGTAATTTAATATTCTAGCATAGCAACACAAAAAAATATGCATTCAGTCAATTGCCAGTTAAAGCCCTCTCCTCACTTTCACTACATCAATGCTGGGTACAACAGGACTTGGAACAATTTGTGAGTAATTGCTTACTTCCTAGCTTTGAAAGAGAGCATCTTTCACATCCTTATGGAAAATTTTTTCCAAAGTGATGATGAAATAACCAGTTCTTCAGCACATAGAAGAAGCATAATGTCCTGCAAAAATAATTGTATTGAGTAAAATTAAGTAACTCCATCAGATAATCATCACTGTGTTTGCTGATGTTCATGCTGAGAGGTTCATGCTTCAAGTAGTCCTCAAACAAACTTGTCCAGTATGAATCTTTTTGCCTGGCTGCCTTTGGAGAGGATGTTGACATTTAACATTAAATTCTTGAACATATCTCATATTTATATAATATTCAAAGGCCAAGAAAAGAGCATGAGCATATTCATGGACTGATCTCTCTGCCCCCTCCTTCCAACCCATTCTCTGCTTATAGAGAAAACCAACTTCCCCTTAAAATCCGCTTCAGTTAATCCTGGAATTTTTCAGAATGGCTTCTCAATTGCACCCAGCAACAAGACTATTCACATGATAGCATACCTCATTTTATTGTTTTTTGCTTTATTGCACTTGGCAGACACTACGTTTTTTAATAAGTAGAAGGTTTGTGGCAGCCCTGTGTCGAGCAGATCTATTGACACCATTTTTCCAACAGCATTTGCTCACTTTTTGTTTCTGTGCCATAGCTTGGTAATTCTTGAAATATTTCAAATATTTTTATTACTATATTTTTATGGCGATTCTGCGATCAGTAATCTTTGATATTCGTTTTTTTATTGTTTTGGAGTACCATGAACTGAGCCCATCTAAGGTAACAAACTCAATCTATATATGTTCTGTGCGCTCTGACTGCTGCACTGACTGACAATTCTCCATCTCTCTCCCTTCTTTTGGGCGTTCCTGTTCTCTGAAACAACACTATTGAAATTAGGCCCAATAGTAACCCTATACCGGCCTCTGAGTGTTTAAGTGAAAGGAAGAGACATATGTGTCTCACTTTAAATGAGAAGCTAAAAACGATTAAGTTTAGTGAGAAAGACTTGTCAGAGCTGAAATAGGCCCAAATCTAGGCCTCTTGTACCAAACAGCTAGCCAAGTTGTGAATGCAAAGGAAAAGTTCTCGAAGGAAATTAAAAGTGCCACTCCACTGAACACATGAAAGATAAGAAAACAAAACTGCCTTCTTGCTGATACGGAGAAACTTTTAGTGGTCTGGATGGAATATCAAACCATCTACAACATTCCCTAAGCCAAAGCCTCATCCAGAGCAAGGCTGTAACTCTCTTCAATTCTACAAAGGCTGAGAGAGGTGAGGAAGCTGCAGAAGATAAGTTGGAAGCTGGCAGAGGTTGGTTCACGAGGTTTAAGAAAAGAAGCCGTCTCCCTAACTTAAAGGTACAAAATGAAGCGGTGAGTGCTGATGTGGAAGCTACAATAGGTCACCCGGAAGATCTGCTGAGATCATTAATGCAGGGGGCTCCCCTGATCAGCAGATATTCCGTATAGATGAAACAGCCTTCTACTTGAAGAAAATGCCATCCAGGACTTTCACAGCTAGGGAAAAGAAGTCAGTGCCTCGCTTCAGAGCTTCAGTGGTCAGGCTGACTTTTTTGTTAGGGGCTCATGCAGCTGATGACTTGAAGTTGAAGCCAATGCTCATTGGCCATTCTGAAAATCCTAGGGCCCTTAAGAATTATGTTACAGCCTCTCACTCTGCCTGTGCTCTGTCGATGGAACAGCAAAGCCTGGATGACAACGCATCTGTTTACAACATGGTTTCCTGACAACAGCAAGCCTACTGTTGAAACTTGCTTAGAAGAAAGATTCCTTTCAAAACGTTACTCCTCACTGGCAATACACCGGGTCATCCAAGAGCTCTAATGGAGATGTACAGTGAGATTAATTCTGTTTTCCTGCCGGCTAACACAATATCCATTGTGCAGCCCATGGATCAAGGAGTCATTTGGACTTTCAAGTCTTATTATGAAATATATTTCATAAGGCTGTAGCTGCCATAGATAGTGATTCCTTTGGTTGATCTGGGAAAAGTAAATTGAAAACTGTCTGGAAAGGGTTACCATTCTAGATGCCGTTAAGAAACATTTTTAACATGAGAAGAACATTTTTCATGGGAAGAGTTCAAAATATCAATGTTAACAGGACTTTGGAAGTTGATTTCAACCCTTATGGACAACATTGAGGGGTTTAAGACTTCAGCGGAGGAAGTAACTGCAGGTATGGTGGAACTATAGCAAGAGAACTAGGATTAGAAGTGGAGCCTGATGTCATGATTGAATTGCTGCAATCTTATGATAAAACTTGAGCAGATGAGCAGTTGCTCGTTACAGGTGAAAAACAAAGTTGTTTTTGAGGTGGAAACTACTCCTGGGGAAGATGCTGTGAAGACTGTTGAAATGACGACAAAGGATTTAGAATAGGACATAAATTTAGTTGATGAAGTAGAAGCTGGGTTTGAGAAGATTGACTCCAGTTTTGAAAGAAATTCTACTGTGGGTAAGATGCTGTCAACGACGTTGCATGCTACAGAGAAGTCATTCGTGACAAGAACAATCAACGGTTGTGGCAAAACTTCATTGTCTTCTTTTAAGAAATTACCACGGCCACCCCACCTTCAGCAGCCACCATCCCGATCAGTCAGCAGCCATCAGCATCAAGGCTGTTGTGCCGTCCCTGCCCTCCTTGCGAATAGCACTGTTTCTGCTGTGGGTACATTGCGCTGATGTTCCTGAAACACAGTCCTTCAGATGCCCAGACTGTGCAAGGCAGTCGTGTATGCCTGCAGGCCTCATGGTTCCCTGAAGTCTGCTCCTTTGGCATGTCACCTTCACCCTTCGCTCCACGAGGGCACAGGATGAAGAGAGTGGGAAATTTCTTGCTCTTTTCTCCATCATCTTTGCCATTTTTTTCCTGATCTTCTCCCACCCTCATTCCACAAACAAGCAAACAAAAAAAAGCCACATTTGCTTTCTTGAGTCAAAATATTAAAACCACTATGCATATTCATGACACGAAATGGTCCCTTCAAGGGTCACCCAAGCCGATGACAAGCACATCTGGCCTCCGTTGGAAGCCCGACCACACAGCACTGCCTCCATTGACTGGAGTCAGCCAGTAGTGTTTCCGTTTGCAAAATCAATCCCACAATCATTTACTGAAGACTCATAGAGTGTTCCGGTGGGGGACATTGAAATGAATATGGATTAAAAGCCAGAAGTGTAATCTTCTCAGTGCCTGGTATTTAGAACAGCTTCTACTTCACGTGGCCTTTTTGTTTTGTCTTTATTCTTTCAAATTAACTAAGATCCAGCTCCTTATTTTCCAGGCATAAATATTTACCCACTATATTTAAACACAGAAATATTGGATGCCTGGCAATTAGCAGTGGACATTTGACTGCAAATGGAGTGGAGCTGATTGTGACATTATATGCAAATGAGAAGTCTTCAGTGTAATCATGCACTGAGGTTCGCAGACAGTCAAAAGTGACTCCCTCTCGAAAAACCCAAAGCTTTATATTCAAAGATCTGTACAGGACTAAAGTTAACACCGGATGTTACTACTTGGCGTCATTTAATTTAATCGCCAGTGCTGAGAACGGTATTTAGAGGATGATTGAGAACACGAGCATCTTAAAAATATCAAACATATTCCTTCCTGCATTGTTTCTGAATCCTTCACTCCCAAGCCTACTCGGATATTTTCCCCTGTCTCCTTCTCACCAAATTGGAAAAACAAAAGCTGGAACAAAGACACCCTCTCATTATTTAATCATCATTTCTTAAATAAATACAGTGGTTAATACTCCTATTTATAATAACCAGGAGCATAATAATGCCTCCTTCCATAGAGATAGATTTTCCTTTACAAGACAATTTTCTGCAATCCTCTGCTCATTTATCAAGCTGGAAGTTTTGATGAATAAATCAGAATATAAAAAAAAATTTTTTTTAGTTTGCTTCCACTCTGTGAAAATTTAATGAACTGATCTGGCTCATAACGTATACAAACATGAATATATGTGTTTCATTCTTCCGTAAAATTTTGGCAGCAAGGCGGACACAAAAGGTTTAATTCACTATTTCTTTGCTGCCTCAATTAGAGATTTTAAGCCTGTTCCTTCAAGCTGCCACTGCATGAGTCATATCAGGAAATATGAGGAAATCAGCATCCTGAAATAACTTGAATTGGGGTTTGGTTAATGGTAGGATGGAGCGGTATCTCACAAAATGAAAGCCTTTTATTAACTGAAAAAAAGAAAACCTCCATTGGGCAAGGAGTCTTTAAGGGAGCTTGCGAGGGAAAATGTCCCCACTTTGGTGGTGGATGTTTCCATGCTGAGAGAGACTGGCTCTGCCCAGCTCACATGTCAGGGACCTGCTCATTTCCTGCATTTGCTATCACTAACATTTCAGTCCCAATTTCATATCTGCTGATTGGTTTCATATCCTCCTCCCTCTTCTCTTCCTGTTAAAATTGGAGCCATTTTTCAAGATGTAGCTCAGGTCTTTCCTCTGAAGCCTTTTCTGATCCTCCCGGCTTGATTGAATCTCTTCTTCCTCCTACCTCCAAATAGCATTTCTAATCTGTACTAGTCGTTTGACCCTTAATCATATGCTACTTTATATAGTTCATTGCATTTTCAAACCTATTTGTCTGATCTCCGCAGCTAGATTAAAATGTCTTTCAGGGCAGGGCTGTTGTTTTATGCTTGTGTGGCCCAGTCAGTGGTTTGTTCAGGGGGAGCTATTATGGATTGACGATCTCGAAGCGTAGACCATAATCCTTCTGCACCAGGAGGCCTGATTTCATTGGGATGTAAATGTATCCATGAGGTCTGTTCTAATTTATCTTGTCACAGGTATGGTCCTGGTGTGCTAGGTAAACCTAAGTTCAAATACTAGATTCACCACTTATTAGATGTGAATGTCGATAAGTTTATTTCTTTAAGCCTCAATTTGCTCACCTGGAAATAAAAGAAATAATAAAATTGTTGAGAGGAGAAAATTAGATAATGTCTGTGAAGCACTTAGCATGGTTCCTGGCACATAATAAGCACTAAGTAATGCTAATTTACTCTTATAAGTGCTGCTGATGTTGAAGCATGGTGGCCGCTTGGTGGCCCTGGTCAGTGAGGAAGGAGGTTTGCTCGGGCAAATGCAGGGACTTGTGCTCATTGGCCAGTGGTCAGAACTCACAGTGCCAACACAATGGGGTCAACTCACACTTGCTGTAGGTCACCATCAGGGAGGGAGGCAACGTGTGAATGATAGCCCTGCCACCATGACTCGCTAGCAGTAACAACACTGGAAGTTCAGCATCTGTCCAGTCCTGGCTTGGGGTGGTCTTTTCTGTTTGGATCAGGGCTTTGGACAGCATCTGGAATTTCTGACACAGGACCAGTTTTTCTAAAAAGCAGATGAGGGAAGAGATAGGCAAGGATTCAGGTGCCTAGTCAAGCAGATAAGTGTTTGTTTTGTTTGTGTAATGGTAATACTTTTTCTTTTAGCAACTGCCTCAAGTCCTTCTTTCTTGCCTTCATGTTTGTAGAGTCATCCATGCACGTTGTTACCATTTTCTCATCTTCATGCTTTCCACCGGCCCAGTGCAAGAGGGCTTCCTTTCCCGCAACCCCACCCAAATCTCTCCCACCTGGACTGTGAATGGCCTTATTTTGGGTTCCATGGACTCATCCTTCATCACTCCATAGCTTTTGACTCAATTGCCTATGTTCTTATTCCTGAATTTTTCTCTGCTTTTGGCTGCTGTCAGATCAATCATGCCCTTGGTATTCCTTTTTCCTTTTTGCACAGTTTTTTTTCCCCTAGGTTCTTCTTTCTTGAACTATTGGTATTTCTCAAATTCTTAGTCCTTGCTTAGTTTCTAACTCTGCACACTGTGCTTTATTGATCTTGCTTACCCTATTGAGTAGTACTCACAAGTTCACCAACCACCTTTGTGCTGAAGTCTTCTAAATCACTAACGTTGGTCCAGATCTTTTCCCTGAGCTCTGACCTGTTAGTCCAACTACCAGACCTCTCTGAGAGTATTCAAAACACGGCTCTGCACTTCCCAGCCCTCCAGATTTTTTTTTCTCCCCTGTTCCTTCTCTCAGGGAACAACATCACCACCTACTGTGTTGTTATTCAAGTAAAACAAATGTGCATCCTCCCTGACATCTCATTTCCTATATCCAATTAACCACTAAATTCCGACTCAGGCTTCCAGAACCCATGTTTTCCTTCTGGGTAGATGTGTCTTGTTTTGTCTGCCATCTGCAAATCTATGGACTAGAGTGCTTACTTAAAAACTGCTCTTTTGTTTTTCTTTCCTGTTTTTTCTACCTGTTACCACATAGCTAAATTAGTTTTGCCGCTTTCCTTTGTGTATGGGTTTAGAGAATGTACTCACAAAAGAGCTTCAATGTTCTGAAACTGCGTAATCAAAGATTCTACTTTTTTCCTATGGTAAGCCAAATATATTGTTTGTTAATAACAGTAAATAATGATAAATAAACTGGGTGTCCTTTGTTCTAGAAGCCAGTGTGCATAGTGATTATAATTCCCACATCAGTGGAGCTTTTACCAGTACTACTTGCAGCACTACTACTTGAAATAATGCTCAAAGAATTTTTATGTTTATTAAGAGAGAAATTGCATCTAACTAAGTAAATCAAATGGTATTACAAAGCTTATAATAAGAATGGCAGGCAGAGCACTGCTGATCAATGCTGAGAGAGCGGTGTACCCCACGCCAGTTACTGATCCCAGAAGAGGACCCCAAACCCTTCTGACAACTGGATCTTGTTATCAGAGTTGCCAAGGAAAACAGTGCAGTCAAGTGCCGGATGGAATGATGCTTTACTCACATAGGGGAGAGAAAGAGCAAGATCAACTTCCATAGTGGGCTGTGTGGGCTCTATATCTCTTGGTGAGGAAGTGTTCCAGGCTCAAGGTTCTTTTTTATACAGCTGATTGGGGGTCAAAAGATTGTACACATGTGACTGCCTTCCCCAACAAAAGCAACATCCCCTGAACGCGGCCCTCCCACATCCAATGTTTCATGTTGCAGAAGTTTCCTCTGTCCCAGCTGTTTCTTTGACTGTTGCCCCTACATATCTAAATAAAGTGCTTGCTTAAACTGTGAATTCTTGATTTTAAACTTTAGGTATTACTACTTGTCGATGTCTTATTTTGAGAGTTTTGCTTTCTTATCTTGTTCCTGCTCCCCTGCCCCCTCTCCCAACCACCACTCTACCCTCCTAATACATTTTATCATAATTTCCATTTTTAATGAATGTTTAGGATTTTTATTATCATGAGTGTTGTTATAGCTGAGCCCTGTAATGTACTATATTTTCTTTTTGCTGTGGTTTTGTTTTTCATGGGGTAAATTTTTTTTTTAAGATTTTTTTATTTGAGAGAGAGAGAGAGCTTGAGAGGGAGGAGGGTCAGAGGGAGAAGCGGACTCCCTCCTGCGTGGGGAGCCCGATGTGGGACTTGATCCTGGGATTCTGGAATCATGACCTGAGCTGAAGGTGGCTGACTAAGCCACCCAGGTGCCCCTGGAGTTATATTTTCTTATTTTAATGTGTTTTCTTAGGGTTTCTTTTTACCTGTGACTTAATCAGCCATATGTTTTGCACAAGAACTAGAAACATCTCACTCTGGTCAGGTTCATTTTTTTTCTTGCAGAATTCCTTATGGAATCCTCTCTGCTTCTACTCTAATCTTAACAGGTTACATTCTTAGCCTGCTCCAGAGCTGTTGTTGTGGACTCTTCCCCTTCACTGTTTTTGGGAATTCTCTGTGCCTTTCTCCTTGATTCCTTCTAGGACTACTGGATGTCTTGATTACTGTTTCTTAGATTACATCTCACTTGGGTGAAGCACATTCCCCCACATCTCTTCGAGAAAGTCAAAGGAACTAATACTGGAGGAACCTGAATGTCTGAAACTACATGTTCTGTTATCACAGCTGATTAGTAGTTTTGCATGATACTGACTTTTAAATTAAAAATTATTTTCTTCCTGAAATTCTAAGGTGATTTCCCATTGTCTTCTATTTCTGGTGTTGCTATTGAGAAGTTAATGATTCTTGGATTTCTAATTTTCATAGATAATTTTTTTTTCTCTGTAGCTTTAGGATCTTCTCTTTCTCCTTGATATTGTGAAGTTTCACAATAATGTGCTATGATGTGAGTCTTTCTCATTTGTTTTTGTGGGCCCTAAGAGGGCCATTTAAATCTGGAAAATCACATCCTCATTCTGGAAAATATGCTTGTATTATTTCTTCTCTAAAAATTCTTCATAATTTTTTCTCATTTGTTTTCTTACTTCTCTTGGTCCTTTTATTCTACCTTCTAGGTGATTTCCTTAATTTTATTCTTCAACCTATCAATTTTTTTTACATTTGCTATTATATTTTTAATTTCAAAGGACCTTTTTCCCTCATTCATTCATTCACCAACATTTAGTAAACCACCATGATGTGCTAGGGACCATTATAGGTGCTGAAGATAAGTGTAATTCCTTGCCCTTGGGGGTCTTATTTTTTCATAGCTAAAGCCACACAGGGATTGCAAGAACTAAGAGGTGTGTTATACTGCATTTTAAAAAGGAGAGTCAGGGTAGGCCTCATTGAGAATATTAAAATTAAGCAGAAATTTAAGGGAGATACAGATATTTTTATTTCCGGAACTCTTTTTTTTTTTTTTTGTTAATATAGTCATCTCTTCTAATTCAAGGGTGTGATTTTTTTTCTCATCACTTTCAAGATATTCACTGTAGATTTTTTGGAAGTTCTCGTTTGGAATGCACATATTCTCATTTCTATTTCCTATAATTTCCTTCTTCCCTGCTTCTTTTTTTTTAATTTTGTCTTTCTTTTTTTTTTTTTAAAGTTTTATTTATTTAAGTACTTTCTACACCCAACATGGGGCTCAAACTCATGACCCTGAGATTAAGAGTTGTAAGTCTTTCCAGCTGAGCCAGCCAGGTGCCCCTTGTCTTTTATTTTGAAGTCCTACCATGGTGTTTGGTGATTCGTGGCTATTCATTGTATTTATAAATTAGGTATGAAAAAATGAATTGGAAGCACTATCCATATGTATGTGTGGTGAAAATGGGTTGATTTATCAACCATTGGACCTTACCATGGGTTAAGTGGACATTTAACTATTTCTCTAGGTTCTTTTTCTGAGACTGGCTTTCTCCTGCTATCTGAGGCGCAGATGCCTTACTGGCAATGCTCTGAGGCCAAGTTAACAGGTAGATTGTAACTTAGTTACCCTGTGTCTGGTGGAGATTCTCTCTCACCTACAGCTGTACTTCCTGTCCCAGAGTCCAGAACCTCTTCAGTTCTGTCTAGCCTGAGAAGAGTCTCTGGTTTTCTGCCAGGGTAGGGAAGGTGGGTCTGGCACTGTGGGTCTGGGAAGAAGATACAGGTATGTAACTGATTTTTGACCAGTACTCTGTTCTCAGCCCCAACCCATACCCCTGTCTTGAGAATTATAGTTCCTTGGTGGCTCCGGTTCCTGAACTGCTCAAGTGTTCTGAACCATGAGAGACTTCACTGCCTTTTGACAACCTACCACCTCCTTGCAAAGCTGCCAGGATTTCAGTTTTCTCATCTCTGCTAATTTAATCACCACTCATCCATCCACACTTCATCTTCCAAAATTATGTCAACATCTTTCATCTCCTATTATTTCAGGATCCATGGCCCCTGTATTCATATGTTTATACCTGTTCCCTTTTACTTTAGTGGTTTTTGGTTAGGAAGAACAGATTAATCTGTCCTTTGAACAGGGCTCAACAGCCCTATTGAACTTCTACTTGAGAATCTTCTAGAATATGTTAAACAGATTTTTCTCTTTTGGAATATGAATGGTCTTTCCTTTTCTATAAATCCTCTAAAATAACTTAGTGATTAAGAAAGTAGACATATTTCCTTAATATTTCATATTTGTTGGATACTAAAGTTATATATTAATGCTTTGCTTGGATAATCATATTTAAATTGGTTCATCAGGTTCTATTTCAATATTTTGAATAATTTGGTTTTCTCTTTTTAGAAAGCTTTTTGAATTTTAAGATATAAGGGGATTTTTAAGATGTGACTTTAAAGTTTTAACATTAAAAAAAACAAAACACACTGTCTTAGCAAATGTTATCAGAATTAGTCAAGCATTAATATGAAACAAAAAGATCTCTTTTAGGTTGTTCTGTAATATATCTTTTCTTCCAGTTTATCCTGTAATAATAATAATCTTACAAAAGTAAAGCTGGGTCATGGAATTTTCTAGTTTGAGAATCTCCCCTTGGTCCACGGGATAAATACCACCACTCCTTTTCTTTTTGTCTTTGATCCATGTACTTTATAGCAGCCATTGCTAATGATTTCATATTCCTCAGAGACTTTTCACAGAGCAAATGCTCAATAAGTATTCATTGATTTGAATGGAATAGTAAGTAGACCAAGATGGACTGTTGTTAGTCCTGAAGCCTTATTCTCCCGGTCTATTGTTATCTTCTGTGCTAACAGTGACATTGTTCAGATTTCTAAGAAATCTGGTTCAAGTTGATAACTTAACTTTGGTGGGTCAGTGTCTGGAGTTCAGTGGGAAGGAATATTTTACCAGTAAAATGGCTCTTAAATAGATGAGCTCTTCTACTACTAAATCCCAAGTCTTTCTCTGATCCTTAGAGGGGAGAAAAAATTAATGATAGATTTTGCTGAATTTGAAATATTTCTCTCATGTATTTTTCATATCCTTTTGATGCTTACTTATCATAAGATCACATTTTTCATTACTTTAAATTTGTTCTTATTTCATGCTGCCTTCTGTGTGATTACTCTAGGATTAAGCTATGAGGAGAAGCAAGGGAGACACGGAGGAAACAGATCATGGCATTTAAATTGAGAAGAGTCTAAGCAGAGGGGAGAGGAAACAAAATCGAGACTTGGTGGGTAGTCTCAGAAGGAAAAGGATGAGTGGGGAATGAGGCCTTCTAAACTGGAAAAGGCAAGTTACCACCGAAGGAAATCTGGCTCCAGAGAACAATTTATTTTAATTCACTTCCTTTTGCTGTTTCCTTAACTCAGGAATACTTGGCTTTTCACTGTTACTATGGAGGCGTGGTAGGAAATATAAACTTACTGGTATAAAACAAGAAATAGCTTATTTATATGGCAGAAAGACTCGAAAAATCACATTCATTTTGTTCTTCTTACAGTAAGCTCTAATTCCCTGTGTTGCTTTCTCATGCGCAGAATATTTATTAAGAAAAAAATTTTGGTGATGATATTATGGTGTCACGTCAACATTTGGAATTAAATGATCAGTGGGTAATATAAAAAAGGCCAGCATAGGGTAAAATTTGTAATATTTTAAGTCACATTGATGAGACGCTTGATAAGAATACAATTTGCTTTTATTCTGGCATCATCGTTTGTTTTGAGTAAAGCTGGAAAACAAATAACATAATTTGCATAATGAAACCATTGAGAGTAAACCGCTGTCATTCATCAGAGGTATCTGTACCATTTTGACTTACGGTTTAAATTCATTCACGTTTATTTCTCTCCTTACCCCAACTAAACAATGCTTTTGATTTATTCTTGCCATTTAGTGTCATATAAAATAAAGTCTTCCACTAGGAGAAGAAACCATTTGTCAAGCAGAAACTATATTAAGTGAAACATTCTCTCTGATATGTTTTTAATTTGTTTTATTCCCATTTTGCTATTGTAATTTTCCTACCTGCCACTGGAGATAAGGGAGGGTTTCATTCTTACTCTCTTGGCTCACTAAGGCTCTGTGCTCCTTTTGTCAAGGAGGGTCCACCTATCTCCAGCAGGAGGAATGGAAGTCAGCTCAGGAAGGGAGATCCTGCAATGGGTCTTAGCCAGGAGGTCTGACCATCCAGGAATCTGCTAACAGGTGCTCTTGGAGACTATTTACCTATGTTGTTCCAGTGGCTGTGGGGAACTTGAAGAGAGCACAAAACAGTGCTCTTATCTGGGCTGATGAAACCTGGTGCTAATTCAGGCCGCTGTGAATACTTTCTATGCATTCTTGATGCTCTTACTCTTTCCTTCCTCCCACTGCAGAAGTCTTAAATACAGGATCCATGGACCTACAAGAAGGCCTTGGATAGAATTCAAGCCGTCTGTAAAAATTCCCTCTGTTTAATTATTAATCACTGACTGAAAGTCAACAGTTCCTTCAATTATATATGTGGGCGCAAAGCACAGTAGTATTAAGAATATCTGTGACCTTATCACCAATAGAAATTACAGATATTTTCATATCATGCTGCAGTTGTTGCAGATCTGTGCAAATGCCATTTATGCTTTGTCACTATTTTTAAATTGGAGTAGCTATTAGACCTGCCGTCAGAGTTTGTTATTAAATATGTTAATATAGAAGTACATAATATCAGTAAATCACAGTCTTCTGATAGTTGATAATTGTGTTTCATTTTAATTATTGTCTTTTGTAAACCTAAGTATTTTCTTTCATACATTAAAACATTAGGCTGGGAAGTGGTCCACAGATTTCACCAGTTAGCCAAAGGGGCAGGAACATGCACAAAAAAAGGTAAAGCATCCCTGTTGGTTATCGGACCTGGTCATTTCTTCATTTCTTCTTATTTTCAACAGAAAAAGAGGGAAAAAAATGAAAAGAAGTAAAATTTATAGGTTCCATTTAAAATATTAAATTGGAACAGTTAACTGCATCGAGGTTTCTGAGTTTTCGGAGGCTCTACATTTTTCCTTTATATATTCATTATATGGCTAATTGAATTATCATGCAACTGACCTTTACTGTCTTGACAAATCTTTCTGTCTGTTGTTTGCTAAACTTTTCTGTAATCTGTCATCTTGTAACCTTAGGATACCACTTTACATCCCAGCCTTACTTTCCTTTATTTGCTGGATGAAGGTAATAATACCTAGTTTGCCTTGCTGTTGTCATTGTATGTTTACATGTGAAGGTTATTTTCCTGGCTCATTTTCAGATCTTAAAATTTATTGAATGAATTTAATCAGGTAGAATGTATTTACAGACAATTTGAAAACTAAAACATTTTACAAATATACAAATGCCATCAATTACTATTATGGATGTTATAGAATGCTGGGTAGTTGACAATTTTTTTTTTAATTTAAATTCAGTCAGCCAACCTATACAAAAACTGATGTAATGATGTAATAGTACATCATTAGTTTTTGATATAATTTTCAATGATACATTAGTTGCATACAACACCCAGTGCTCATCTCATCATGTGCCCTCCTTAATGCCCATCACCTGGTTACAGTTGACAAATTCTTAAAAGAAAATCTTGTCTATGAACAAAAAGTACTAAATCGTTGTAGGGTAAGACACATGAAGTCATAAAATACCAGAAGTAGCACCCTGTGTGATTTCTAAGGGGCACGTGATACTTGGAAATGTTTTAGCTCTCAATTTTCCAAGATATAATGTGCTGCTGTCAATTTCCTGTTAAGCACAGCTCTCCCCTGACTAATAGTGTAGCGCATTTCCACAGTTAGGGTAGATGGTTGAGTGCAGGGGTCAGCAGCATCATCAGGTGCTCCCATGATGGTGCTCACATATCATCTTCCCATGATGGTGCTCACATATCCATAGTTTCTTCTTCGTAATTGAAGGAGTTGCTGTCATTTGCCCTTCCAGAGCTGAGAACGTGTTAGGCTGGTAGAGTTAAGGAACTTACGAGTCCATCCATCATCTTTGTACTTGCAGACATTATATTTTCAATATGACTAAGAGACCACAAATTTTTCAATAAGTAACAAATGTAAACTTTTCTAACACCTAATATTGCATGCTATAGCCGAAAAACATGGAAGAAGTTGAGTGTGAATTTCAAAGAGATGGTTGTAATGCAACACCTCTCCTGTCACTTAAATCAACATTGCAGCCAATATATTTTAAACTTTAGGTTGTTGGTGATTAACCCAGCATCCCCCATGCGCACGGTGTTTTATACTGGTTTTTATTAGTTACTGTTCATGGCGTCTCTTGGTGGCACTGCTGTCCCCATTTTGAACTATTCTGAGAGTTTCAATTATGAGGCACAGTATCTCCAACCTTCTGTCTCTTACTGTGCAAGGTTAACAAGCTGGGGGAGCAGCATTTAAAGAACCCAAGGGCTTTGAGGAACACAGGTAAACATTTCCTTCCCCTCAAGAAATCTCATAGCCAGCATTCTTCTTTCCTTGCTCGCGCATAGTGTGGCATTAATGGTATCTCCCTGATTCATGTCAGTGTTCTGAGCTCTGTCAGACAGCAGGGAAGGTAGTGTAGGTTGTGACTTGATCTGTGTCAATAAGCAAAGAAGGAAAGAAAATAATTCTGAGTGTGTTCATTGACCTTATGAGATGAGGAGCAGCAAATGCTTTTATCTTAAAACTATTTAAATCGGGAGTTGAGAATAGGGTAACTTGGACAACTTTGGAATTTAAGAAGGTTTGTAGCAAGAAAATTACTCAGAATTAGGGATATTTTAGTTTATCATAGTTGGGCTTTACCCTCTTACCAATTCAGTGCAATTTAATGGCAGGATTTGAAAAAAAAAAACACAAAACCCCAAAAACAAAGACTATTATTGACATTCATTGAACAGTAAGGAATAAAGGAACTTTGAGAAGGTAACCAGCAATAAGGAGCATCTGGGAGACATTAACAGAAGCCCCACTGCTTCTCACTTTCCCTACTCTGCCATGAAGTCTCTGGTTCACATAGTTTAGAGTCTGCAAACCAGGCGAATACATATTTATTTTTAACATGGTTCTTTCTAAAGTACTTTGAAAGAGATGAGAAGGAGAAGAGGAGATATACTTTTATTGTATGACTTAAAAAGATTTTCACTGCAACTTTGATACAGGTGAGCACTGTGACCTTCATTTCATGGACTCCGTGGGCTGTCAGTCAGGACATGAGTAAAGATCTTCCTTTAGAGAGTAACTGCTTTCTGACATTAACTGTGTCTTGATGGAGAGCAGAGCATATGAGTTATGAGTTTTGGCCTGTGAGCTGTGAAAGATGACTCAGAAAATATAGCCTCGAGAACTAACTGAGGAAACTCCTCTGACAGCACTAAGCCCTGAACAGACTCAGCTTGTTTCTAATTTTGGTTCCTCTTCAGATGTCCAGAATGGCACAGACAGCCACCAACCCCATTTCTAATTGCTCCTGTTGCAATGTGTTGATACCTCTTTCCTTCTTCATGGGAATGTGTGGGGCCAGTTAGCACAGAGGGCAGGGATAGCAAAAGGGGTAGTTCTAGGCAACCCCTATGATAATGACCAGAAAGGGGTTCAAACTGAGTGTAAAGGAGCAGATAGGTAGTAAGGAAGGAAAAACATTTGGTAAGACTTGATAATGCTTCTGAGGAGCTTTGGTAGTAAACATGCTATAAATATTGAGTATGAGAAACAAGCTAGAGAGTCTGTATAATACAACAGAGGCTGTAAACACAGGGGAAGAGAAGAGAATATGAAGCGTTTGAAACTGAGCTTTATAATACTTGTATGCCAACACTGAATACTCATTTTACTCCCCTGTTATTTGCTCAGAGTCTCCTAGGAATGGGGGCGGGGGACGTACATGCCAAAAAGGATTTCAGAAAAGGTCAATAAAGGAGGAACAAAGAGATAAGAAAGAATGAAGTAATGGGATTTTTTTTTAAATCTTTTTGGCAAGGACTGTAAACATTTTTTTCATAAGTACTGAAAAAATTTTTTTCTTGGCAACGAAGTTATTGATAAAATTGAAAATGCCAGCTTAAATGCTAAGTTACAGAAATAATGATGTGGGATTTATATACTTAGGTTTACAGGCTATTAGAGCTACAAAGGACACTAAATGAAGATCATTTAGTCTACCTCTCATTCTAGAGATGGGCTCAGAGGTTTGGAGTGATATTCACAAGGTCGCAAAACCAATTAATAGCCACTCCGGGACTTAAATTCTGGTTCTTAGTCTAGGACTATGGACTACAGCAATTACTTTTTCTTCTCAATGAAAATGATGAGGAAAATAAAGGTCATATAGTTTATTGACTAAGTTGAGATCGACCAACACATTAGAACCAAACATCTGACTAGAACCAGAGTCTCTTCATTTCTGGACCCGAGCATGAGTTTATTTGATTGGTACCATCACTGGTTTCATACACTGGGTTCTTTGGGATGACATGGAGATTAGTGGGCAGAAAACTTATTAGGGAATTCTCTTGGAAGCAATAGCTATGGAATGGAAGAGAAGGAGCAGAATTGGGCACAGGGGAAAATTGGACTGGGATGCTGTTTAATGAAGGTGATCCAGAGGAATATCTGAGACTGAGATGGGCCTTGGGGGTTGTTATGAGTTGGGGCAAAGGACAGGACTTTAAAACCCCATGATCAGTCTTTATGTGCTGCACCCAGTGAGGAACCATGACCTTGAGTAAGGATGTTCTCTTCAGCCAAGGCACTTTACAAAGGCAGCTGACAGCTGGCAGCAGTTCCAGAAGCTGGTAGAATAGCATCTTCATTCCTAAAAGGGGCATCTTGGCAGCATATCAGTGAACTGCTTGTACCTCTTGGATTCACTTTTTAATATACATACTAAGGATTACTTACATACCTCCAGGATTCCAATAGGTTTCTTTTCTTAGAGGATTCTTATAAGAATAAGGTTCGGATAAACTAGCACCACTGATGATAGCATTAAGGTCTCAGGTAATACTCACCATCTCCCTCCTCCATCATCTACACTAGATTTCCTTCGCCTTCTGCTAGTTTTGGTAGTTTTCCTCTTGGCATGATTCTGACCATCCTGAGCCTCTGTTCACCTTGCCTTCTTCAAGCCTTAGTTGCATTAGTCCATTTGCCATCAGACTTGGGCAAGTGGATCACATGGGTGTCAGACATATTTCTTCCTGTTCCCATTGTGTACAAAAAGCCTTAATTTCTCCCACTAATTGGGGTTAATTACCACTGCTAAGATGGTGACTCCTTTTTCTGTTACAAGCTTGTCACTTGGCTTAAGGAACTGAAATGACCAGGTGCCAGCCAAAACTTATGGTACAGCTAGAATCTTTCTGCCCCCTGTTGGAAATGCTTCCCCTTTGAAAATGGGACATCAAACCATGTGGTTTCCAGAGTTAAGGAATGGGAAGCACAAATTACCCAAGTGGGTTATTGGGAGTGGTGATAAGTGGGACCACACTTGCTTCCACGTATCAGTTCCTGGCACCATGTATTCCTCCACCTGGGACATAGCACCACATTAAGATTGTTGAGTTAGAGTGTACAAATGTAGAGTACATTTTGTAAGATGGAGCACCATATTGACAGGATGATCGTCAAGTTGGCGCTTCTGCTGTGCTTTCAGCAGGTCACTCCATTACTCCTTTGGGCTCTCAGGTTTCGGTTGGTTTGGTAGTTGACATGACCAGTGATCTCATGGTCAGGTGCCAGGTACACATTCCTGCACCTCCTTTCTTTGACGTGGATCCCTTGGTCTGACAGTATCTTATTTAGGATGACAGTGGTAAATCTAACACTGTAAGTCCTCAAACCGTGGTGCTGACTGACATGCCGTGTGCAGAAAATTCAAACCAAAACCCTGAACATGTGTCTGTTCCTGTCAACATGCATTATAACCTCTTCCAAGCTGAAAGGTCCAGTGTATCCACCAACGGCTGTTTGGTCTTCTATAGAGATGGTGCTGTTCTGAGGAATTAGTGTTGGTTTCTGTTTTTAGCAGACTGAACATTCAGTCATATCAGTAGCTTGATTGGCCTTGGTAGGTGGAAGCAATGCTCTTGAGCCCATGAATAGCTTCTGTCCTTGCTTCTATAGCTGTTTCATTTGTGTGTCCATTGTGCTAGTACTGGGTAAGTTGATGAGAGAGATTGACTGATGTCAGCTAATTAAGTTAGATTGTCCACCTGGTTATACAGTGCCTTTTCTATAATGAGTGTTCTCTTGAAGGTGTTAAAGTTGTTAACATTTGATACAAAGATTTTCACAGTTCATGTCTGTTCCCACAGGTTCATCCAAATCCCTTTTTCCCAGACCTTCCTTTCCTGCCCTTCCAGTTTTTATTCTTCTCCATCACTGACCTCTGGTCAAGTCATTTGCTACTCCACATAAGTCCATGTACATTATAACCTCACAAAGAACTACACTGCCTTAAGCTCTGCCTATTGGGAGCATTTCCCCTTGCCAGTGTTGTTAAGAGCCACCTCTAAGTCAGGATACAATATGGCCCTCATCCATTTCCGGCTTTCACCCATATATCAAGAAAATCCTTTGTAACCAAACCTGGATTTTTTTTTCTGGGAAAAAAACATATCCAAACTCATAACATATCTGTTATGGTCTGGTACATTGACTATATAAGAGATCCTCCTATATGGTGTTACGTATAAGTTAATGGTCAGGTGCTGCAGCAACAACAGTAGATAACTTCAGTATCTAACCTACCTGCTTATGTTGCTTTTTTTTTGTCTCTTGGTCCTGTTAATGCTTGATGTGGGGTGTAGCACTTCTATTGTATGACGTATTGGTCCTGGACTTTCCTGACCTTGTGACTGCTGTCCGATGGTAACCAGCTCATATGAGAAGTTCAGGCTTCCTGTTTATTTGGTGTCCATGATCAGGCCCTACATTTATACCTGAGCCCAGTAGTATACCAGGACCTACTTTTCAGAACGTGTGTAAATGTCTGTTATAGACGGCATGATATTACTTCAAACCCCTAGACATTTGTGCTGTGATTCTTCCATTTGGGCTTGCTATAAACACCATATGGCACCTTATCCTACCACAGATACCTCTAATACTATTTCATTCTGGTGGGTTATACTATTCAAGTGAGAGGGATACTTGCATCGCCATGCTATACATTATTTTCCTGCTTTGGTTTTTGCTCAAAGCTAGAAATTGTCTATGCTGCCTGACATATCATTTGGTACTGTATTCCTGGCTATGAATATGCTGTGTCCAGACATGGAAACATCTACTAGGTAAAATTCTTCTTCTTTGTGGTAGGATGTAAATATTGTGATAATCTTTCCTTTCTTTGGAGGGGATATCCTGAAGTGCTCAAGACCATGAGACTCCCAAAAATGTTACTGATGTGACAGGACCTAAATTTTCATAGGGCATATCTCCCACCCTCTGGTATGCTTGTATTTTACATAGGCCAAGTGTAGTGGCCACTTCTTTTTCATCTGATCCAACTTGCATGATATCTTAGATATAGTTCACCAGTGAGATTTTCTATGATATGCCTAGTCTGTCAACATCTCTTAAAACTATTTTATGACAGGGAAGAAGAGATAACAGACCTTGGGCAAGACTGCAAATGTATACTCTTATCCATTCCATTGAATGTGAACTCTTTCTGATTTTTTAAAAACTGTAGTTAGAAAATAATGTGTTGGTTTCACTTACTTGTGAAGCATAAGGAATAACATGGAGGACATTAGGAGAAGGAAAGGAAAAGTGAATTGGGGAAATTGGAGGGGGAGATGAAGCATGAGAGACTGTGGACTCTGAAAAACAAACCGAGGGTTTTGCAGGGGAGAGGGTGGGGGATGGGTGAGCCTGGTGGTGGGTATTAAGGAGGGCATGTGTTGCATGGAGCACTGGGTGTGGTGCATAAAAAAATGAATCTTGGAACACTAAAAAAATTTAATTAAAAAAAAGGAAATAATGTGTGTTTGAAGTGTTCTGTAGTTTCTAGAGTATAGATCATATACCTCTTTGGTTAGGTTTATTCCAAGGTACCTTAAGGTTTTTGGTGCTATTTTAAATGGAATCAATTCCCTTATTTCCCTTTCTACAATTTCATTGTTAGTGTGTGAGAAAGCAACTGATTTCTGTGCATTGATTTTTTATCCCACCACATTACTGAGTTACTCTATGAGTTCTAGTAATTTGGGGGTGGAGTCTTTTGGGTTTTCCACATAAAGTATCATGTCATCTGTGAAGAAAGAGAGTTTGACTTCTTCTTTGCCTATTTGAATACCTTTTATTTCTTTTTGTTGTCTGATTCCTGTACTATGTTGAATAATAGTGGCAAGAGTGGGCATCCTTGTCATGTTCCTGATCTCAGCTTTTCTTCATCAACAATGATATTTGGTGTGGGCTTTTCATAGATAGTTTTTATGAAATTGAGGAATGTTCCCTCTATCTCTATACTCTGAAGAGTTTTAATCAGGAGAGGATGCTGTATGCTCTAAAAACTACGGAATAGTTATGAAGGAAATAGAAGACACAAAAAGATGGAAAAAAATTCCATGCTCATGGATTGGAAGAATAAACATTGTTAAAATGTCTGTGTTGCCCAGAGCAATCTATACTTTCAGTGCCATCCCTATCAAAATACCAAAAGCATTTTTCAAAATGCTGGAACAAACAATACTAAAATTTGTATGGAAGCAGAAAAGACTTGAATCACCAAGGAAATGTTGAAAAAGAAAAACAAACCTGGGGCCATCACGTTGCCTGATTTCAAGCCCTGTTACAAAGCTGTGATCACCAAGACAGTATGGTACTGGCACAAACACAGCAACATAGATCAATGGAACGGAATAGAAAGTCCTGATATGGACCCTCAACTCTAAGGTTAACTAATCTTTGACAAATCAGGAAAAAATATCCAATGGAAAAAAGATAGTCTCTTCAATAAATGGTGCTGGGAAAATTGGACAGCTATATACAGAAGGACACTCGACCATTCTCTTATACCATACACAAAGATAAACTCTAAATGGAGGAAAGACCTCAATGTGAGATAGAAATCCATCAAAATCCTAGAGGAGAACATAAGCAGTAACCTTTTCAACATTGGCCACAGCAACTTCTTTCAAAACACGGCTCCAAAGGCAAGGGAAACAAAAGCAAGAATGAACTTTTGGGACTTCATCAAGATGAAAAGAAAGGAAACAGTCAACAAAACAAAGAGTCAACCCATGGAAGGAGTGAGATGCCCGTCAACAGACTGGAAAAAGAAGATATGGTTCATATATATAATGGAATATTACTCAGTCATCAGAAAGGATGAATAATCAACATGTGCATCAACGTGGATGGAACTGGAGGAGATTATGCTAAGTGAAATAAGTCAAGTAGAAAAAGCAGAAAATGTCAATATCATATGATTTCACTTATTTGTGGAACATAGGAACATAGGAAATAGCATGGAGGACATTAGGAGAAGGAAGGGAAAAATGAAGGAGGGGACATCAGAGTAGGATATGAACCATGAGAGACTATGGATTCTGGGAATCAAACTGGGGATTTTAGAGAGGAGGGGGTGGGTGGATGGGTGAGCACAGTGATGGGTATTAAGGAGGGCATGTATTGCATGGAGCGTTGAGTGTTATTCACAAATAATGAATCATGGAACACTGCATCAAAAACTAATGATGTACTGTATGGTGGCTAACATAACATAATAAAAAAGTATTTTAAAAAAAAGAAAGTAATGTGTTTGACAAATCACTGGTCATATACCACGTGCCTGAGGTCATAGTAATATGTACTGGCAAAGACGCTACATTTGGCCGGCAACTGCATTTAGGCTACTACTGCTTAGTTGAGTTTCTGGTCATCCAATGTTATTCTTCAGAATCCATCTGGATTCTTTATGGTGAGTAACTGGTGAATTAAATGGAGATATGATGGAGATCATCGCCCTTGTATCCTTTAGGTCTTTAATAGAAACCACTAAATTTATGACATTCTCCCTGGAAGGTGATAGCTTATTAGAGAGTGCTCTGAAAAAAAAATTCCTGTGTAAAGGAAGAGAAAAAAGCAAGATTGAGCAGAAGGAAAAGGTGGTGACCACAGCTGATCCATGGAGGGCTCTTGGTGTGGATTGGCCTTGCAACACTGTCCTGAGTTAAGGCGAGGGGACTGGGCCTTTATACTCCTATACTGACCAATCATTGGATGAAGGATGTCTAGGGAAGGAGCATAACCTTGGGCAAGGCAGCTCTCTTCAACCAAGGCACTTCTAAAAGAGGGCTGATAGCTGAGGGCTGGCTGCTGGCTGCTCTTCCAGCAGCTGGAAGAATAGGTCCTTCAGTCTTGAAGGTGAATTTGGGCAGTATATCACAGAATCAACTATCAAATGAAATATTGGAGCCCTTCCATAATATATAGTCTTTATTTTTGGGAAAAGAGACTTTGAGCGATTTATAGGATATTTGAAGTGAAGGATAATAAAAAATGATGGGGTAGGGCAGAAAAAGAAATGTCACGGCCACACTCTAGTTAAAGAAGAGTACCACTAACCATTAGTTATGGAAATCTGTGCGAGATACTGCCTCTGAGAATCCCTAGAAGAAGCAATAAGTTACAAATGGAAGCTGGTTCTGTTGGTTTCTTTTGCCAAGGTAAAATAAATGAAGGGGCTTAATTGGTGAAAATAAAGCTATTGCATAGAAACTAGCCCATACAGGTGGGAACATCACAGTCACTACCTAGGATAGTTGAAATTAAGTAAAGCCTAGAAGCAGGGAATTGAACTGGTGACCTGGCAACATCCCATCAGTCCTTTAACTGTGGAACTGAATTGAGAAAGTATTATTGTTTTTAATTGGTTCCCATTTGACCTTATTAAAAGTTTAAGTGTGCTTTTACTCTAACCTTTCATCCCTTGACATTTCTTTCCTTGTATTTTATAGGTTCTTTTGTCTTCCTTCATCATAATTTTCCCTTTATACTGTACTGTTTCCTTCTGGAAAAAAAATGGTCTGTCTCCTTGCCCTTTGTTAAAGGGACCAACAGCAAAATATTCTTAAGGATGGAAATTGTCTTTGTTAGCTGAGTTGCTGAAAGAATTATATGAGGCTATTATTTTCCACTTCTATGAGACCTCAATAATGTATTTTAACAGTAATTGCTTGCAAGTATGTTTGCCTTTATACTCTAAAATGTTTGAGAGCAAGAATATTTCTTTTCATACTTGTTTCCCCAATAGCCCGACATAGTAAGCTCTCAATAAATGTTTGTTGAATGAATTAGTAATTGGATATGTATCATAATTGTTTATTCAAGTATCCATCTCTTCTGTTAGGATGTATTTAAAGATGGGGATCAAGGGGACCTGAGTGGCTCAGTCGTTTTGTGGCTGCCTTTGGCTCAGTCATGACCCCAGGGTCCTAGGATTGAGCCCCACATCAGGCTCCCTGCTTGGTGAGAGGGAGCCTCTCCCACTCTCCCTGCTCCCTCTCTCTGTGTCTCTCTCTGTCAAATAAATAAATAAAATCTTTAAAAATAAATAAATAAAGATGGGAATCAAATCTTATTAACCTTTTACTACTTCTTCCTGCATATACAGTTCATGTAGTAGCTACTCAAAATATTGCAGTGAATGAAGGAATGAAAGAAGGAATGAGACTGAGCAAGAGGGACTCGGCATTATTACTTAAAAGTTGTGGAGAAACTCCCTCCAAAATTATCTTTCTTCCATGCCTGTCAGTGACGTGAGCAATTCTGCTTTATATTTATGCACTGTCTGCTGCTAAGAGGGCCTCTTGATGAAGTCAGTCCAGAATTTAGCAGGAACTCAAGGTCATTTTATAAATGCAATTACCTCTTCCCAGAATGAGAGCACTGGCTACCTGAAGGGAAAGAAAATGATTACAGTGGGCAAAGGATACTGAAAAGAAAGCTCTGCCACTTTGTGACGTTGCCCTAGGTTAGCCTGGGTGTAAGACATTGAGATAGAAGATGGAAGACATCAAGACAGTCCAGTGTAGTCTGTAAATATTAAAACTATAAAGGAAATCTGTTTGCAGCAGTATCTCTACAGGACTAAAGAGGAAAGCAAGTAAAACAAGGCAAACATACCAATGAGAAGCTTCATTTCTTCATCAAAGTAACAAAAATATTTTGAGGTACCTGCTTTGACCCAGGAACAGTGATATGAGTACTGTGGACATAGCAATATACACCAGACATTTTCACTCTACTGAAGAGTTCACTGGCTAATAGGGGAGATTGATTGAATAAATATCACCCCAAGACGTACCAAAAACTGTGTATTTACAGTTGAAAAAACAATGTGAAGGGAAAATGCCTGGTGCTGTGATGCATATAAAAATGGGACTAACCCTACTGAAAGGTAAGGGACCATTTTCCTGAGGAGGAGTCTTGTAAGGTAATACTTAAGGGGAAAATATAGGCATTAGCCATGCAGAGAGGGAAGGAATGGTATTCTAGATAAAAATGAAAAGACATCAAGTCAGGAAGAACTTGAGCATTCCTGGAACTAAGTGAGGACTCTTGTGGTTAAAGCTTAGTAAGAAATGGGAGGAATGGAACAAATTAAAGTTGGGAAGGAAAGCAAGGCTTGGGACATGTTATACAATGACTGAAGGCCAAGGAGTTTGGATTTTATTTTAACAAAGACATTGGATAATAATAATAATCCAGTTTATGGGAGAGATATCACCAATTTATGTTTTTTAAACATATGACTATAGAAGATGGCAAACTGGGAAGATTCCTTGTGCAACCACAGAAACATCAGTATACAATATTCTGACCAGAATAGCTTTGTGGGAACTCTAGAAACCAGTTAAGGATCTGCAGCAACCTAATAAACTCCTACTTAAGCAAAAGCCACAGTCAAAATGGTAGGGAATTTTATGGACTATTTGCTCAACTTTGCCCTAATTCCTACTTGGTATGGCATGGAAGGAAGCCAACCAGTTCCCATTTCTTCATTTAGGATGGAAAAGAAAGTAGAGCTTATTTGCAGTGTCTGGCTTATATAAGGCTGTGCAAGGAACTGGTTTCTGTGTTGCCTGCCATGGAACATTGATGGGAGCAATGGCATAGATTGGTGTCAGGTTGGAATTTGCTAAAATCATTGGCAGATTCAGTGAGGCAAAAGAGTGTTAGGGAGATTGTAAACCTGTTTGTTTACCTTGTACCTTGGGGCAGGAAATTAGAGGCAGGGAATACAACAGAACACCTAAGGCCTTGAAAAAGAAATGGAGTGAGACTCTTGGGGAAATTAGGGCATTTAAAAGCAGCCACGAGTATAGAGGAATAGGATAACACACACACACAAGCCCAAGGAAGATGTATACCCAGAAAAGACCTGAAAAAAATCTTAAACTTCCACACCAGGCTTTTTTGTGAAGATCCTCCCCTGTACTGAGACAGTCTCCAAGACTGGGTGAAGTTGATACATTATTTTTTAATGCCCAGTTTTCAGGAAAAGATCATAAAGCATACAAATAAATAGTGAAATATAGCCCATTCAAAAGGGAAAAAATAAATCTCCAGAAACTGACCCTAAAGAAACACAGGCTGCAGACTTACCTGACAGATATTTTAAAACAATCATCTTAAGTATGCTCAGTAAGATAAAAGAACACAGAGAACTAATGGAAGTAAGGAAAATAATATATGAACAAAATGAGAATATCAGCAAACAGAAATTATAAAGAAGAAGCATACAGAAATTCTTGAGCTGAAAAACACAATAACAAAATTGAAAAATTTATTAGAGGGTTTAAACAGCAGGTTTGAACCAGCAGAAGAAAGAATTAGCAAACTTAAAGACAAGTCACTTGAAATGATAAATCTGAGAATGAAGAAGGGCAAAGATTGAAGAAAGGCAAACAGAGCCCAAGGACTTGCAGGGTGCCACAAATAGATCAATGTATACATTATGGGAATCCTAGAAAGTGAACAGAGAGAGGAAGGGGCAGAAAGCTTATTTGAGGAAACAATGGTGGCTAAAAAATTCCCACATTTGAGGAAAGACATGGAAATATAATACAAGAAGCACAACAAATTCCCGGTAGAGTAAACTCAAAGTAGACCCACACTGAGACACAATACAATCAAACTGTGGAAAATCAAATGCAAAGAATGTTGAAAGCATCAAGAGAAAACCAATTGATCATATATAAGGGATTCTCAAGATTATCAGCATATTTCTCAGCAGAAACCCTGCATACCAGAAGCCCATGCAATGATACACTGAAAGTGCTGAAAGAAAAAAAAAAAAAACAACCTGTCAACTGATTATTCGGTATCTGGCAAAATGGTTTTTCAAAAATGAGGGAGAAATTAAGATGTTTCCAGATAAACAAAAGTTGAGGGAGTTAATTACCATTAGACTTGTCCTACAAGAAATGCTAAAGGGATCTCTTCAAGATGAAATAAAGAATGCTAGAAAACCATAGAAACATATAAAATTCCCCAGTAAAAGTGAACACATGGGCAAATATAAAAACTATATCATTATAATTTTGGTCCACACTCTATCATTTATTACTTTATAGGATTTAAAAGAAAAGAATATTAAATGAATCATAAATCTGTGTGTGTATGTATACACACAATATATGAATGTGTAACTTGTGGCAATAATAACTATGGTGGGGGGAAAAGCACTAAAGCAATAGTGTTTTTATGCAATTTAAGTTGTTATCAGCTTAAAATAGACTGTTATAACTTTAGGATATTATTTGTAATCCCCATGGTAACCATAAAAAATATCTATAGAATATACACAAAAGGAAATTAGAAGGAAATCAAAACATGTCATTACAAATATAAACCAAACACAAAAGAAGGTAGTAAGGGAAGAAATGAGGGAGAGAAAACCTGCAAGGCATACAGAAAAGAAATAAAATGCTATTAGTTAGTACTTCTGTATCAGTAATTATTTTAAATGTGAATGGATTAAACTCTCCAGTCAGAGGACACAGATTGGTAGATGGACAGAATGGATTTTAAAAAAGGATCTAACTATCTGCTGTCTACAAGAGACTCAGATTAGTTGTGAGGACACACATAGGTAGAAAGTGAAAGGATGAAAAAAAGATACTCCAAAAGTGGTTGCTATACTAATATCAGAAAAACATAGACTTTAAATAAACAATTATTACAAGAGACAAAGAAAAACATTATTTTATGATAAAAAGGTCAATTCACAAAAAAGATATAACAATTTAAACATGTATGCACCAAACATCAGAGCTTCTAAATAAATACAGTAAAAATAAAATTGAAGGGAGAAATTGACAGCTTTACAATTATAATAGTACAGACTTCAATGCCCCATTTTCAGTAAAGAAGAACCAGAGAGAAAATCAATGAAGCATTTTCAATAAGGAAATAGAAAATTGAATGGCAGTATAGATCAAGTGGGCCTAACAGATATATACAGATCACCTAATCCAATAACAGCAAAGAACACTTTTTTCTCAAGTACACATAAAACATTCTCCAGGATGGACCTTATGTTAGGCCACAAAACAAGTTGTAATAGGTTTTTAAAGATTAAAATCATTTGAAGCATCCTTGCTGATTGATCACAAAAGAATGAAACTAGAAATAAACAATAGAAAGAGATCTGGAAAGTCCATAAATATGTGGAAATTTCACAATACACTCTTAACATGAATAGATTAAAGAAGAATTTATAGGAGAAATTAGAAAATATCTCAAAATAACTGAAAATGAAAACATAACACGCCAAAACTTATGGGATGCAACAAAAGTGCAAGAGGTTTGTTAAGAGGGAAGTTTATAAATGCTTACATTTAAAAAAGAAGTTCTCAAATCAGTAACCTAAATTTACACCTGAAGAAAATAGAAGAAGTATACAAAATAAAATAGAGAATTCTTAGAGTTTTACTGTATTTTTTATAATACTTAGGGAGGGTGAGTAGAATTTGAACAAAATCCTTGTGGATCAGTCATCAATAGTGCCATGCATTCTGTACTCCAATGAGATGATATTTCTGGTATACACATAGGCTGTGAGCATCCATACCATCAGTATTTTATAAGATAAAACTTTCTTCCATCTCTACCTTTTTACTGTTCTTGTGCATCTCCACAAAGTCTTCTCTATGTGTACTCTGCCTCTTCATCATTCTAAGTATCTCTCTTATAGCACTTAAAATTGCATAGGTTGAGTTGCTTGCAGTATATTTGTATCTTACCTCATCTTTTATCTTTAAGTTTTTTGAGGGCAAGATCTATATCTGATTTACAACTTTTTTTCCTACTCCAAGGGCCTGATGTGAGAGATGCTTAACAAATATTGGTTGAATGCATGCTGTTGTTTTAGTTCATAAACATTCATTATGTTATCGTATTTGTTACTTTGGCAACACGAAACATATCCAGTACCTAACATAATGCCTTTCGTATATGAAATACCCCCCAATTTTTGAATGAAGTAATTAATCAAAATGTGAATATTAGTTTTGTTTTGTTAGATATGATTTCTTTTAGGTAAAATTAGAGGCAAGAAACACAAGGAAGTTATTGTAAAAACAGGATTTAAACTTGCCTAATGGTAGTCTCCATGTTTCATGGATTCATATTTGAACATTTATGAAATAGCAACACACTCATTTTTATTTATTTTTTTTTAATTTTTTTATTAACATATAATGTATTATTTACCCCAGGGTACAGGTCTGTGAACACACTCATTTTTAAAGGCATAAAAAACAATCATCCACTTTTAAGTATTTGCATCTAGAGTAACAATTTGTATGTCTGTATCTTTTAGAAGCAAGTGAGTGATAGGCTCTAACCACTGGTTCATTCTCAGCTACTCCACCCTGGTTACCAGGAGGAAAATCTTTCAAAATCCTTCTAGGCAGTGATACTAAAGGAT
Organism: Nasua narica; assembly: GCA_028533885.1. Classification (NCBI taxonomy): domain Eukaryota; kingdom Metazoa; phylum Chordata; class Mammalia; order Carnivora; family Procyonidae; genus Nasua; species Nasua narica. Next base: position 155,969,258 of record CM052800.1, on the reverse strand, counting down.
AGAGCTAGAGACACACGCAACTAACTGTAAGACTGAAATTAAAACGCATTGGACAAACAATAGATAATTGATTATCCTCAGGTGGTATTATACATGCACACCAGATTTAAAGGCTTCATACATAATTCAGATTATGGTCTCATCTTATCTCTGTGACATAAAATATAACTGCAAATTTTTCTTAGATCTTCCCCTGGGGTCCCCTTTAGGGAAGGGAACCCTGACAAAATGTTACCTGATTTTAATTATTCCACACATTATTATCATTGTTATATCATAATCATGTAAGAGGTATTGCCAAGGTACTAGTGTTCCGTCTGCTTAATCTAGTCTTGGTCCAGTTCTTCTTCATTGGGCCGAAGTCCAACTGTGTCTTTGTTTTATCCAATTATTAAAGTGTGAAGAATAAAAGAAAAAAAAAGAAGAAGAAACTAAACATAAGTTTGCATAAGGAAGAAAATAATAAAGATTGGAGCAGAGGTAAATAAAATAGAGGAAAATGATAGAGAAAAATCATTGAAATCAAGAGTTGTGTCTTCCAAAGTATTGACAAAATTGACAAATCTTTAGCTAGACTTACTAAGAATAAAAGATGAAGACTCAACGAAAAACAGAAATGAAGAGGGAACATTACAACCAATTTTATAGATATAAAAAAGTACTGTGAGCAATTGTACATCAACAACTTGGATAACCTACAGGAAATGGATAAATTCCTAGACACATACATCCTACCAAGATTGCATCATGGAGAAATAGAAAACCTGAACAGATCTATAACTAGTAAGGAAATTGAACCAATAATCAAAAACCCTTCATCAAGGAAAAGTCCAGAACCATATGGCTTCACTGGTGAATTCTACCCAAAAGTTTAAAGAAGAATACCAATCTTTTTCAATCTCTTCCAAAAAACTGAAGAGGAGGGAACACTTTCAAACTCATTCTGTGAGGTTATCATTACCCTGATTATCCAAACCAGACAAAGACAATAAGAGAAAACTATAGACTAATATCCCTGATGAATATTGATGCAAAAATTCTTAACAAAATTTAAGCAAACAGAATTGAACAGCCAATTAAAAGGATTACACACCCTGATGTAGTGGGATTTATTCCTGGAATGCAAGAATATGTGAAACATATGTTTAACATAGAAAAATGGATCAATGTAATACATTACATTAACAGAATGAAGGAAAAAACCCACATGATTATCTCAATTAATGAAGAAAATAATTTTGACAAAATTCAATGCATTTTTCATAATGAAAACACTTAAAAACACTAATAATAAAAGGAAATTAACTCAACATAATAAAAGCCATACATGAAAAGCCCACAACTAACATTATACTCTATGGTGAAAGACTGATTTTCCTCTAAGATTAGGAAAAAGACAAGGACGCCCTCTGTAACCATTTCTATTCAACATAGTACTAGAAGTTCTAGCCAATTCAGCAGAGTTACAGGATACAAAACATACACAAAAATCAGTTGAATTTTTCTATATACCAACAACAAACAATTTGCAAAGGAAATTAAGAAAAAATTACATTTAAAATAGCATCAAGAAAAATAAAATACCTACAAGGAGGTGAGAGATTTGACACCAAAAATGACAAAATATTGCTGAAAAAATTAAGACAAATAAATGAAAAGACATCCATGTTCATGTATTGGAAGACTTAATGTTATTAAGACGTTGATAAACCCAAAGCAGTCTACAGATTTGATGCCTCAAAACCTTGAAGATGTTTTTACATAAATAGAAAAGCCCATCCTTAAATTCATATGGAATATTAGGGGACCCTAAATGGCCAAAATGATCATGAAAAAGAACCAAATATGAAGTCTCACACTTCTTGATTTCAAAACTTATTACAAAACAACACTAACCAAAATAATGTGGAACTGGCATAAAGATAGATGTATAGACCAATGGAATAGAACACAGAGTCCAGAGATAACCTCTTACACATATAGAAATGAAATGATGTTGACAAGGATGTCAAGACCATTGAGTGAGGAAAGGACAGTCTTTTAAAGAAAAAGTGTTTGAAGAAACTGGATGTCCAGGTGCAAATAATGAGGTTGGACTCTTACCTTATACCACATACAAAAACCAATTCACGTGGGAGGCTCAGTTAAGCATCCAACTCTTGATTTTAGCTCAGGTCATGATATCAGGGTCCTGGGTTCAGGTCCCACATTGGGCTCCATAGTAAGCATGGAGCCTGCTTGAGATACTCTCTCTCCCTCTCCTGCTGTCCCTCCCCCATGCTAATGTGCTCTCTCTTTCTCTAAAAAAACAAAACAAAATAAAACAAAGAAACCAAAATGGATCAAAGACCTAACTGTAAGAGCTAAAACTATAAAATTCTTAGGCAAAAGAACCCAAAAAAGAAATGAACAAAAAATGAAGGAGAAGCTTCATGACATTGGATTTGGAAAAGATATCTCAGAAAAAACACCAAAAGGATAGGCAACAAAAGAAGGAAAATAGATAAATTGGACTATATGAAAGTTAAAAAATTCTGCACACCAAAGGAAAAAAATCAATTGAGTGAAAAGGCAATGCAGAGAATGGGAGAAAATATTTCAAATCATGCATTTGATAAGGAGTTAATATCTAGAATATATAAAAAAGTCCTGCAACTCAACAAGAAAAAAAAAAAATCTGATAAAACAATGGCCAAAGGACTTGATGAAACTTCTGCAAGGAAGATACGTAAATGGTCAACAAGCACAGAAGAAGATGCTTGAGGTGACTAACCATTAGGGAAATGCAAATCCAGACCCCATTGAGATAGCATCTCACATCCATTAAGATGGTTACTATAGAAAACCGGAAAATAACAAGTGTTAATGAGACTGTGGAGAAATTGGCACCCTTGTGTACTGTTGGTGGGAGTGTAGAATAGTGCAGCTACAGTAGAAATTAAAAATATGGTTACTGTATGATCCAGCAGTTCTACTTGTGGGTACACTATATCCTAAAGAATTGATAGTAGGGTCTCAGAGAGATATTTCTACACCCAGCATTATTCATGGTACCCACGCGTGTGGTATGTATGTATACAATGGAATGTTATTCAGCTTTAGAAATGAAGGAGATTCTGGGGGTGCCTGTGTGGTTCAGTTGGTTAAGCATCCAATTCTTGGTTTTGGCTCGAGTTGTCATCTCAGGGTCGGGATGAAGCCATAGGTGGGGCTCTGTGCTCAGCAGGGAGTCAGCTGTAGATTCTCCGTCTCCCTCTGCCCCTCCTCCCACCTGTGCAAGGGTGTGTGTGCACACATTCTCTCTCTCTCTCTCAAATAAAAAAAATAAATCTTTAAAAAAAGATGAAAGAAATGAAGGAGATTCTGACACACGCTACACTGTGGATGAACCTTAAAGACATGCTGAGTGAAATAAGCCAGAAATAAAAGGCAAATACTGTATGATTCCACTGACATGAGTATCTAGAGTAGGTCAAATTCACAGGTGCAGAAAGTAGAATGTTGGTGGCCAGGGGCTTGGGGTATGAAAGAAAAACAAAGTTATTGTTGAGTGGTGTTAAATAACAGAAATTTAGCCAAGTAAATTTTAAAGATTTAATTTGCTTTATTAATCAATTCATTGTATCTGGCAGCATCCCATCTAACAAGTAGAAGGGAGCTCCTAAGGGCTACAGAAAAGGAAAGGTTTTTAAAGGTAGAGAGGGAGGGGAAAAATGGAAATTATTAGCAAAGAGTCCATTGTTTTAGGCAAGACTGCCCTGATAGGGGAACATAAAAGGTCTCTCAGTAAATTTCTTAGGCTGACTGGGAAATTCCCATATTGACTGGTTAAAGGTGATATTCCTGGGAGATTGAAACTGCAGTTAGTTTAGGTATTAAGTTTTGGTTTACTAATTTGAGGCCTTGACTGAAGTGATACCACTTTGGGCCCGAGTTTTCTTTTTAACAATGGTTACAGGTTTCAGTTTTGCAAGATGAAAAGAATTCTGGAAATGGGTGATGGGGATGGTCGCACAGCACTGTGGAACTACTTGATAACCACTGAACTATACATTTAAAAATGGTTACAATGTTAAATTTGATGTGCACTTTACCACAGTTTTAAAAAATAACAAAAAGATGACTATTAGCTTCCAGCTCACTTACTTTCCTTCCCTCTCCAAATCCTATTTGTATTGTTTAAAAAAAAAAAGTACAGAAAAGATTTTAAATGTCAGGAACTAGGGTGAGGTGTAGAGATGGGCCATGTAATTGATGAATATCTCGCAAAAGTAACATCAGTTAAACTTTTAAAGAGTAACTGAGTAACGACCAACAAATTGGAAGGGAGGAGGAGGGGGATGAGGGGTCATGTCAGAGAGCTAATTCTTCTGTCTTTTATAGGAGGATATCAATGGATTTTGTCTAAAATTAATAAAATTAGGACTAGTGGTATATGTTTGAGATTTAATGTGGTAACTATAGATGAACTAGAACATATTTTGATCATAAGCGATACTTTCAGTAAGTGGGCCTGGTGGAGATGTCTTAGGAAACTCTAAATTTTCATACTAGATATCCCTTATGATTTCTTAAATGGTTTTAATGTGTATCCATTGTTTTCATTATAATAATTTAAAATATTATTAACATAACAGCAAAGCACAGTGAATAATATGATAAACATCTTTGTTCCTAATTACACATATATTACACATATATTTGAAGCCTCTTCCTATTCCTATTCCTGTCCCTCCCCGGAAGAGATTGGTGTTTGTCTTTGTGTGTGTGTGTGTGTGTGTGTGTGTAATATGAAAGGTAAAAGACTAAATAGTATTTTTTAAAATTAAAAAACTGGATGTAAATGAAATTATGCCCTCCATATCATTTAATAATTTCCTTTTACTGCTTAATGTTGTATTTTTGGGAGAAGTTTTGGATCCCCAAAGTAAAAATTATGATTTATTGCTATTGGTAGAATATGTGTAATTATAGAATATGTGTAATTATTTGTAGAAAATGTGCAGTTATATTAAAATATAACTGTAATACTAGTTTCTTCTGTGTAACTTGTATAAATAACATTCGATAATCAAAGGCATTTATAAACTTTACATCAAAATAATGGCACTGAAGTCCTGTTTGGAGCCCAAACTAAGAAAAAATTGACAGAAAGGAGGAACTTCTTTTTTTAATGATAAAGAATTTTTTTTTCTGTTCTAATTGGGTAAGTTTTTCTGAAGTGTATCCAGTGTCAGATTTCATAGCAATGTGAAATGTAAATAGCTGCATGACCCATTTGCCAATTTGTTTTTGCTGAAGAAGTTATTGAAGTTGAGTCAAACTCTAAGTTTTTTCTCTGTTCAGGAACAGTTTCTAAACTATAGAGAGAAAAATGCACCCAAGGACTTTAATGATTAGGCCCTTGTGGCCCCACAGTATTGTAGGTGCTGAGCTTTCATTAGAAATAATACTTGTCCCAGAATTTTCTGTGTATCATTTCATTTTATCTCTTCTACAGTCCTGGGAAATAGACATTATTTCTTCATTATTCAAATGAGGTAATTAAAGTATAGAGGCTTGCAAGTCACCCAAGGTCACATAGGTACACGGTGGAATTGGGACTTAAAGCCAGATCTTTTTTCCTTCAGAGCCTGTGTTCTTTCTATTCTCTGCCAATGCAGATAACTCTGAAAATATGTAAAAGTCTCACTTGGGAAAATAAATTAAGCTCATTTTCTTTTTTTATTTCTCCATCTGATTTTTATGGAGAGAGTTTGTTGTTTGTTTGTGAATAGGCTTCCACATGTTTTTATTGGTCCTGGCAATGTGGCTATTTTCAAGTCACATTCAGTTTAAAAAACTGAATGCTTTTTCAAGCTGGTATTGATAACTTCTATCTGAGACTATCACCTTTGCCAGAATGTCTCCTTCATCTTCTCCCTATCATACATGTTTATTTTATTTCCATGGCTATCTCTTATCATTTCCTCCCTCTTCCCTAGCTCCCTTACATCCAAATTCATTATAGCTCATGGCATTAATATCAGTGGGCCTTCTTATGATGTGGTTATTTCTACTAAATGAGAAAAACAAATGTAAAAAGGTTTTACAAACTGTGATAAGCTATGCGTGTCAAAGAGATCTAGAAATATATATTTTAATCTGAAGGTTAAGGTCGCTTTCACTTACACGAGGGTTACCAGTGATATCAATGAACATGAAAACAGATACATTTTCCTCCAATTTTGTTGATTCCTTGAAAACTTATGATCATTATTTGGTTCCTTGTAAGTGAAGCAGAAAGAATGAGAGAGTATTTACAATGCTTTCATTTGCATGTAGAATAGTAGAAATCCAAGGCCCTGTTAAACCCGTTCATTTTTTTTTTAGCAGAGTTTTTTTCTTGCAATTTAAAATTGTTAATTTTTGTTGTATGTAAATTATACCTCAATAAAGTTAATTTTAGAAAATTTGAGAGTTAAAATAAAACAAAATTCCACCACTGTGCCACCCCTTGAGATCTAATGAGCATCAGCAGTGGCTGCTAACATATCCAAAAGAGAGACAACTAGGCACTAAGTCTTCTGTCAAAAGAACATACCACTACTGAGAGTAACATCAAAGGCAGGAACCCACATCAGATCAAACATCACAGATCAAACATCTGGATGCCACATTCAATTTACAGGTAATCCAACAGTCACAGATATGTTAAACTACTCCATAAAGCTTCAGCCAGCAAAATCCGTACTGTAAGGGTCTTTACAGAAAAAACAATGCTTATCAAGTAAATTTCAATGATAAAGTAAAAGAGATAGGAGGGAAACCTATAAATTAAGGTACATATCCTATTGAAAGCAGGTTATGATTCCTCATCTTTGTATCCGTGCCTTTTGCCACCAAACTTTACAGTGTTCTTCCGGGTGGGGGCGGTTACCTGTTCCATTCCTTGACATTGGGCTTAGACTTGGTTTTCCCTTATTGTTGGTTTTCCCTTATAGTTGATATCCTATATTTATTATAAATAATTAACCAATACTTATAGATTATTAACTAATGCCCATAATTTACTTAGATTTCCTTAGTTTTTACCTAATGTAGTTTTCTGTTCTAGGGTTCCATTCAGGAAACCGTGTTACACATAATTATTATGTGTCCTTAGGCACCTCTTGGTTGTGGCAGTTTCTCAGACTTCCCTTGTTTTTGAGTAATCTCTCTACCTAATGTGGGGCTCAAACTCATGACCCTGAAATCAGGAGTTGCGTGCTCTACTGACTGAGCCAGGCAGATGTTCCCTTTCTTTGTTTTTGATGAACTTGATAGATTGGAGGAGCACTGGTCAGGTATTTTGTAGAATGTCCCTCCATTGGGGTTTATCTGATGTTTTTCTCGTGATTAGATTGGGAGTATGGGTTTTGGGAGGAAGATGATCATATAGACCAAGGGTACATACTATCAACATGATGTCACTATTGATATTGACCTTCGTCACCCAGCTGATATAGTGTTGGTCAGGTTTTAACACTATTAAATTACTCCCTTCCTTTTTCATACTATACTCTTCAGAAGGAGTCACCATGGAAAGCCACTTCTTGAGGAGTGAGAAGTTGTGCTCTCCCTGCTCAAGGCAGAATGTCTATATAAATTATTTGGAATTCTTCTGCATGGGAGATTTGTCTATTTTTTCCCATTTATTTATTCCATCATTTACATCAATATAGACTCATAATGTGGATTATATAATTCAACCCTACTTTATTTTGTTGCTCAAATTGTTCCAGATATAGCCACTGGAGCCCTTTCAGTTAACTCCTGTGTCTCTTAACATTTCTACCATTATTTTATGTGGATTTTTGTTTGTTTTAGTACTTCCTTACTGTCTAGCACTAAAAGATATTCTAGGCTCATGTTGTATATTTTCTGTAACAGCCTAAGACTCAGCCACTTTCCCCAAGATGCTCTGGTTCCTTTTATTGGAAAATGATATGAGAAATCAAGTTCTGGGCACCAGGTATGGTCATTGCTACTGGGATAATCTTTGTTTCTAGGCATTCTCAGCTGACAGAGCAAAGAGATATGTGTGTTTACTAACTTCTTATATAGACATACCTATAAATATTTCTATATGTAACTATCTACATCTAAATTAAGCTAAAACACAAGTTTATACCGATGTCTACAACTCTAATTTATTACCACATGGATCATTCTAGCCTTTTTCTCTTGTTTGCCTGTAACCTCCTAATCTAACAGTGAGAAACTACCACTTGCCATTAGTTTACTTAGTAGTTCAGTTTTAGTGCACATGAAAGATGGTCTCAGAATTGTTAACCCATTCCCCAAGGGAAATAACTTTGTCAAGTAGAGTACAGATTTTATATGAATTCTTATGGGCTCCATTCATTTGCAAAATTGCTTAAGTGAGCACCTCTCCCTCCCCCTTCAGTGAGGTTGTTCCAGGCATTTATGCAGTTAGATTCTTTTGTCATATTGTGTACTCCATATTGGGATCCCCTGCATTCCTAAATGACTTTTTAAAATTTGCATATATTAAAGTACACTCTGTTCTATAAAATTCTGTGAGTTTCAACAAGTGCATAGTGTCATATTTACCTTTACAGTACCATACAGAATAGTGTTACTGCCCTAAAAATGATCTGTGCTTCACCTACCTAATCTTCCCTCTCTCCTAAACCCTTATCAAGGACTGATCTGTTTTCTGTCTACACGGTGTTTGTGTTTATCTTTCCAGAAGGTCTTATCAATGGGATCATGCATAGGTAACCTTTTCAGACTGTTTTCTTGTATCACTATACATTTAAGTCTCATTCATGCTTTTGTGTGGCTTTATAGCTCTTTCTTTTTTATCCCTGAGTAGTATTCCAAATGCAGTACATGGTTTATTTAGCCATTTATCCATTGAATGACATCTTGGTTGCTTCCAGTTTGGGTGATTATGAATAAAGCTTCTGTTTTATTTTTTTAATAATTCATTTTTAAAAGATTTTATTTATTTATTAGAGAGAGAGAGCATGAGATTGTCTGCATGTGAACCAGGAGAGGGGCAGGAGGGAGGAAAAGGGCAAAGTAGAGAATCCCAGGCAGACTTCGTGCTGAGTGTGGAGTCTGACGTGGGGCTTGATCTCACAACCCTGAGTCCATAGGTTTTGTGTGCACATGTTTTCAAATCAGTTGAGGAAATAAATACCTAGTACTGCAATTGCTGGATTATGTGGTAAAACTAGGTTCAGCTTTGCAAGAATGCATCACGGTGTCTTTCAAAGTGTCTGTACAACTTTGCATTTCCACCAGCAAAGAATAAGAGTTCTTATTATTTCACATCCTTGCAGCAATTGGTATTGTCAATTTTTTGTATTTTAGTCACTCTAATAGGTATAGTGTACTGTCTTGTTGTTTTTTTTCCCTCAAATTTTATTTAAATTTTAGTTACTTAACATATAGTGTAATATTGGTATTAGGAGTAGAATTTGGTGATTCATCACTTACATATAATACCCAGTGGTCATCACAAATGCCCTCTTTAACCCATCACCCATTTAGCTCATTCCCAGCCTAGCTGCCCTCCATCAACTCAATTTGTTCTCTGTAATTAATAGTCTCTGATGGTTTACTTCGCTCTCCGTTCCCCTGATTCGCCTATGTTCATCTGTTTTGTTTCTTCAATTCCACTTATGAGTGAAATCATATGGTATTTGTCTTTCTCTGACTGACTTGTTTCACTTAGCATAATACACTCTAGCAAAAATGAACTATTGGGACTTTATCAAGATAAAATCTGCTGCACAGCAAAGGAAACAATCAACAAAACTAAAAGGCAACCTACAGAAAGGGAGATGATATCTGCAAATGACATATCTGATAAAGGGTTAGTATTCAAAATTTGTAATTTGCATTTCTTTGATGACATGTAACATTGAATATCTTTTCATATGCTTATCCTCCATCTGTGTATCTTCTTTGGTGAGGTATATGTTCAGAGATCTTTTGCCCATTTTTAAATTGAGTTGTGTGAGTTATTTTTTTAAGTTATAAGTATTCTCACATATTTTAGATATAATTCTTTAATAAATATGTATATTTTTCCCAATCTGTGGCTTATCTTTTCATTATCTTAGTGTATTTCATAAAGTAGAAGTTTTACATTTTGATATAGTAAGGCTGTTGACTTTTTCTTTCATGAATTATGCTTTCAGTGTCTCAAAAGTCATCATCAAACCCATGGCCATATAGATATCCTTCTGCATAATCTGGTAGTTTTATAACTTTGAATTTTACATTTAGGTCTATGATCAATTTTGAATTTGTTTTCTTAAGATATGTAAGGTCTGTATCTAGGTTGATTTGTTTGCATATGGTATCCAGTTTCTTTTTCCAGCACCATCTTTTTTGAAAAGACTTTCCTTTTTCCATTGAATTATCTTCATGCTTTTGATGAAAATCAGTTGACTGTATTTGTATAGTTCTATTTCTTTCTTTTTTTTTTTTAAGATTTTATTTATTTATTTATTAGGAAAGAGAGAGAGTGAGAGAGAGCATGAGAAGGGAGAAGGTCAGAGTGAGAAGCGGACTCCGCATGGAGCCGGGAGCTCGATGTGGGACTCGATCCTGGGACTCGATCCTGGGACTCCGGGATCATGACCCGAGCCGAAGGCACCTGCCCAACCAACTGCGCCACCCAGGCGGCCCTGTATAGTTCTATTTCTAACCTGTTTATTTTGTTCCATTGGTGTGGGTTTATTCTTTCACCAATACCATAGTGTCTTGATTACTGTAGCTAAAATAAGTCTTCAAATTGGGTAGTGTGAATCTCGAAGTTTGTTCTTCTTTTTCAGTGTTGTGTTGGCCATTCTAGGCCTTTTGCCTTTCTATAAAAACAGACCAATCAATTAGAATCAATTTGTTGATATCTGTAAAATAGGTTGCTTCGATTTTGATTGGGACTGCATTGACTCCATAGATAAAACTGGGGAAAATTGACATCTTGACAATATTGAGCCTTCCAGTCCACAGACATGAAATATCTCTTTATTTAGATTTTTAAAATTTCTCTCATTGGTGTTGTGAGATTTTCCACCTGTACATATTTTTTAAGCTGAAGTATTAAGCCTAAGTATTTTTGTTATTATTTTTGCTACTATGGTAAATAGTATTATTTTCAAATTTCAAATTCCAGTTATTAATTGATGGTATATAGAGAAGCAACTTACTATTTTGTATTGATCTTATGTCCTGGAATTTACTACATTTACTTAATAGTTATAATAGTCTTTTTTGTAGATTCTTTGGTATTTTCTACGGAGATAGTCATATTATCTGTGAGTAAAGTTCTTTTTATTTTTTGCTTCCCAGTCTACACACTCTTTATTTCCTTCTCTTGTCTTGTTATACTAGCTAGGACTTCTAGTGTGATGTTAAATAGGAATGGTGGGAGAGGACATCCTTGCTTTATTCACAGCCTCAGGAGGAAAACATCCAGTCTATTATCATTAAGTATTATGTTAAGTATAGGGTCTTTTCTTTACCATGATGAGGCAGTTCCCCTCTATTCCTAGTTTGCTGAGAGTTTTATCATGAGTGGGCATTGGATTTTGTCAGATGCTTTTTCTGCTTCAGTCTAAAATACCATGTGATTTTGCTTCTTTAGTATGCTGATGTGGTACATTACAATGATTGATTTTCAAATATTCAATTGGCCATCCATATCTGGAATAAATCCCACTTGGTTGTGGAGTATAATTCTTTTTTATATATTGTTGGATTTGATTTGCTAATATTTTGTTGAGAATTTTAAGTCAATATTCATGGGAGATATTTCCATCTTCTAATGTCTTTGGTTTGGGTGTTAGCAAGATAGTGTTGGTCTCATAGAATATGTTAGAAACTTTCCTCTCTACTTCTATTTTCTGGAAAAAATTGTGGAGGATTGGGATTATTTCTTCTTAAATATATAGTAGAATTCATCACTGAATCCATCTGTCCCTGACTTCTTTTTTGGAAGATCATTTTTTATTGATTCAATTTCTTTAATAGATAAAAGGCTATTTAGATTATTTATTTCTCCTTGAATTTTTTGTAGTTTGTGTAATTTATAGGTCCATTTCATCTATGTTATCCAATTTGTGAGCATATACTTTTCTTTAGTATTCTTTATCGCTTAATGTTCATGGCATATATGGTGATATTTTGGTTTTGATATGGGTAATTTAATTTTGATATTGGTAATGTCTTCTTTTCTTGGTTTCCTGGATATTTACTTATTTTACTGATATTTCAAAGAGCAAAAATCTAGCTTTCAGTTTTATTGATTTTCTAATTTTCTTTATTGTTTTCCTGTTTTTAGTCATTGATTTATGCTGTTATTTTTATTATTTCTTTCTTTCTGCTTGCTTTAGGTACAAATTATTTTTTCCCCAGATTTCCAAGGTAGAAACTTATTAGATTATTGATTTTTGATTTTTCTTGTTTTCTAACATATGTATTTAGTGCTAAAATTTTCCTCTAACCACTGCCTTCACTGCATTCCACAAATTGTGATAAATTATATTTTCATTTATTTCAAAATGTTTAAATTTCTATTGAGATATCATTTATAACTCATGCATTATTCAAAAGTGTGTTGTTTAAATTCAAATATCCGGGGATTTTCCAGCTAGCTTTCTGTTAATTGATTTTTTAACTTAATTCCATTATGATCTGAAAACATACTTTTTGTGATTTCTATCTTTTACATTTATTAATGTGTATTTTATGGCTCACACTGTGGTCTTTCTTAGTGAATGTTCCAAGTTTTAGAAGAATTTGTGTTCTGTTGTGTTTGATGGAATATTTTATAAATGTGAATTAGACCCAGTTGATTGGTAATAATTGACAATTCAGGTCATCTATATTCTCACTAATTTTCTGTCTGCTTGGTCTCCTAATTACATGAGAGGGATGTTGAAGTCTATAAACTGTCTTTGTCTGTTTATCCCTTCAGTTCTTTTAGTTTTATTGACTCACGTATTTTGATGCTCTGGTATTAGGTGCACACTGCACATTCAGGGTTGTTATATCTTCTTGGGAAATTGACTCCTTTATAATTATATAGCACTCTTTTTAAATCTGATTATTTTCCTTGTTTGGAAGCTTGCATTGCCTGACATTAATGTGGCTATTCCAGCTTTCAACTGAGAGATGTTAGTATGGTATCTCCTTTTCTATCCCTTTACTTTTAACCTACCCGAATCTTTATACTTAAAGTAATTTTCTTGAAGACAGCATATGGTTGTGTCTTGATATTTATTCACTCTGACAATTTGTATTTTAATTGGTGTGTTTTGACCATTTATGTTTAAAGTGATTACTGATACAATTGGATTAATGTCTCCATGTTTGTAATGGTTTTGTTTGTTATACTTTGTTTCTTCTTTTCTCTCTTTTTATGTCTTCTCTGTTTCTTTTTTAAAGATTTATTTATTTATTTTAGAGAGAAAGAGAGAGGGAGAAAGAGTATGCACAAGTGGAGGGAGGGGCAAAGGGAAAGAATCTCAACCCTACTCTGTGCTGAGTGGGGAGCTCAATGCAGGGCTCAATCTCATGACCCTCAGTTCATGACCTGAGTTGAAACCAAGATTCAGAAGCTCAACCAACTGAGCCATCCAAGCACCCCAGCCTTCTCTGTTTTTGTTTTTAAGATTTAATTTTTTTATTTGAGAGAGAGAGAGAGAGCATGAGAGAGAGAGCACAAGCAGGGGAGAGGGAGAAGCAGATTCCCTGCTGAGCAGAGAACTAGATGCAGGGCTGGATCCCAGGACCCTGGGATCATGACCTCGTCCGAAGGCAGAGGCTTAACTGATTGAGCCACCCAGGTGCCCTCAGCCTTCTCTGTTTTTAATGGGTAATTTATATGATTCCATTTTATTTCCTCTCTTAGTGTATCAGTTTTACTTCTTTAAAAATTTTTTTTAGTAATTGTTCTAGAGTTTACAGTATTCATTTTTTAATTAACCTAAGTCCACCCTCACATAATGCTAAGCTAATGCACATATGGCACAGTTGCCTAATAACAGAGTTCTTTCTCCATTTTTCTTTCCTATCCCTTGTAATGTTGTCATTCATTTCACTTATTCACATGCTGTAGTATGCTGTTATTATTATTAATTTAAACAGTCATCTTTTAGCTTAGCTAAGAATAAGAACAAGAAAATATTTTAATTTACTTTCATTTATTTCTTCTTTGACACATTCCTTCCTCCCACCCACTTTTATTTGAAGACCTGTGTTTCTTATGTATATAATTTCCCTTATGCCTAAAAAGCTTCTCTTAAAATTTCTTAGAAGTGGGGTGCTTGCCTTCAGCTCAGGTCATGATCCCAGGGTCCTGGGATCAAGCCCCACATCAGGCTCCCTTCTCAGCGGGAAACCTGCTTCTCCCTCTCCCACTCCCCCTGGTTGTGTTCCCTCCTTCGCTGTGTCTCTCTCTGTCAAATAAATAAATAAAATCTTAAAAAAAAAAGTTACATCGGCTGGTGATGAATTACTTGAGTTTTTATTTGTCTCATAAAATCTTTATGTCTCCAATTTTAAGGTATAACTTTTCTGGATATAGAATTCTAGGTTGATGGATTTTTTTTTCTTTCAGCACTTTAAGTATTTCACTCCATTCTTTTCTTGCTTGCATGGTTTCTGATTGGAAGTCCCTGTAATTCTTATTTTTTGTTCCTCTCTAGGCAAGGTGTTGTTTTTTTGTTTTGTTTTGATTTGATTTGATTTATTTTTTCTTCTCTGGCTTCTTCATGTCTTCAAGGTTTCTCTTTGTCTTTGGTGTTCTACAGTTTGAATATGATAGGCCTAGGTGTGGAAGTTTTTAAATTTTGTTTTGGTATTTATCCTGGTTGGTGTTCTCTGTCCTTTCTGGATCTGTGTTTTGCTTTCTGTGATTAAATTTGTAAAATTTTCAACCATTATTACATCAAACACTTTTTCTGCTCCATTCTCTTCTATTGTCATTGCAGTTATGCATATGTTACACCTCGTCCCACAGTTCTTAGATATTCTGTTCTGTGGTTTTGTTTTGTTTTTCCTCTTTGCATGTAAGTTTGGGAAGCTTCTACTGTATATCAAGCTCACTAATTCTTTTCTTGGCTGTGTCAAGTTTACTGAGGAGCTCATTGGAGGCATTCTTTACTTCTGTTACTATGTTTTTGATTTCTAGCATCCCCTTTTGAGTCTTGAAGTTTCCATCTGTCTCCTTCTATTATGTATTTGCTCCTATATATTGTCTATTTTTTCCACTAGAACTCTTAACATATTAACCATAGCTATTTATGGTTTCCGGGCCGATAATTCCAATATCTTTGTCACATTTGAGTTTGATTCTGACGATTGCTTTGTCTCTTTAGATTTTTGTTTTTCTTAACTTTCAGTGTATCTCATAATATTTTGTAGAAAACTGAACCTATATTGAGTAGCAGAGACTGATAAATGGACTTTTAGTAAGAAAATTTATGTTAATGTAGGTTTAATGTTTGTTGTGGCTGTGATGCCAGAGACTTCAGATCCCTTCAGTGCCCTAATTTTGGTTTCCTTTTTGACTTCGGGCTTTTAAGTACTCCTCAGAGAAAGTCTGTGGCTTTGAGTTCTTTCCAGAAAGTCTATTGTTATAATACTAGAGCTCTATTGGTGTGATGGTAGAAGATGGGTAAGGGGAGCAGTCTGTAATCTTAAAATTAAATCTCAGTCATTTTGTGAGTCTGTGTCTTTGGCTATAACCTTCACAATTTGTTTGTGCAGTGGCACCGTTGGTTTGTTGTTGTTGTTTCCCCTTGCTTCATGCTTCCTTCCTTGGTTTCAGCATTCCCAATTGATTTTCAGAAGCCCTGACTCCTGTTAATATTTTTTTTTCCTCCTAGGTTAGACAGGAAGGCTAGAGGGGTCTAGAGTGTGAGGAATGAGGTAAGGCTCATCTGAGATAAGGCTCAAACATTCATTTTGTGATAGTAGGCCTTTGTTGTGGAGAAGGCTTTGGGATTATTTCACAATGATTACTCTTGACCCTCTCCCTGCCAAAATAGGAGGAAATCTTTTTCTAGTTCTCCTTTTGAGAACCTGGTGGTGTTCCTGGAAGTAAAACCCTTCCTCAAAAGACCTTAGTGCCCGAAGAATTTCTCATCCTCACACTATCGCACACCCAGTCTTCAGCAATTAAGACTTACCATTCAAGTGTTCCTAATTTATGGGTCCAGAAGCTTGTATTACAGCTAGGCCAATCTTAGTTGTGACTCTCTGTACGTGCCTGTCTCTCAAGATTTGGGAGTACTGATTTACTTTGCAACCTCAGCTCTCTTATGGGACCAGGAAAGGTCATTGATTTTCAGATTGTCCAGCTTTTCCTTATTGTACAGACAGGAATGATGCCTTCTAAGCTCTACATTTCAGGGCTGAACCTGGAGATTTTTATGATATTTTAAAGTTTTCTTCATATAAGTTTTGCACATGGACTCATTAACTGTATTCCTATGTATTATTCTTTGTTGCTATTGCAAATACAGTTTTCTCTATCATCACAACCTTTAACTGGTTTGCTTGTTTTATGAAGGCTATTGATTTTTTCATTTTATTTTTATGTCTTGTTACTTTACTAAATTCTTTTGGTGATTAGACTTCTTTTATCATTGACTCTCTGAGGTAATACTATCATAATTGTATCGCAGATATCACATAATTATATGATTATTATAAAATAATAAAATTATATATATGTATGTATGTATTATATATTTTTTATTATGCTAAGAAAGCAAATCTCAATTTCTGTTTTCTTGAATATTTTCACCAGGGCTAGATGTTGAATTTTTGTTAAAGGAATTTTCAGTAATCTATGGAGAGATACTCATATGAGTTTTTCCTTAGATTTATTAACACAGAGGATGATATTAATAGATTATTTTATATTGAACCAAACTTGCACTCCTCGAATAAATCCTATTTGATCATGTATTTACTTCTTTCTTCTTTTTCTGAACTGTCACAGCTTTATTTTATGACATAACATAGAAATATGCCTTTTTAAAATACCTCATATAAAGTTATTGACAGTACAAATATTTTCCTTTTAATGAAAATGATTTCATTTACAAATCAATTATGAAACTTTTGTCCAGTTTTGCAACTCTCAGATATTCCAGCGCAAAAATAGATTCCATTAGAGGCAACATAAAGCGCTTGGAATGAAGGGCCGATGATACAGAAAAAGCACAAAAACATTGCTTCATAATGGAATATAGGAAGGGAGACTAGACTACCTAATCTTTATGGAAATATATATTCTACAGAATATATATATTCTGTAGAAAGGGATGCAAAAATTTTAATGAGAATTTAGAGCTGTATTACTCTAGTACTATGTTATTACTAATAAATAGTAATAAGGCTGCAAATTATTTTTTTATTTTTTTATTGTTTTATTTTTTATTTATTTTTAAAGATTTTATTTATTTGAAAGATTTTATTTATTTATTTGAAAGATTTTATTTATTTATTTATTTTAAAGATTTTACTTATTTATTTGAGAGAGAGAGAGAAATCATAGGCAGGCAGAGAGGCAGGCAGACAGGGGGGAAGCAGGCTCCCCACCGAGCAGAGAGCCCAATGCGGGGCTCGATCCCAGGACCCTGAGACCATGACCCGAGCCGAAGGCAGAGGCTTTAACCCACTGAGCCACCCAGGTGCCCCAAGGCTGTAAATTAAAATCTCAATATCAAAGTAGTTCAATATTATATGACACATGGCTCTTTGGAAAAAATTTATCTGATCTGTACAATCATGAGAAGAAACATAGACAAATCCCTTTAATCAGTGAAAAGATGATATGCGACATTTAATAATCACAGTGCACAGGCTTTCAGCATGGACATTGAAATACAGTAGTTTGGGGTTTGGCTGTTTGTTTATTAATAATGACCTGGGTTGGATATTTATGTTTAAAGGACTTTATTATTGTTTTCTATTGTATTTTTCATATTCACAGTTGTTAATAAGATTTTCAAGATGTCCAGAAGAAGCAAAAATCTTGAAATGCTTTTTGTTTGAGAGTTTTTGAAACTCACATAGTTGCATTTATGCAGGGAATATATAAAAATTTTACTTGATTGAGTATAGTGGGTAAAACTTTCTACTATAATTAGATAGTAAAATAAAAAAGATTACTATTTGGGTAGTCTGAAAGATAGTCATATTAATAAAGTTGATGTGGAACTGCAGATTGTTTCTAGCTTCCGAAGAGGTCCTTTTTTTTTTTTTAAGATTTTATTCATTTATTTGTCAGAGAGAGAGAGAGAGAGAAAGAGAGCGTGGGCACATACAAATAGGGGGAGGGGCAGGCAGAGGAAGAAGCAGGCTCTCCACTGAGCGAGGAGCCCAATGTGGGACTCGATCCCAGTACCCTGGGAACATGACCTGAGCTGAAGGCAGATGCCTAACTGACTGAGCCACCCAGGAGTCCTGAGGTCCTTCTAAATCTAGATTGAGATATATTTTTTTCCAAAAGAGTTCACATTGCCTATTGATTTTTTAGAATATGGCCTTAAAGTCTGAGTAATTAAAGCAAGGAGTTGCTCATGCATTTAATTTAATAGAATTAGAACATGATTCTAACGAAATGGGGAAAATAACAGAAGTTTGACTTTAAAAAACAAGAAACAGAGAGAAACTAAATTATTCTATGAATTTTATATCATTAAAAATAGCATAAAATATAATGCTCTTATGCATTAGTTATTGGAAATATGCCTTTATTACTTTTTAAATCATTTCAGAAAACAACACTGGTGTTAATTTTGAAGTAATTTTCTTTTGCAAGTAACAACTTATGCGATAACATACTTTAAATTTTAAAAAGAAAATGAAGATTAATTTGAAATAATTCTGAAACACATTTTTAGAGTTAATATTTAAATTTTAGAAGGGCACCTGGGTGGCTCAGTGGGTTAAGCCTCTGCCTTCAGATCAGGTCATGATCTCAGGGTCCTTGGATCCAGCCCATGTTGGGCTCTATGCTCAGCAGGGAGCCTGCATCCCCCTCTCCCTCTGCCTGCCTCTCTGCCTACTTGTGATCTCTTTCTCTCTGTCAAATAAATAAATAAAATCTTTCAAAATAAATAAATAAATTTTAGAGGAAGGAGAAGCAATTAGTAAAGTTACTGAAAAATCATTTGAACTTCACCAAACAGTAGTTCTGTCATATTTTTGTTGTCTTCACATATTTGTTTCTTAATGTTGTGTAGAATTCTGTTTTATTAATGTTATTTTTAGTATTTTACATTGATATCTATAAGTATATAACTCTATATAAGTGTATAACTCTATATTTTGCTTAAAAATTTCAGATTTAGGTATCAGTGTAGTACTTTAAAAACTAGGAATTTTCCCTTTATCTTCAAGGTTCTAGAACAATTTATAAAGCATTGGAAGTTCTGACTCTTGAAAAGTTTGATAGAATTTTCTTCTAAAATTATCTGTACAAAGTGCTTTTAAAGTGGTGTGGTTTCTTAATAACTTTATCTTCTTTGGAAAATGTTACCTATCCGTAATAGAGTCAGATATCATTAGTCTGTATTAGCCTAGGAAATAATCCATTTCATGTAGGTGTTCAAAGTTATTTGAATAGAAGTCTGCAATGTAATCTCTATGTTTTTAATTGTTCTGTTTCAGTGGTTGTTTGCACTCATTTCTTATTTTTCATATTCATAATTTATCCCTTATTTTATTAGTTTCTTTAAAATAAACCTATAGGAATTTTATTTGTTGTCCACTATTTTTCTAGTCTTTACCTCATTAATTTCCACCTTTTTTTTTCTTTCTTTGTGCTTTCTTTTTACTTTTAATTCTTTTTATAGATTTTTGAGCTGGTGTTCAATTTATTTAGATTCCTTCATTTTTTTTGACTCACAAAATGATTAATCTATGAATTTTCCACTAAACATTTATTTCTATATATCTTTGTATTATCATTATTATTTTTTTAGAAATTCTGTCACTTCAGTTTTTTTCCCTTTTAATAGGAATTACCATGAACATAGCCATTTATTTATTTATTTACTTAAAATTTTTAAAAAAATTGTATTTGTTTATTTGACAGAGAGAGACACAGTGAGAGAGGGAACACAAGCAGGGGGAGTGAGAGAAGGAGAAGCAGGCTCCCTGCAGCGGGGGGAGACCAGTATGGGCCTTGATCTCAGGATCCCGGGATCATGACCCAAGCTGAAGGCAGACACCTAACAACTGAGCCACCCAGGCACCCTGAACATAGCCATTTAGGTACCTTTTCATGATACTGATTTCAATTTCTTTGGATATATACCCAGAAGTAGGATTGCTGAGTCATATGATAGTTCTACTTTAATTTTTCGAGAAGCCTCCATACTGTTTTCCACAATGGCTGCAACAATTTACATTACCACCAACAGTACACAAGGATTCCCTTTTCTCTACATCCTCATGGCAGCATTATTCACAATAGTCAAGTCACAGAAACAATATGTCCATCAATGGATAACTGGATAAAATGTGGTGTTTGTATACAATGGAATATTATTTAGCCTTAAAAAAGAAGGAAATCCTGCCATTTGATACAACATGGATGGAGCTAGAGAACATTATGCTAAGAAATAGGCCAGACACAGAGCAAATATTACATGATCCCACTTTCTGAGGAATCTAAATTAGACTCATAGAAGCGGGCAAAGGGGAAGTGGGACATGAGGTTCAGTTACACATGATAAATATATCCTTCTATAAATATATCCTGCTATACACACTGTATAGCATAGTGTCAACGCTTAACCAATATTTGTATACTAAAATTTTGTTAAGAGGGGAGATCTTATGTTAAATGTTTTTAATCATAAAATAAGTAAGTAAATCAGTAAATAGTGTGGAAGGAAACCTTTGTAAGTGTTGGTATATTTATGGTTTTGATTGTGGTGATGGTTTTATGGGTGCAAACTCATGAAGTTATATTCATTATGTAAACACACACACACACACACACACACACACACACACACACACACACACACACACACTGCTTTTTATACGTTCTATGTTCCTGCAACAGGAGTAGTGACTGGAAAAGTTCTATTTCTTAACCTAGGTGGTGGTTACAAGGATGATAATCTTATAGTGATTCACTAAGCTACACATTTTTTAATGTGGGTTTGCTCCATTCACTCTATTTTACAATGAGGAAGTTTAAAAATATTTTAAAATTATGTAATCCCAAACCCTATGTTTATAGTAAGAGGAATATGTAGTTTTGAGAAACTAAGTGGTTTGCTAAGGAGCATATAGCTAGTTAGCAACAGAAGCAGGAATAGCAGCCAAGCCAAATATTATTCTAATAAATGAGAAAAAAGAATATCAGTAAAGAGAAATTATATTCTTGAAGAGAATAACACAGAAATAATGAGTTTGGAGCATTGCAGTGTAAAGGTGCTAAAATACTGACATCATTGAATGATATCAGTCAATAAGTAGTATTCACTGAAATTATTAGTCTTCCTGAGTGTTACTTCATATACTGATTCATAAAGTTCAGCTTGTGTCCTTACAGTTTGCCACTGACTGAGGTTAAACATAGATGGGTATAGACTCACAGAGCCTTTCTACCCATGCTAATTGCCCTAGATTACAGTGAGGATGCAGCTGACACCCAAAGAGATAGAAGGACTTTCCCAAGCTTGTTAGGAGCCCAGCCAGACCTGAAAGGAGATTTCCATATGGTAGGCTAGTCCTCTTTGCAGTTGACGAGGCTGACTCTCATTTATTTTGAGAGAGAAGATGAATTGGTTTTATATTTACTTATAAATATTTATATATTTATATTTAAAAACTGTTGTTTCTCTTAGGGGAGGCTTAGAGAGGCAGTATGGCTGAGGACTATGGCAGGGAGGTGGTTTAGGTACTGGTTTTGAACTTGTATTTGCATAGCAAGTTGTGATTTTTACTTAGATTTGGGGAGGGGAGTGGGAAAGTAGCAAAAACCTCTGCAAAACACTCCTGGCCCCTGCACTGATGAAGATTTAAGGTATTTTTGCCACCCATTTTGGAGTATTTTGGCATTCTTATTTAATATTTAGAATTATTGTGTAGAATATATATAATCAAAAAAATTTTTTAGTCCTATTTTTAGCCAGTTTGCACTCAAGTACTTTAAAATTAGACAGGGGCGCCTGGGTGGCTCAGTTGTTAAGCGGCTGCCTTCGGCTCAGGTCATGATCCCAGGATCCTGGGATCGAGCCCGGCATCAGGCTCTTTGCTCTGCGGGAAATCTGCTTCTCTCTCTCCCACTCCCCCTGCTTGTGTTCTCTCTCTTGCTGTGTCTGTCTCTGTCAAATAAATAAATAAAATATTTTTAAAAATAAAAATAAAATTAGACAATTCATCAGAAATAATGTTAGGTATATTTGCCATACTATATTTATGGCTGTAATGTTTCCTAACAGTATGTTATCTACTTTTTCCTAGTAGTACAGAATGAAGGCTATGGCCCTTAAGGAGGCAGTTTTGAGAAAGAAAAAGTCTAGATGCTGCTCTTTAGAGGTAAACTTATAAACACACCAAAGCATTAAGGAAACCCAAACAACCTATAAGTACACGTGTTTTAAATCAACATTTTTCTCCAATCCATGGATAGAAATTCAATGTGTGTTCTCTGTGAGGCTCATAAAAGAACAACTCTCCAATATAAAGGATCTAATGGCCTTTGAGCCTCTTGAGAAATCTAGATTAATGGAGGTTACTCAGGGAGTTGCAGAACATAGGAAATCCTGCTGGTGAATGTGTAACACTTGGATCTAAAAGCTAAAATGCTATCTCATGAGGCAAAAGCAAACAGAAATATCCACAGATGTAATAAAATACTGATGACGTAAGTTTTTCCTGTTGTGTTTTTGGCTTTGCAGATATAGTGTGGGTTGATGTAGAAGTACATCAATTATATCACCTTGAAGTATAGATTATGGAGAAACCCATGTTCATTGTCACCATTCATTGGTTTCCACATTCCCTCATGATCCTGTGACCTACAGTCATCAAAGCACTAAGCAGGCTTCTGCCTACGGAATTTCATCCCTGAATGTACTTATTTTCCTTTTTACCATTTAAGTTACACATGTTGACCTCAAGCTTAGAAACATCACTGTAGTTTTGTAATGTAAACTCTGCTCATACTCTCTTCAGAGGTCAGCATTATTCGTGTAGCCTCCACTAAGAGGAGGAGGCATCTGAGGTGTAGGCAAGTGATGCTCAATGTCACTCAGTGATTAGTGGAAGGACTGCAGCGAGGACCAGTGGTTCTCTGAGGAAATTGAGGTCTCTCTGCGTGAACCAAGCGTGGCCAGCTCTGCTAAATTCATTTCTTCTAACCCCACTGATAGATACTGGTTTGGGAGTACCTGACATGAGACTTATCTTTGCAGTACCTGTTACTTACAATTAAAGTATGATGACCAAACTAATAGCATACACAAGATTTTGGGGACAGAAAGAGTAGGTGATTATTTTACGCTACTTGAACAAAGTTTTAAGATCAGAAAAGTAATTAGCACATAATGTTGAATTGGGTGTTGTCAGTTCAAGCAACTCCTATCTGAAGGCTGACGTCGAAGCGTCACTGCTTGGCCACAGCTACATCTGACACCACTTATCACTGTTGTTGTGACTGTGAAACTGACATCCCAGAGTCAAGGATCTGTTGGTTTAGATTAGTTCAGATTTTTTTTTTTTAAGATTTTATTTATTTATTTGACACAGAGAGACCACAAGTAGGCAGAGAGGCAGGCAGAGAGAGAGGGGGAAGTAGGCTCCCCACTGAGCAGAGAGCCCGATGCACGGCTCGATCCCTGAGATCATGACCTGAGCCGAAGGCAGAGGCTTTAACCCGCCGAGCCACCCAGGCGCCCCTAGATTAGTTCAGATTTTTAAATAACCAGCAGAAGTTCACAGGATCTGGAAACTTAAATAGCATTTTGACTGTGCCAGGTAAGGACCGTAACATTCATTACCAGTTACAATCACCGTTATTTCGAAACAGAATTTGAACCACAAAACGATTGAAAGACATGCTCACACAGAGCATGTTCTCCCAAGGGAATAAATTCGGTATTATAAAAACCTATGCTTTCTCCCCCTAGTTTTTGTTTGTTTGCTTGTTTTTTTCATTTTGCAAGCGAGCAGTGTCAGTTTTGTCGTGAGCTGGCATTGGCTCGGGGGCCAGTGTCTGGGTCTGATGTCTGTGACTGAGACTTTAAAGCACTGTGACCCGAATATTCCCACGCGACTTCAGAGAAGTATGATGAGAGTCATGCATATCATTTCTTAAAGACAAGCTAGAGGGATCCAAAAGTACCTCTCTAACTGGCCAACGTCAGAACAGATGGCGAAACTGGCTGAAAAAAAAATACCTTGTTTGGGGTGATGAGCAAATTTCAGTCTCGAATGAAACATAAGGATAGCAAAATCAGTATAATTGTTTCATTTGAAATAAATAACATTTCTAAGAATAGGGGTTAATTGCTTAGAATAAAGAGTTCAACTGATGATAAGCCCTACAAGATCTGTACTAAAAATGAAATATTTTCAAAAAGGCTCATGTTGGGAAGGACAGTTTATCTTTACGGTCACCTCTGCGTTAGCTGTTTGCATCATGGGATTTCTCCTTTCCGCCTTGTCTTAGTTGCTTGAAACAAGATTTTGTTGTCAGTGGTAGGAACACTAATATAAAAAGCAGAATTTGTGCGCTGCGTTGGTGCACATAGATCGTAAGTGAGGGCCATGAGAAATGTGCAGCTGCTCCTTGGCTGCACCAGGAAAGCAAATGCTTTTGCTGGGTTACAAGTCTATGTGCTTATACCTCTCTAACTTCTCCTTTCAGAATAATTTCCCCAGAGTCAAATCCCAGCCAAGTGCAGCCTTTACATATCGAGGCGGGCATAAATGCTAGCTCGAGGCTTTTTCTGCAGTTGTAAAAGGTTGACGGGTACTTTATTGGTTGGCTCAAGTATGAAATTATGGAGGTTTTCATATCCAAACAGCTGCACTTAAATTTTCCATCCCAAACATCTACTCTTTGATTTCAAATCAGGGGATAATTGGAAAACAGCTTCATAAGACTCTGGCCTTTTAAAAAGGAAATAAAGTTGTTTAAGACATGCAAATTATATTGTTTATTGTGGCTTTCCTCTCTTGCATAGTAGTAGTCTACATACTTTCATACCCTGCTTGGCTCTTATGTTGGGTATTTCCATCCTTTTTGTTTCAGTTCTGAGATATTGTTTTACTCCAGTAAGAACGAATTCTTGCCTTATTAATTATACCAGAGGTGACATGGGGATCCTCATGATCTACGCAACTAGGTGAAACTACAGCAAAACGAAATGGATTTTTCATGGATACAATCCGCATATTGGAAAACAGTGTATTTTATCTCAGATAAATATTATCATCTTTTTCTGATTGTTGCTCTGCAATTCTTATGAAAAGCAAAATCAAAATAGATCAAAAACAAAAAAGCAATTGTTTCTTTACAAAATGGTAAATATATATGTCAGATTCCCTCAGAACTGTAAATAGCTTTTATTACTATTTTTTTAATTCTAGATGTAATTACATTAAGTAATTTGGTTTTCAGAGGAGTTTGAATAATTAAAAAGCACCTGCTGATTTTCTCCAGTAGAGTAAAAAGGTATTTTAATAATACACAAACAGCAGAAACTGCAAAAGACTGGAGTAGAAGGATTATTTTAACTAACCTATTTCTTAATTTTCAAATTTCAAGCTTGTCATTGTGTTTATACCAAGGCATGCTACCTAACAGCTGCAGATATTAGCAATAAATTAGTTATATTATTTTTTATGTAACTTACTGATAAATGCTGTCCCCCTCTCCACCTTCATCTGGCCATTCAATATCCATATTGAACTCTAGTTGACTCCTTGGATTACCTGTGGCCTTGGGGTAATGACCCGCATGGATAAATGATATCCGCAGATAATCTCAAGACATTTTAGCTTTCATCCTTCCAATCTCCCCTACCTCCAAATTATTTCAAAGTCACTGAGATGCAGCAAAGGCATTGAGTGCGTTTTTTTCCATTTCCTACTTTGGCTGATGACCTTAACAGAAGTCTGGTGAAAATGGAACTCTCGGTGTATAGGCATGAGGAAAGAGGCATCGAATTTAGTTCCTCATCATTAAGTAAGCATGCTTGAATTTGCCCGTCTCTTTTCCTTACAGACCATTGTTGTTAGCCTCCTCAGGAGATGGACTTCCTACTGATAAAACTGGTCCTGAGCCTTTTCCGTGCCTAATAACTGCTCAGAACCTGTCTGAGATGGAGGGCCCACCCACTGCAGAAGCCAGCTTGCGGGCTCAGGCAGGGTTAGCATTATTGTCAGTGGTTGATTACCTATGCTTGGGAACAGATGTCCCATCCATTATTATGAATTCCTTTTTTTTAATATATTTTTTTTATTTGACAGAGAGAGAGAGAGAGAGATCACAAGTAGGCAGAGAGGCAGGCAGAGAGAGAGGGGGAAGAAGGCTCCCTGCTGAGCCGAGAGCCTGATGTGGGGCTTGATCCCAGGACCCTGAGATCATGACCTGAGCCGAAGGCAGAGGCTTTAACTCACTGAGCCACCAGGCGCCCCTGAATTCTTTTTTTTTTTTTTAAGATTTTATTTATTTATTTGACCTAGAGAGAGTGAGTGAGCGAGTGAGCGAGAGAGAGCACAAGCAGGGGGAACAGCAGGCAGGGGAGAAGCAGGCTCCCAACTGAGCAGGAGCTCAATGTGTGGGGCTCGATCCCAAGACACTGGGATCATGACCTGAACTGAAGGCAACCGCTTAACCAACTGAGTCACCCAGTCGCCCCCATTATCAACTCTTTTAGACCCAAGGGATATTTTTACCAAATCATGTTGCCCAGCAGAGGCTGGAAGAGGCTGTGTCTTGGTGGTTTATCCTATCAGTTTCAAGAATGAAAACATGACAAAACACCTGAAAATTTGGCACTTAGCCAAACAGTGACTTAAATAAGATAGGCCATCACATTTCTCTTTGGGAGCTATAAGCCCAAGTTCCTTTTGGCAAGGCCATATTTTTGTTTCTACCAATGCTCATTTCTTTCCCCGTAAAGAATTCTATGTGGGGTTAAGTGTAGCTGAATGGCTGAAAAACTCTCTGTTAAAAAATTTATTTTGATGTTCCTCTTGCTGTTTTTAAAGTTAGGACTATCCTCAAGTCGGCATTATTTTTATTTTTTTGGAAGACAAGTGGCAGATTCAAACCAAGAATCTCTCTGTTTATTGCACTGTAAATAATTTGTAAGTTTATAAATTCACTTGTTGTGTAATTTTACTTTTCACCATAAAGAATCATCTGTTTCTCTGGTTTTAGAGAAAAAGAAATATTTGGCCACCCAAGATTTAAACCTTCAGGATCCAAACACCAGGAGGTGCTATAAGGTAACTTTAAGGAACAGGTACACCTGCCCCCTCCTTCCACCTGGCAACCCACCTATTGTTCCCCCTTCCCTTCCAGGCCTTAAATGTCCCGATTCTAGGATACTCAGTATAGCAGACCATCTTCTGGATCTCTCTTTCAAGGGCGTATAGTAGCCTTGTCAAGACTTCAGGGACTCTCGCAAAGATTTGCCGAGAGACATTTTCTTACATGCCTCTTACCAGGACCTATCCATGGAAGGATAGTAATTAAAGGATATCGATACTGTTTTTGTTTTGTGTACTACAGTTTAAAATGTAATTAAAAAAAAAATAACAACCAAGGTGAGACTGTCAGATGAAATTCTGGAGCTTGGTGATTACCTCTTGCCTGGATGAGATTTTGCTCTTCCAATCAGAAATCAGATAAGACTATGAAGATAACCTTTTCAGGCACATACCTAAAAAGAAATTTATTTGTATTTTTCTCATGAACCAATAGCATCATCTCCTGGGAGAAGCATTCTAATAAGCAGTTTTTAAAAGCTCTTTGGGGTACCTGACTGGCTCAGTCCAGAGAGCATGCCACTCTTGATCTTGGGGCTGTGAGTTCAAGCCCCACATTGGGTATAGAGCTTACTTAAAAATTTATCAGTTTCATTGAGATATAATTTACATGAAATGAAACTAGCTAATTTGAAATGTACAATATGATGAATTTCAATGAATGTATACAGTCATGTAACCATCACCAAAATCACGTTATAGAACATTTCTGTTAGAAAAGAGTTCCTTCATGCCTCCTTTGTACCATATCCTGGACCCTAGCAACCACTCTTCTATTTTCTGTGACTATACTTTTGCCTTTTCTAGAATTTTATATTAGTCTTTTGTAGTCAACTTTTTTTTTTACTTTTCATGGTGGTTTTGAGAATTCATCCATGTTGTGTATTGTATTAGCAGTTTATTTCTTTTTTTAAATTTTTTTTATTACAGAATGGTATTCTATGGATGTATCTCAATTTGGTTTATATTCATGAGTTGATGAACATTTGGTTTCTTTGTAGTTTTGGAAATTATAAATAAACCTACCGTGAAGATTCTTATATAAAAGTCTTTATATGGACATATGCTTTTCCTTTTCTCTTGGTTAAATACCTGGGAGTAGAATGGCTAGAACATATAGTAGGCATATATTTAATTAAAAAGAAAAACTGTTCAAATATTTTCTGAAGTGGTTGTATCATTTTACTTATTTTTAATCTTTAAAAAAGATTTTATTTATTTGAGAGAGAGAGAGAACACAAGCAGGGGGAAGAGCAGAGAGAGAGGGAGAAGGAGACTCCCTGCTGAGCATGGAGCCCAATTCCAGGCTTGATCCCAGGATCCCGAGATCATGACCTGAGCCAAAGGCAGATGTGTAACCAAATGAACCACCCAGGTATCCCTACCTCTGCCATTTTACATTGCCACAAATAGGGCATGAAAATTCCAAATCCTTGGGTAGCCTGGGTGGCTCAGTCGGTTAAGCATCTGTCTTTGGCTCAGGTCGTGATCCCAGGGTCCTGGGATCGAGTCTCGCATTAGGCTCCCTGCTCAGCGGGAAGCCTGTTTCTCCCTCTGCCTCTGCCCCCACTCCCACCCTTTGTGCTCACACTTTGTCTCTAATAAATACGTAAAATCTTAAAAAAAATTCCAAATCCTCCAAACTTTACCAATACTTGGTAGAGTAAATCTTTTTCATTTTAGCCATGCATAGTGGCCTTAATTTGCATTGCCCTAATGACTAATGATATGTCGTATCTTTTCGTGTGTTTCTCTGACATCCATAGAGCTTTCTTGGAGATGTTTTCATTTAAATAGTTGGCCAATTTTTAATTGGGTAGTGTTATCTTACTGAATTTTGAGAGTTCTTTATAGATAATGATACAAATCCTTTATCAGATTTATACTTTGCAAATATTTTTTCCTAGTCTGTGGCTTCATATTCATTTTTTTTTAAATTTCAGGAATAGAATTTAGTGATTCATCACTTACATATAACACCCAGTGCTCATCTCAACAAGTACCCTCCTTAATGCCCATCACCCCCAATCTACCTCCCCTCCAGCAACCCTCCATTTGTTCTCTGTAGTTAAGAATCTCTTATGGTTTGCCTCCTTCTCTGTTTTTATCTTATTTTATTTTTCCTTCCCTTCCCCTGTGTTCATCTGTTTTGTTTCTTAAATTCCACACGTAAGTGAAATCATATGATACTTGTCTTTCTCTGAGTTATTTCGCTTAGCATAATACATTCTAGCCCCATCCACGTTGTGCAAATGGCAAGATTTCATTCCTTTTTATGCCTAAGTAATATTCCACTGTAAATAGATACCACAGTTTCTTTATCCATTCATCAGTTGATGAACATTTGGGCCTTTTTCATAATTTGGCTATTATTGATAGTGCTGCTGTAAACATTGGGGTGCATGTGCCCCTTTGGATCTGCCTTTTTGTATCCTTTGGATAAATGTCTCCTAGTACAGTTGCTGGGTTGTAGGGTTGTTCTATTTTAACTTTTTGAGGAACCTCCATATTGTTTTCCAGAGTGGCTACACCAGTTTGCATTCCCACCAACTTGGCAAAAGGGTTTCCCTTTCTCCACATCCTTGCTAACATTTGTTGTTTCCTGAGTTGTTGATTTTAGCCATTCTGACTGGTATGAGGTGATTTCTCACTGTGGTTTTGATTTGTATTTCCCTAATGATGTGGGATGTTGTGCATTTTTTCATGTGCCTGTTAGCTATTTGTGTGTCTTCTTTGGTGAAATGTCTGTACATGCCTTTTGCCCATTTTTTAACTGGATTATTTATTTTTTTGGGTGTTAATTCTGATGCCTTCTTTATAGATTCTGGATACAAGCCCTTTATCTGTTATGTCATTTGCAAATATCTTCTCCTATTCCACCAGTTACCTTTTAGTTTTGTTGATTGTTTTTTCACTGTGCATAAGCTTTTTATCTTGATGAAGTTCCAATAGTTCATTTTTGCTTTTGTTGCCCTTGCCTTTGGAGACCTGTCTAGTAAGAAGTTGCTGTGGCTGAGGTCACAGAGGTTGCTGCCTATTTTCTCCTCTAGGATTTTGATGGTTTCCTGCCTCACATTTAGGTCTTTCATCTATGTTGCATTTATTTTTGTGTATTGTGTAAGAAAGTGGTCCAGTTTCATTCTTTTGTGTATTGCTGTCCAGTTTTCCCAAAACCATGTGTTGAAGAGATTGTCTTTTTTCCATTGGATATTCTTTCCTGCTTTGTTGAAGACTGGTTGCCAATAGAGTTGTGGGTCCATTTCTGGATTCTCTATTCTGTTCCATTGATCTGTGTGTGTGTGTGTGTGTGTGTGTGTGTGTGTGTGTGTGTGCGCGCTTTTTTCCCCCAGGACTATACTGTCTTAATGATTACAGTTTTGTAATACAGCTTGAAGTCCACAACTGTGATGCTCCAGTTTTGATTTTCTTTTTCAATGTTACTTTGCCTATTTGAAGGTCTTTTTTCTTTCCCTACAAATCTTAGGATCATTTATTCTAGTTCTGTGAAAAATGCTGGTATTATTTTGATTGGGATTGCACTGAATGTGTAGATTGCATTTGGTAGTATAGACATTATAACCATATCTGTTCTTCCAGTCCATGAGCATGGAATGTTTTTCCATTTCTTTGTGTCTTCTTCAATTTCTTTCTTAAGTGTTCTATAATTTTCAGTATACAGAACTTTTACATCTTTGGTTAGGTTTATTCCTAGTTATCTTATGGGTTTTTGTGCAATTGTAAGTAAGATTGATTCCTTGATTTCTCTTTCTACTTATGCATTATTGGTGTATAGAAGTACAACAAATTTCTGGGCATTGATTTTATATTCTGTAACTTTTATGAATGTGTGTATCCGTTCTAGCAATTTTTTGGAGGTGTCTTTTGGGTTTTTTACATAGAGTAGCATGTTATCTTGAAGAGTGAAAATTAGACTCCCCCCTTGCTGATTTGGATCCCTTTTATTTCTTTTTGTGGCTGATTGCTGAGGCTAGGACTTCCGGTACTATGCTGAACAACAGCAGCGAGAGTGGACATCTCTGTCATGTTCCTGACCTTAGGAAGAAAGCTCTCAATTTTTCCCCATTGAAGATGATTTTAGCTGTGGGTCTTTTGTGTATAGCCTTTATGATATTGAGGTATGTTCCCTCTATCCATACTTTCTTGAAGATTTTTATCAAGAAAGAATGCTGTATTTGTCAGCAATGCCTTTTCTCCCTGTATTGGGAGGATCAAATGGTTCTTATACTTTCTTTTATTAATGTAGTGTATCACATTGATTGATTTGCAGATATTGAACCATGCCTGCAGCCCAGAAATAAATCCCACTTGGTCATGGTGAATAATCCTTTAATGTAATGTTGGATTTGATTAGCTAACATCTTGGTGAGAATTTTTGCATGCATGTTTATCAGAGATATAAGTCTGCAATTCTCTTTTTCATTGGGGTCTTTGTCTGGTTTTGGAATCAAGGTATTACCGGCCTCATAGAATGAGTTTAGAAGTTTTCCTTCCATTTATATTTTTTGGAACAGCTTCAGAAGAATAGGTATTAATTCTTCTTTAAATGTTTGGTAGAATTCCCTGGGAAGCCATCTGGCCCTGGACTCCTTTTTGTTGGGGGATTTTTTTTTCTTTGATTCAATTTCTTTGCTTGTTATAGGTCTGTTCAGGTTTTCTATTGCTTCCTTTTCAGTTTTGGTAGTTTATGTGTTTCTAGGAATTTATCCATTTCTCCCAGATTATCCAGTTTGTTGGCATGTGATTATTCATAGTATATGAAAAGTATACTTTTCATAGTATTTTTCATAGTATTCTTATAATTGTTTGAATTTCTGCAGTGTTTGTTGTGATCTCTCCTCTTTCAGTTGTGATTTTATTTATTTGGGTTCTTTCTTTTTTCTTTGTGTTAAGTCTGGCTAGGGGTTTATCAAATTTGTTAATTCTTTCCAAGAACCAGCTCCTGGTTTCATTGATCTGTTCTACTGTTGTTTTTGTTTTTTTTTTAATTTCTGTATCATTTCTTTTTTTTAAAAGAAAATATTTTATTGTTATTTATTTCAGAGAGAGAGAGAGAACAAGGGGGAAGGCAGAGGGAGAGAGAGAGAAAGTACAAGTGCATTTCGTGCTAAGCACAGAGCCTGATGCAGGCCTTTATCTCATGACCCTGATATCAGGACCTGAGCTGAACCAGGAGTCAGTGACTTAACAGACTGAGCCACCTAGATACCCCTCTATATTTTATTTATGCTCTAGTCTTAATGATTTCTCTTCTGCTGCTAATTTTAAGCTTTATTTGCTGTTCTTCTTACAGCTCTTTTAGGTATAAGATTAGGTTGTATATTTAAGACTTTTCTTGCTTTTTGAGGTAGCCTGTACTGCTATATACTTCCATCTTATGACTGCCTTTGCTGTGTCCCAAAGGTTTGGACTGTCATGTTTTCATTTTTATTTGCTTCCATGTATTTTTTAATTTGTTCTTTAATTTCCTAGTTAACCCCTGGTTGATTCTTTAGTAGGATGTTCTTTAACCTCCATATATATTTATGGTCTTTCCAAATTTTTTCTTATCAAGTTTCATAGCATTGTGGTCTGAAAATATACATGGTATGATCTCGGTCTTTTTGTACTGGTTGGGACTTGATTCGTGACCCAGTATGTGATCCATTCTGGAGAATGTTCCGTGTGTACTTGAAAAGAATGTGTATTCTGCTGCTTTAGGATGATATGTTCTGAATATATCTGGTAAGTCCATCTGGTCCAGCGTATCATTCAAAGTCATTGTTTCCTTGCTGATCTTCTGCTTAGATGATCTGTCCATTGCTGCAAATGGGGTATTAAAGTCCCTTACTATTATTGTATTATTAACAATGAGTTTCTTTAAGTTTGTTATTAATCGATTTATATATTTGACTGTTCCCAATTGGGGGCCTAAATATTTATAATTGTTACATCTTCTTGTTGGATAGACCACTTTATTATGATATAGTGCCCTTCATCTCTTATTAAAATCTTTGCTTTAAAATCTAGTTTGTCTGATATAAAGATGGCTACTTAAGCTTTCTTTTGATGTCCATTAGCATGATAGATGGTTTTCCACCCCTTCACTTTCAATCTGGAGGTGTCCTGGTGTCCAAAATTAGTCTCTCATAAGTAGCATATCAATAGGTCTTGTTTTTTAATCCATTCTGATCCCTCTGTCTTTTAATTGGAGCATTTAGTCCATTTAAATTCAGAGTAATTATTGCTAGATGTGAATTTAGTGCCATTGTATTACCTACAAAGTTGCTGATCTGGTAGATTATCTCCATTCTTTTCTAGTCTTTGCTACTTTTGGTCTATCTTTCCTGCTCAAAGGTCCCCTTTAATATTTCTTGCAGAGCTGGTTTAGTGTTCATGAACTGCTTTAGTTTTTGCTTTTCTTGGAAACTCTTTTTTTTTTTTTTTAAGATTTTATTTATTTATTTGAGAGACAGAGAAAGTTAGGGAGAGCATGAGAGGAGAGAAGGTTAGAAGAAGAAGCAGACTCCCCATGGAGCTGGGAGCCCGATGTGGGACCCGATCCCAGAACTCAAGGATCATGACCTGAGCCAAAGGCAGTTGCTCAACCAACTGAGCCACCCAGGTGCCCCTTTTCTTGGAAACTCTTTATCTCTTCTATTCTGTCCTTTTTTCTTATCCTATGGATAAATAATTGTGCTGCATGAAATCACTGAGTTCCCTAAGACTATATTCATGATCTAATAGTTTTCTTTCCCTCTTCTTTTCGGTTTCATTATTTACCATAATTTTATCTTCTATGGTACCTGTTTGTTCTCCTGCTTCTTCCATTCTCATTGTGATTACATCCAGTCAGTTTTGCATCTTAGTCATAACATTTTTATTTCAGCCTGACTAGTTTTTAGGTCTTTTATCTCTACAGCTGGGGTTTCTCTGGTGTCTTCTATGCTTCTTTCATGCCCAAATAGTATTCTTATGACTGTTGTTCTAAATTCTTGTTCAGATATATTTCATATATCTGTTTTGAGCAAATCCCTAGCTGTGGTTTCTTCTTGATCTTTCTTTTGGGGAGACTTTCTCCATCTTGTCAATATGTCTGGGTTTCTGTCTTTTGCATGTTAAGAAAACTTGTTATGTTTCCTGCTCCTGAGAATAATACTATATTAAGAAGGAGTCATACACTGTCCAGGCCCAGAGCTTCAGGAAGTGTTTCTGGTCTATGCCATATGCACTCTGCTCTTGTGTTTTGTTTGCTCTTTCCCACAGGACAGTCCTCTGTAGAGTTCCTCCTTCCTTGCAGTAGGGAGTGTTTGGACCTTTAACTAGATATGATTCAGTTTGTTTGTTAAGATAAGCCTGATTTAAAAAAAAGCCTGATCCAAGAAAAGAGAAAAGGAAATGAAACAAAAAAGCAAGCAAATAGACAAAAAACTATAAACTATAAACTATAACTATAAAAAACTATAAAACTTTGGCTCTAAAGGAAAAAAAAAGAAGGAAAAAAGAAAAGAAAAAAAAAGGCATAATCCAAAAAACTTGAAAAGGAAACAAATCAACAAGTGAACAAAAAACTATATGCCTGATTCCAAAGAAAAAAGAAAAAATAATAAAATAAAATGAATAAAAAATTCTAAGTGTGGTCCTGTTTCCACCTGACCTGACATTCATGCTTTGGAGCACTCTCTGATCAGTAAACTTGGTTGTGTTGGTCTTCTGAGGGAGAGGCCTGCTGCACTGGCTCATAGTCAGACTTGCCCTAGTAAAGACTTCCTTGCTGAGTACTGGGGCGGAGCAGGGTTGGCGTTTGGTGTAGGCAACTCCAGCCTCCACTGGAGGTGCTGTATATCTCTCTGAAATCCACGGTACTGGTGGGTGGGGGATGGAAGATGGTGTCGCTTGCCCTGTCATCCTTGGGGAGAGGAACTCGCGCTACAGCTGCTCAGGAGGCCCTCACAGAAAAGTGAACAGTCTCCCCTCCTCCCTCCCAGGCTTTTGTCAGATCCCTGTCCTCACTCGTCTGTGCCAAGGCCATCGGCATGCCCAGTGCCACAGTTCTCCTGTGTTTTATCTCTGGCCAGTGACTGGGATTCAAAATTGAATCATAAAGGACCCGGCAAGGTGTGGACCTACTCCCCTCCATTGGACGAGAGTCTCCCAGCACTGTGCCTGCACCATTCTGTCCCAGGAAAGCATTGCATGCCTGTGCGGGTGCCTGGCATCTGTGGGAAAGCAAAGTCAAAAACTGTGACCAGATTATCTACCTTGTGTGTGCACCTCTGTCCCTTTCTGTTGAAGAGCTCCTAGCAGGACTTCTGTCCTTGGAGAGGCAATATACCCTTTCCTGAATGTACTTCAGGAAGGGGAGTGTTTTCTCCCAGAGCAACCCAGAGGACCCCAAACACCACGACTCTTTCCTGAACCTTACATGCTGCTCTTTCACCCACTCTCTCCCTGTTTCCCTGACTTCTCTCCCCAAAAAAGGCTCCCTCCCCACCATGGCACCATGGCTTTTCTCTGCCCCAGTTCCTATCTCTGAACCTTCGCATCTGCCGTGTTTTCTCCCTCCAATTGTGCACATTGTTTTCTTAATCCTCAGATCAGTTTCTTAGTTCAAAGTGATTTGGTGTTGATCTAGCTGAGTTTGAGGGACAAGGCAAGCCCAGCGTCCTCCTACTAGTCTGCCATCTTAACTACTCATCTGGACTCTTTTTTTTTTCAAAGAGTGAAAGTTTTTAGTCTTGATGAAGTCTTCTTTATCAATTTTTTTCTTTTATGGATCATGTTTTCTGTGTTGTTGCTAAGAAATCTTTGCTTGATTCAAGGTTATACAGATTTTCTCTGAACTTCTTTCTAGAGGTTTTTGTGGTTTTAGGCTTTACATTATGACTATGCTTATTTGTGTTAATTTTGTATGTGATATGAGTTGGATCAAAATTCATTTTTTTGGCATATGAATATCCAATTTTTTAGCATTCTTTGTTTAAAAAGATTATCCTTTCCTTACTAAAGTAATTTTCCACCTTTGTCAAAAATAGTTGTAGGTGGGGTTTGTTTCTGGACTCTACACTGATCTAATGACCTTTTTCTCTATTTTGACATAAATATCACACTGTCTTGATTTCTGTAGGTAGACAAGCCATTTTTGTGGAGTTCGATATAAAATGAAAATATAGGTCCCTTTGTTCAAAAAGTATTAAGAATTTCATGACGTTAAGTAGCAGCAGAACATTACACCCAGCGCAGGGCCCTTCTAAAAGTGGGGCCTAGTGCAAACTCCATGAAGCTGGTCCCAATAGTACCATTTTAATATGCTTTGAAGGCAAAATCAAAGTTAGTATTTCCACTTTGTTCTTCCTTTTCAAAGTTGTTTTTGGATTCTAGGTTCTTTATATTTCTATATGAATTTTAGAAACAGCTTGTCAATTTCTTAAAAAAAAAAACCTGCTAAAATTTTGATTGGAGTTCAGTGAATGTATAGATTAATTTGGGGAGGATAGATATATTCACAATGTTGAATCTTCAGATCTATAGGCTTTATTTCTTTTTCTTTTTCTTTTTTTTTTTTAAATATTTTATTTATTTATTTAACAGAGAGAGGGAGATCACAAGTAGGCAGAGAGGCAGGCAGAGAGAGAGAGGGGGAAGCAGACTCCCCACCCAGCAGAGAGCCTGATGCGGGGCTTGATCCCAGGACCCTGAGATCATGACCTGAGCCGAAGCAGAGGCTTTAACCCACTGAGCCACCCAGGTGCCCCTTTATTTATTTTTCTTGAGTGAGTTTTGTAGTTGGTACTTTCATGGAATTTGTCCATTTCATCAACATTGTCTGATTTCTGGGCATATAGTTGTTCATAATTTTCCTTTACTCTCCTTTTACTGTGTGTAGAATATCTAGTGATATCATGTCTCTCATCTTTGATATTGGCAATTAATATCTTCTTTCTTCCTTTCCTCATCAATCTGGCTAGAGTTTTATTGATTTTATTGGTTCTCTCAAGGAATCATCTTTTGATTTCATTGATTTTCTTTATTTTACTGTTTTTATGTTTTTTTAGTTCATTAATTTCTGCTCTTATTTATATTATTTCCTTTCCTCTGTTTACCTTTCATTTAAACTGAGGTTGATTTGAGCCCTTTCTTCTTTTGTAATATAGATATTTAGGATATAATTTACCCCCTAGTTATTGCTTTTGTGGCATCCTATAAATTTTTTAATGTTGCATTTGCATTTTTATTCAGTTAAGAACATTCTATAATTTAAAGCATTTCTTCTTTTGTTTATTTATACTATTTAGACTCCAAATATTTGAGGGTTTTCTAAACATCTTTCCATTATGTATTTTGAATTTAATTCCATTGTAATCAGAACATTATTTGTATAATTTGGATTCTTTCAAATTTATTGGGATTTGTTTTATCACCCAGACTGGTTTATTTTGGTAAATATTTCATGGATAGTTGAGAAGAATGTGTATTCTGCTTTTGGCTGGGTAATATTTTATCAATTTCAATAAGGTCTAGTTGGTTGACAATGTTGTGTTTTATATCTGTACTGATTTTATCACTTTCTCTCTCAATATGTAAAAAGTGTATCCAACTGTAATTATGATTTGTCTACTTCTCCTTACATCTCTGTCAGTTTTCTGCTCATGTGTTCTGAAACTGTTATTACATGGAGAAGCATTTAGGATTGCTATGTCTTTCTGAAATAGTATATTCTTTAACCTTAAGAAATAGCCCTCATTATCCCTGCTAGTCTTTTTATCTCTAAAATATACTTTGTCTTATATTCATATAGACATTCCAGCACTTTTTTTGCTAGTATATATCCATTTCCATCCTTTTACTTTTAACCTGCTGGTGTCTTTATATTTAAAGTATGTTTTTGTGAGTAGTATAGAGCTGAGTCACGTATTTTAATCCAATTTGACTATCTACCTTTAATTGGGGATTTTAGATCCTTTACATTTAATGTGATTATTGATATTGTTAGGTTTCCATCTTATTTCTTGACATTTGTTTTCTGATCCTATCTGTTCTTCATTTTCCTTTTGCATATCTTCAACCTTCTTTTGAATGAATTGAACATTATGATTTCATTTTACATTCTTAGTTTGTTAGCTGCAATTTTCTTTTTAGTGGTTGCCTTAGGGTTTATTTTATACATTTTTACATTATCATAGTATGAGTGATAAAATACCACTTAAGGTATATATGGTATAAGAATTTTACAATGGAATTAGTTCCATTTCTTCCATCTTTATATTTTTATATATCCTGCATTTTTAAAAAGATTATTTATTTATTTATATTTGTGAAAGAAAGAGAGAATGAGCAGAGGGAAGTGGCAGAGGGAGAGAGAGAAGTAGGCTCTGTGCTGAGTAGGGAGCCTGATGCAGGACTCGATCCTAGGATGCAAGGACAATGACCTGAGCGAAGGCAGAAGCTTAACTGACTGAGCCACCCAGATGCCCTGGATGTCATGCATTTTGTTATGCATATGTTATAAACACCACAATACACTGTTATTATTTTGGTTTAAGTAGTTATTTAATATTTAAATATTAAGTCAGATATTTAAATATTAAGAAAAATATTTCATTCATTTACTCTCATATTATCATTTCCAGTGTTCTTCCTTTGTGTAGATCCATATTTCCATATTTCCACCTGGAATTATTTTCCTTCTACCTGAAGGACTTCCTTTAATACTTCTGAAACTGTAGGTCTGCTGGCAATAAATTCTTTCTGCTTTTTTTATGTCTAAAAATGTCATTGTTTTGTTGTCACTTAATGAATTTTTTTTCTAGGTAGAGATTTCTAACTTGAAAATTTGATTTTCTCTTTCAGTACTTTACTAGTTACCCCATTGTCTTCTGGCTTGCATTATTTACTAAAGGAAATCTGTCATTGCTATTTTTGTTCCTATTTATATAATGGGTTATTTTCTTCGGGCTGCTTTAAGATTTTCTTTCTTTTTTTTTTTAAATTTTTTATTAACATATAATGTATTATTTGCCCCAGGGTACATGTCTGTGAATCATCAGGCTTACACATTTCATAGCATTTGCCATAGCACATACACTCCCCAATGTCCATAACCCTACCCCCTACCTCCCAGCAACCCTTAGTTTGTTTCGTGAGTTTAGGAGTCTCTTATGGTTTGTCTCCTTCCCCATCCCATCTTGTTTCATTTCTCTTCCCCACCCCCCCATAACCCCCTGACCTGCCTCTCAAATTCTTCATATCAGAGCGATCATGTGATAATTGTCTTTCTCTGACTGACTTATTTCGCTTAGCATAATACCCTCTAGTTCCATCCA
>CM052800.1:155819253-155928892 GCA_028533885.1 Nasua narica | reverse complement strand
TCCCTGCTGAGCAGAGAGCCCGATGCGGGCCTTGATCCCAGGACCCTGAGATCATGACCTGAGCCGAAGGCAGAGGCTTTAACCCACTGAGCCATCCGGGTGCCCAATAACTGGATTTTCTTAAAACAAACATTCTGATAGGGCTCATCACATTAGTTAACTTCTCTAGGAATTAAGTTCAAAATATCCAGAATGTCTTTCAACTCATATATTACGTATATGACTCTTCTTATCACTCTAATGTTAATTTCCTTATTTGTGGAATTCTAGAACAAAAAGGTACTTAGTGAAGGTTGTGAATAGAGTTTTCAGGATAATTGTTAAAAAGAACTATACATTTACTTAGCCTGCCATCCTCATAGAATGGAATAGATTAAAAATGGAATAGGATTTAAGGACTAGCACAAATTAATGAATAATAGATCCTTGCTGTGTCCAAGAGGAGGAATACAATGTTGTTGGTATACATTCCTGAATGTTTTAGTTTCCTTATATGGAGGGTAGCCTTATTTTTCCTGGAGGTTTCTTCTAGGTATCATTGTCAAAGAAAGGATGATGAGCTGAAGAAGCCAATGGTGCAACTCAGTGTGGCATTTCTTATGTTCTAAACTTCAGGTATGAAAGGCTGGGTTATTCAAAGACCAAAAGTAAGTAGGTCACAATTCTTTATAATACCAAGCTTTCAAAAAAAAATCACCCCATTTTTTCTTTTGATGTCCAGATATTATATACACATTTTTTCAATGGTAGGAAGCTTTAAAAACATTACATGTACACATAATAGATTATATGACTGTCTAAACTAGGACACACAATCCAGGGAATTTGTAAGTCAAGCTCAACATGGAAAAATTAACTGGCAAACCTGGGTAGTTAATGCTTTTTGAGTAATTACTGTGTACTAGCTACTGTTCGATTGCTCTCTAAGTATGACTACATTAAACTTTGTAACAATCCTATGGGTTATTTATAATTATAATCTTCTCCATTTATTAGATCAGGAGTCTAAAATTATTACCTAACCCCAGGGAGTTAGGTAAATGGCTCAAGGCCACATAGTTAGAAAGTGAAGTCAGGACTGGAACTCAGGGGGCACCGGGGTGGCTCAGTTAGTTAGGCATTGGACTCTTGATTTCAGCTTAGGTTATGATCTCCAGACCTAAGAGATCATGGGATGGAGCCCTGCTTTGAGCTCCACTCATTGGGAGACTGCTTCTTTCCCTCTCCCTCTCCCTCTCCCTCACTACTCATGCGTGTTAGCACGTTTTCTCTCTCAAGTAAATAAATCTTAAAAAAAAAAAAAAAAGATTTGAATTCAGATTATCTGGCTCCCGAGCCTATGTTCTGAACCAATATGCTGTATCATCCTCTGAAATAATTATGTAGAGTAACTTCATTATAGGAAATAAGATGTACACCTGATTATTGCCATGTTCTTTACACTGTGTACTGCAATACAATCTTAAAGATTTACCTTTTTTATTGAGAATTTATAATAATTTGAAAAAATAAAGTTTAATACTGCTAATAACTATTTTGAGAAGAAACTATTTTGTCACTTTTTTTTTTTGCAAAATAAATCACTTTTTTGTTTAAATACATCCTTTTAACCAAAAATATTTCCCATAGTCATTCTTACTATTCTTACTCTCATTTGTTCTGTCTCGGTGTTCGTTATTGGTGAATGTACCTGGTTGAGAGTCAAGAACACATTTTGAGATATTATCTGTTAGGAGTCCACTGCATTGCATACTCTGTCTTGGGCAATCCCAGGATTAGATTAAGATGTAATTATTATTCATGAGATGTAAAATATAGTAAGGAAAATACCTATTATATTTAGGTAGATGGTATTTTATTTTATTTATTTAAATTCAGTTACTATATAGTACATCATTAGACATAGTGTTCAGTGATTCATCAGTTGCAAATAATACCCAGTGCTCATCACATCACTTGCGCTCCTTAATGTTCATCACCCAGTTACCCCATCCCCCCACCCACCTCCCCTCCAGCAACCCTCAGTTTGTTTCCTATAGGTAAGAGTCTCTCATGATTTTTCTCCCTCTCTGATGAATTCCCATTCAGTTTTTCCTCCCTTCTTCTCTGCGCTGTTTCTTATATTCCACACATGAGTGAAACCATAGATAAATGTCTTTCTCTGATTGACTTGTTTTGCTCAGCATAATACCCTCAGTCCCATCCATGTTGATGCAAATGGTGGTATTCATCCTTTCTGATGGCTGAGTAATATTCCATTATATATATGAACCACATCTTCTTTATCCATTCCAGTATATGGTCTTATAAACCCTTGTTTTAAATTAGATATTTTTATATTGATGCTTAGGCATGTTAATGACAAAATTTATTTGGTAGAAGAAGCATTAACTGAATAAAATGTCTTTCAGATAACAAACATGCAGTGGAAGTCTAGCAGTCGATACCACAAATGTACAGAAGTGTGGCTTAGCTAAATGGAAGGCATAGCACCTGGGAGTAAGTAGCTAGCAAACTTTGCTCTAATATGTCTGAGTTAAAACACAAAACAAGATTGCTGAGGGGGAGATTTAGAAATCATTTCAGTAAACAAATTATTTTTGTGTACCCTTCAGCTGGTGAAAAAGCAACTGTTTACTTGAAAATAATTGATATGCTAATTTTAGATAATTCTTTTCTAGGCATTAAACCAAATCTCATAAGAACCCCTATTATGGTAGTTCTTTGATTAGTTTGAATTGTCTCAGGCACTTGCAATTTTTTCAAAGATTGTATTTCTCTGAAAATATCCTATAATTTAGTATTTCCTCTCTTTCTGGCTGTTCTTTCCTTGCTTCCTTTAAGGGGTTACTCCCAAGTACTTCTCTGATTTGCAGGGTGCATATTTTCTATTTCTACCTGTAATTCTGTGAAAATAAAGCAGTTGTTCAATGGCTAATAATATGAATACAAAAATATATCCCCACTGAAGCATTAACATAATTTAATGTACATTCAACAAAATTAAAGCAGCCAATAAGGAATATAATACTTATTTACATTTTGAAATGGTGGTAACCAAAGACTTTGTTACCTGTTTTGTAAATGTAAGCTTCACACTGATTTATTCTTTTAAAATTGTATGGACCCCATAAGCAACTCAATTTAAAGTTTTCACTGTTGAATTCAAGCTTCTTTGGTTAAGTGAAGAATAAGAATAAATACCGTCTAAGGGCTCAATATTTGTGTGTCCTTCCTCTCCCAAATTCATGTGTTGAAGCCTTTTTAATGCCAGTATGATGGTATTCAGAGGTGGGACCTTTGAGTAGTAATTAAGTCATAAGGGTGGAACCTTCATCACGGGATTGAAGCCTTTTTAGAGGGGACACAAAAGAGTTTGCTTTCTCTCTCTCTCCCTGCCAAGTGAGGATTCCCGGAGAAGATGCCTATCGGCAAATCAGGAAGAGAGCTCTCACCAGAACCCGACCACACTGGTATCCTGATCTTAGACTTCCAGCTC
Source organism: Nasua narica (assembly GCA_028533885.1). Lineage (NCBI taxonomy): Eukaryota > Metazoa > Chordata > Mammalia > Carnivora > Procyonidae > Nasua > Nasua narica. Next base: position 155,925,393 of record CM052800.1, on the reverse strand, counting down.
CAGAACTGTGAGAAATAAATTTCTATTACTTAAGCCATCCAGTCAATGGTATGCACAGTAGCCTGAACAGACTAAGATATTTGACAGAGAAGAAATATAATAATTTAATATCTTCTGAATTCTCTATAACATTAGTCATTAATCTATATCCGTATGTAGTAAAAATATTTAAGCAGAATGTACAATGTGTAAGATACTCATTTACTGAGGTAGACAGTGTTTATCTTAAATTGCATATATCCACTTAGACATTTTTGGTTTTATAATTTAGCCTGTTTTATAACTACTTCTATGAACTGCTTATTTATTTCAAGTTTTATGACATGATTTCTCCTTTGATAACATGCAGACCACAGATATTGTAATAGAGCTTAAATTGTGACAAAAATTCAATTGTGGTAAAAGAAATACACCAGAAATCATACTTGGCTCACTTTAAATTTTCATTGGAATTAGGCATCAAGGAAATTTTTTTTAAAAGATGTGCAGGGGAGAGTTGATGGGATATAATTTAAATTTTAGGTTCTAGAAATCATTACTAGAAATCAAAATCAATTTAAGACATCAATTTTCAACAGTATTCTTATACATAACTGAAACACAGAGATATGTAATATTTGGTACAATAAAGATACATGGCTTCTACTGTCTTGAGACATCTGTCTTCATGAAAGAGATGAAGAGTACCAGCTCATGAGTTATGTAACCTTGAGACAATATTCCATTTCTACTTACAAGGATGAATGAATGTCATAATAAAGACCAACTATCATTTGTTATATACAAAGTATGTGGTTGGTTTTTTTTTTTTACTTTTTTTCCCTGGATCTAAATAACTACAGGTGACATTTATGAGAAATGAAGTGTACTGAATTCAATTGAGAAACTAGAAGATTCTATATCTCCATTAACTTGGGAGAGGTTTTATCATTCTAGTCCTCTCCTGACAGTCTAATGATCTTCACTTTCCCCAAATTCATGTGGTATATGATACTCATTTGGCAATTAATTGTGCACTTAGTTAATATGTAATCAGTGTTTATTTCAGTACACATGTAGGAATAGAGAGGGAGGATTGTTCTGGTTCCTTGGGAAACACACGGAGACAGATTTAGATGAGGAAGGTTATTGGGGAATGCTTTGGGAAACAGTGGGGGTGAGGAAAGGACGAAAAGGCAAAGGGAGAAATTGAACTGCCAGGCAAATGACAGTAGTTCCTGCCAGGGTGCGGTGGGCAACTCTCATTGCCTGAGGGCAATTCCCAGGGGGGCCTGTGTTCTGAGCTAGCCCATTGACAGTCAATGCTTCTGACTGATATCAAATATAAGTCCTGAAGCCCAGACCTGGGAGGCACACCACATCATCCACTTCAAGCAGCAATGGATGCAAGGTGAATAATATAGCCACAAGACTCAGATAGGATTGTTTTAAAAGCTGGCTTATAGCATATACTGGCTGTGTAACCTTAGGCAAGTTACTTAACTCTTCTGTCCCTACTAAGTGGGGATAAGAATACTGCAGGTATCTCACTGGGTTATTGTGGAAATGGATGCGTTAACACATAAAAGGACATAGCACTTCTTGGAATATTGTGAGTACTTAGTAATTGTCAGCTATTATTATTAGAGGTTGCTATAAAATAGTGAAACTTTTAAAAACTAACTTACCCATATGAATATTTGTTCCTGTACAGGACAGGAGGAGCTAGTAATAAATAGAACCCCAAAACCTCTAATTGGTTAAAACAAGGATTTATTTCTATGCTAGATATACTAGAATATACAGCTAGATATACTATCTATCTATATACAGCTAGATATACTAGATATACTATACGTGCTAGATATACAGCTTGAGTTGGCTGGTATTTTTCTCATTCAATGACCCAAGCTGACAGAGTAGCCGCTAGCTGGATTACCACCACTGGTATGGCAGAAGAGAGAGAGAGAGAGAGCATTTTATTGTATTTTTTAAGGTTATTTATTTATTTTTCAGAGAGAGAGAGAGAGAGAGAGCATGTATGCACGTGCACAAGTCGGGGGAGGAACAGAGGGAGAAGGACAAGCAGACTCTGTGCTGAGCATGGAGCCCAACACGGGGCTCAATCTCATAACCTTGAGATCATGACCTGAGATGAAACCGAGAGTCAGACACTTAGCCCATTGAACCACCCAGGCACCCCAGGAGATGGCATTTTAAATAAAGCCTGCTGACTCTTAAAGCATCCACCTGGAAATGATACATGTCATTTCCACTCACAGTCCTTTGGTCAGAATAAATCATGTGTGTACATATAAGCCTAAGGGTTGTGAAGGAAAGTATAATCCCACCCTTTGTCTGGAAGCAAAATCAGAATGACTTCATTATAGCATAATGACTATTACAGTTTAACTTTAAAAACTCACCTGGAAGGATATACACTGAACAACTAGCTAACTTTTATTGAGCACTTATTGTGTACCAGGCACTGAGATAAACAGCAACACTATGATATAGATCCTATTAATACCCCCATATTGTACATTAAAAAAAACCCTGAGGCTTAGAGAAATTTGAACAACATCCTGAATCTAGCAGGTGGTAATCATGGACCCTATCTGATTGCAAAGCTCACTGTTTCCTCTAAGAACTTCAGTGACCACCATGGCTCAAATGTTTTCAAAATACATGGTTTTTAGGGGCGCCTGGGTAGCCCAGTGGGTTAAGTGGCTGCCTTTGGTTCAGGTCATGAGCTCAGGGTTTGGGGATTGAGCCCTGCATTAGGCTTCCTGCTCAGGGAGGAGTCTGCTTCTCCCTCTGCCCCTCTCCTGTTCCCGCTCCTGCTTATGCTCTCTTTCTCTCTCTCTCAAATAAATAAAATCTTTAATTAAATGAAAAATACAAGCTTTTTAAATTTTAAATTTTTATTTCAAGGAACCGCTTTTGGAGTCTATTGTTTAGAGGAGCCTAACTCCCAAAGTTAAGTCTCAAATGTAGTAAAAATTTCTTTCTTGTTCCCATGATGGCATAGGATGGGTAAACATGTGAATACATAGCGCTCATTCATTGGGTACCAATCAGACCAGTGGAGACTCCACTTTCTTTAGCATAAGGCATGCAGGGGTCATCTTCCTTCCAGACAGCCAGAAGGATGCCTGTGTGCTAGGCCTGGAAGTGATGCACATAAATTCTGCTCATTTTCTGTTGGCTGCAAACTCAGTCACAGGGCTCTAGTTGACTGTAAGGAAGGCTGGGAGATGTAGTTAGCTGTGAACCTAGTGAGTCTTGCTTGTGATATGACTATGCTTTTTATTTTCATGGGATTAAAATGGGATAAATGCATTTGAAGTTAGCAGGACATATCTCAAAGCCACCTCATTGTTTGGTCTGCATTCCTCTCTCTTCGTTACTCTAGGGTAGTGTTGTTGTTGGATTTATTGCACTCTTTAACATGTATTATCCTGCATTTCTTAACATGTTTTGTAGTTTGCTTTTGTTCTAATGGAAAGGTTATAGTTAGAATTCTTTAGATTGGGTTCTGTATTTTCCCATGATCCTAGGGTGGCCATCATTACTGGGAGCATGAGGGTCCAGTAACATATAACACTTTAAACAATGTTTAAATGCTTTTAAAGACAATATTATTTTTATTCTGTCCACTTGGTAGGGTCAGGGCCTCTGTTCTTCAGACTCAACTTTTTATTTCTAGCCCAGTCGAGGATTTGTGTATTTTGTTACATGGAGCATGTATTAACAGCAGCTCTAAAAGTTAACAAGGCAGATATTACATCATTATTTTGTAGAAGAAAAAAATGGGTTTGGGGCACCTGAGTGGCTCAGTAGGTTAAGCCTCTGCCTTTGGCTCTGGTCATGATCTCAGGGTCCTGAGATCGAGCCCTACATCGGGCTCTCTGCTCAGCAGGGAGCCTGCTTCCCCCTCTCTCTCTGCCTGCCTCTCTGCCTACTTGTGATCTCTCTCTCTCTCAATCTGTCAAATAAATAAATAAATAAATAAAATCTTTAAAAAAAATGGGTTCAGTGAGATTATGACTTTCCTTAGGTCTGATAGTTGGTAATAACACATTGAATGTGAAGTGAGTTCTTCCAATTCACTTGTTCTTGTTTTTTTTTTTTTTGTCCAACTATTCCAACTATGCTGCTTATCACATTCTTTTGAAAATACTCAGGAGTAGCAGATATTCATTCTTTGAAGACAAGTTCCAGTTTGGAAATAGCCAAAAGAAGTCCAGTATTAAATGTGGTAAATATAGTTGCTGACCAAGTTAGATAATGCTTTTTGGGATTTAAAAAAATGAGGTATATCTATAAAGTAACACATTTTTTGAGGCTTATAAACTGGCACATAATACAAATCTCTTAAGTATTCGTTAGTTTTATTTGAGAAAAATTCAAAAATACTTTAAAATTCATATTTTGACTGTGTAGCCATGTAACTTTTACCTATATTAAAACGAGAACCAGATCTAAGGAAATTGAAAACAGAAACTAACCAAAAGCAGAGCACAGAGTTCAAACAATGGTCGTGTTTAAAATCTGCACTTTTGTTTTCAGTAATTTTTAATAAGGTTTCATATCAATTGGTGATTTGGCCTGGGAGGGGACTTATATATTAAGGTAGAGAAAGAATGAGCAGTTATTTCTATCCACTATGTATTAGGTGATTTATTTCCTTTAATCTTCAAACCAGTCTATGCAACAAATAATATTTCCATTTTAAAGGTGAAGAAAAGGCTCATGGTTTTCAGTTACTGATCAAAGGTCACAAGGCAGTAGGAGGCAGAGCTAGAATTAGAATCCAAGTCCATCTGTTTCAAAGCCAGGATCTTTCTTCCAAACAATGCTGTCTTTTTTCAAAGGAATAATAAGAGGATGGAGTTGTAGTAAATTGAATGGTTGTCCTGCCAAAATATGTCCAGGTCCCAGAACCATTGAATGTGAACTTATTCATAAAAAGGGCAGTTGTAATTAATAATCTCAAAATGAGATCATCCTGGATTATCTGAATGGGTCTTCAAACTGACAAGTTTCCTTATATGAAAGACACAGGGGAGACAGAGAAGGAGAGAAGAAGGCCTTGTGAAAGTAGAGGCAGAGATTTAAATGATGCAGCCATAACCAGGCACCAGAAGCTGGAAGAAGCAAGGAAGAGATTGTCCCTAGAACCTAGGAAGGGTTGTGCTGCCCCACACATGCTTTGATTTCAGACTTTTGGCATCCAGAATGATGTGAGAATTAATTTCTGTTCTTTTCACACACCAAATTTGTTGTAATTTGTTAACAGCAGTCATAGAAAACTAATATAGGAGGTATGGGGAGGAACATGCATGGAGGATGGACACATTGATTTATTTAAGAGCAAAGAAGAAAGGACACTATCTTTGGAAACTTGTAGGCCTGGGGTTGAACCCCAGCTCTGCTGCTGATCAACTGTGTGTCCTGCAGAAATACTTCAACCTCTCTAAGGTTAGGTTTCCTCATCTGTGGAATAGAAATTATAATGCATTTCTCATCAGATTGTAAGGATTTAATGAGAGTATATAAAACATTCAGTATAAATATAAGAAATCAGTTCCTCTGTGGATCAGAAGAATATTTAGTAGTGAAATAAAACATTATCTTTGAGTTTGAGTAGCTCATATAATTTTGTAAATGAGGCAAATAATGCAATATAGTGTTACATGGTCCATAAGAGAGAAATATGAGACAGCAGTGGCACAAAATAAGAGAATAATTGACGAAGATTGGTTGAATCACGGAAGCTCTCACAGGGAAGACACTTGAGCTGAGACTGAAAGATGAATAGGTATGTATCAGACAGAGAAGGGGGCAGAAAATAGAAGAAACAGAATGTGCAAATACCCTGAGATGGAAAACAGAATGGGACATACCAAGGCCAGAATAAGGTGTGAGAACAGGAAATGTTGGAAAGGGTTCAAAGAATTAAGAGGGTCCAGATACAGATCATGTTTGATCTTGGATAACATCAAAAGTAGTTTGCTTTCTCACAAATACAGTAGTGTATCTGATAATATATAAATGTAAATCCTTTGGTCTGGTAATTCCTAGCTGGGAATTTACACTTAGTAGATAATTGAGGGTATACACAAAGATTTAGCTATAAGGCTGTTTATCATGTATTTGTTCCCAATATCACAAAAACTGTAAAAAGCCTAAATAGCCATAAACAGAAGAATGATTAAATAAGTTACCATATAAATGGAATACTAGATAGCCCCCAAAAGGATGTCATAGAAAAACTATCATAAATACTATAATAAAAGATAAATAAAAGAATATTTGAAACCTGTTTAGAAATAGTTATATATCTAGATTCCCCCCATCCCGCACCTTGATCCCATATTTCTGTTCCTTCACACATAATATTGGAGGTTTATTCCTTGGAGAGAGTAAAATAGATGGTCTTTGGGCTGGGGGAACAGCTGGCATATTGGAGAGTTGAGGCATCCTAAAAACAGGAAGCTAATGGCATAGATGTACACTGTTGCTTCCTCATGGCTGTTTCCCTCATGGGCTCCAGAAACAAAGGTGGTCAGACTTTTACCTTCCAGGCGTGAACCAAGAAGAATCTCTGTGGAATCTGACCAATTCAAGAGGAAAAAGACCTAAAGAGACTGTCCTTGAATGTCTGAATAAACAGCCCTCCGATTCTCTCTACCGTAATACTCCCAATACCAAAGTTTTGCCTTTAAGCTTATAACTTGATCTGCCTTAAAAAAAATTAGTTAATTAATAAATCAGTTAATAAATTAATCAGTTAATAGTAATAATCAAGAATTAATATTAATAATAACTAATAATATTAATAATTAGTTAAAATTAATTAACCAATTGATTTTTTGTTTTATTTTTTTATTTGGTATGTTAGTCACCATACAGTCCCATCAGTCCCACCATACAGCTCCCTTTTGTAAATGTGGAAGACACAAAACATTACCAGATAGTTGAGGAAAGTTTCTAAATAAAAGACACCAAGACAAAAGTGCAGTTTGGTGGAAAAACTTTTTTAAAAATTATCATTAAAATTCTTACAAAGATAAGGAAAAAATATTTTATGTATAAAAAAACCAAGGTGCTTCAAAATCAATGTCCAAAAAACAAAACAGAACTTGAAAATTAAGAAGAAAAAACATAGTAGAAAATATACTCAAAATAAGATTTGAAAGTAAAATTAAGAAATTTCTTTCTATAAATATTGCAAAACTGTTAAACCAAACCAAACCAAAAAAAAAAAAAAAAAAAAGAAGAAGTGGAAAATAAGAGAGAAAAGATGAAAACATCAGAACACTAGTTAAAAGTCACGGAGTTTCAGAAACAGATTCCAGAGAAGTGGCAAGGAGGAATTCATCAACAAAGCAATTCAAGATTACTTCTTAAAACTAAGGATATACTTTTTTAGAATGAAAAGACTACAAAAAAAAAAAAGTTTGATTTAACACTTCTAGGTTTGGGGGAGTGTGCATGTATGTGGGAGAAATGCTCCTAACTGTATCTTTGTTCTGTTTCCTATAGAAATAATTACAGGTGGTTGGATCCACAAGGCCATCCCTCTAATGTCTCTGGTCACCACAACAGCACTGAACTGAAACAATGTTTCCACGGAAAAATTCAAATGTGCATTCATAATGGGCCATCAGGAATACTTGTGATCACATTTTTGTAACAGAAATTACAAAGGGGTTATGAGGAGGTGGGATCAGGGATAGAGATGCTTTTTAAGGGCAGAAGAGTATGGCTAGTTATTTTTATTTTTTTTTTAATTTAAATTCAGTTAGCCAACATACAGTAGATTATTAGTTTCATTCGTAGTGTTCAATAATTCATTAGTTGCATGTAACAAGTATTGCTATTAAGAATAAATTATACAAACTGAGGGTTTTGGAGGGGAGGGGGATGGAGAGTTGGGCGAGCCTGGTGGTGGGTATTGAGGGGGGCACATATTGCATGGAGCACTGGGTGTGGTGCATGAACAATGAATCTTGGAACACTGAAAAAAGAAAAAAAAGAAAAAATTATAGCAGTGGAAATTCACTTTTAATGCCTCCTGATAGAAAAACTACGGTATCTAGAAACCATTTTGAATTGTATTTTATCTAGTTCCTAGGTAAAAAGAGAATAGAGATATAGTTAGGAGCATTTCTACGCAGCAATGATTTGAAGAGACCAGGAGAGTGGAATCTCCAAAAGGAAATTAGAAGGAAGGAGAAAAAAAAAGAAAGAAAAAAGAAGAAGAAAGAAGAGTTCTTTAGTCACTTGGCATGGCATTTGGCTTAACAATATTTTGAGCTTCTATAAATGCTGAGCCACTTTGAGCTTATATAAATCAGAAACTGCCTATACATCATTTTGATACTTGGTCAATCTAACAAAAACTTTTATCAATGAATGTTTTGAAATTTCATAGATAATGAGAGAATAACAAAGTTGAGGTGGTAAAAGATAGTTTCTAAAAATTCTTTTCAAACGTTTTCTTACTAATACTTTTTATTGAAGTGTGGTCGACACACAATGTTACATGATGAGACGTCTCAGGTGTACAACATGGTGATTTGACAAGTCGGTGCGTTGCGCTGCGCTCACCTCAAGTGTAGCTCCCGTTGGTCGCCATCGCCATACAACACTGTTACGATAGCACTGACTATATTCCCCTATGCTGTACCTTTCCAAATTAAACTTCTTAAATAATTAAGAATTTTTGCCTTGGGGCAGAGGAAGAAACCTAATTGTATATAAATTTAACTTAATGAAGAGAAAAATAACTGAAGAGCTGACCGTTTTCTAAAATTCCAGAAGTAATAGTGCATATAATTGAATGCTCATAATACTATAGTAAAGGTCAGTCTATCAAACTCAATTTTAATTAATTAAATATGCATTGTATCGGTATCTTTAATATCAAGATAAAATCACTTACTGCTTTGGTATTTTCCCAAATGTTTATTCTTGGCAGACTGACTTTTGCTGTAGATGAAAGGGGTTCATAGACGTTTTCAATCCTATTTACCAGAATGAGTTTTTGGCTCATCTTTCATATTGTATTACTCACCTCTATAAAGAATTGCCCTCCTTTCCTTTATAGAACATTTCAAATACTAACCTTGCTGATTGTGTGATGTTGCCCCAATTTCATGCCTGGCACAGAGATAATATAAGCAGTGAGATACTTCGTGCACTTACGAAACTGTGGCTGGGCTTGTCCTGGGATCTTTACTCCTTGGCTTCATAACCTTGTGGCTCATCCCAGCCCAGAAGGAAACAGGGAATACATGCAGACAGTGAGCAGTTGGCTTCATGGGGAGGACCACGGCATTTCCCCACCTCCTTCAAGCCAACTGGGAGGGCTGCAAGGAGATATTGAGCGTATCTGGAATCAGAGGAAACTGGCATCTTTCTCATCTGTGAGGAAGCTGGCGGAATGACAAGCTCTTATGCCTTCCCTGGAAGTGCCAGAGCAGCAGAAGGGTGAGAGATCTTGAGAGAGTAGCCTGGTGCCCCCTGACCTCTGAGGTATACATGAAAGGGGAGACTGGGGCTAACATCTTCCCTGGACGATTGTGAAGGCGGGACGACACATGGATGACACACTCGTAATGCCAGGACAAAATGAGCAGGCACCAGGGACGAGCCTGCCTGTCCATCATCTGGCATGGAAAAGATGTTTGCATGTCCCATGGTTTAAGAGAATGCTATGAAAGGTAGGAGCTATCTTAAAAGCACCTTGTCCCAAGATGTACCCTGCCAAGGCAAGAGAACACTGCAGTAATAGGTTGGGATGGGAGGAAATATTCCAGTAGGGATAGGGAGAATTTTAAGAGATGAGCCAAAAACTGGGTTACTTTTGTCCAGGAACTGTGCAGCATGGAGTGCCTAAAAAAATCCTAAAGAAGCTTCCCCTGAACCTCCCAAAAGTGCTAGTATTTGGGGATCTTCCCCAAAAAGGTCACCGACGGCTAGCCAGTATTAATCAAGGGAGAATTAAAATGCAAAGTAATTAAGCAAAGAAAAAAATATGTCTACCTTTCCTCTAATCTCATCTACTCAACTCAAACTCTGGAAAAGCCAGAAGTAGGAGGGGAATGATAGGGAGGAAAGAAGGCGGTGGGGGGCAGGCTAGTCTCCTCAGCCCCACTGAAGCCCAGAGTGAAGACAGTTGGGGTGACCCTTTAAATTCAACATGAGATTAGATTTAAATTGGACCAAACCATTTTTAATTTCTGCACGGGAGTCACCATGAAGGAAATGGGGCTTTTTCATATACCTCAAAGAATCTGGAGACTATGGGGTCTGTCTGAAATAAGGACCAAGAGATGGAGATTCAGCAGCACATGTTTGCTTCAAGGCAGTGACTGGAGAAAAAGAAAGTCATTTCCACCAGGTTCAGACTGTTCAATAAACTGAGTACACTGGGGCAGGTTATGCATTAAGGTTATTTTGCTGCCTCTTTAAGAAACTCTTAGGGGATGTTGTGCCCAGAGCATGAAGTTAAGGAGTTGGTGGATTCCTTCCTTGAAGAATAAATGTTTGGGTTTCAGTCTATTGGGAATGACTTACTAGCCATACTAAAATCTGTGTGTGTGTGTGTGTTTTAAGTCATTAACATGATCTTCATTTGTGCATCATTTATTCAAACATTGTCTTTGTCCTGCACGCACCCAAAGGTAACTCAAAGGTAGTTGTCACTGTGCTCAAAGTAAGAAGAAAGTCATAGTAATTTATATACTACCTACTACGTGCTAGGCACTTTTCTGAATGCTTCTTGCACATTAATTGAATTAATTTAGTAGTTAAAAGGTAGCTATTGTCATTGCCTATATTTTATAGGTAATGAAACTGAGGCATGAAGAGGTTAACCAACTTGTCTAAGGTTATGTAGCTAGTAGGGGTTGAACCTTGAAAATCTGGCTATAGAGTTTATGTTTAAAACTACTGTTGCTCCCAATACAGGGTGTTTCCTTTACTATAGATTCTAATGAGAATATGACTAAGTTTAGAAATAGAATTACAGGGAGAACAATTAATGTGGCCTGTAAACACTGGAGAAGGCTTCAAATGCATGTGTTCCATTGCCACTGGAGCTCTGGCCATGAATGGTAGATATACTTGGCATGCAAGTGCTCATTAGTCTCATTTAAAGATGAGTAATATCCACAGTAATATCTCCTTTGGTCTTATCACTCAGAGAACATATCCTATACAATAAAATACGCAGCCTAATGGATTCGTTTATTTTTATTTTCGATCAGGCATTATGATTTCATTTAGACTTTGTATCTGTATTTACATCTCATATTTTTGGTGAGTCATTGTGGATTTGTCTTCTGATTGTTGGAGGTGGTCATGGAGAAGATATGACCACTGGTTGACCAGCAAGCTGGATGTAGGCAATAGAAGGCTCCTCACCCCTTCCTCTACCCTTGGAATGTATATTTGGCCTCCTGTTCCTGTACTAGGAGCCACCTCAAGGACCCAGCCTTGAAAGAGTAATGTGTTATTGAGCCCATCTTGGCTGTATGTGTGACTGAACCCAGTTAAGGCCTCTGTAAACTCTCAAGAAGGGTGTCTGGGTGGCTCAATTGGTTAAGTATCTGCCTTCAGCTCATGTCATGATCCTGGGGTCCTGGGATCAAGCCCCTTGTAGGGCTCCCCGCTCAGTGGAGAGTTTGCCTCTCCCTTGTTCTCTGCCTTCCACTCCCCCTGCTTGTGCTCTCTGTCAAATAAAAAAATAAAGTCTTAAAAAAAAATAAACTCAAGATTATGGCAGGTGGGTGCGGAAATCTACTTGTCTTGTGGCTGCCCAGGACAAGCCTCCTATGTGAGTTCCCTTGCTTTTTAAAATTGCCACTTCCCAATATGGAATTGTCTGCCTCTTTCTGTGATCCCTCTTTGCCCTGCTTATATGGGGCCAGTTCTGGATTTTACCCTGAGAAACTCCTGTGGTTCTGGATCATCATTAAGGCATTCTAGGAAAAGATGATGGAAAAGACTAACTCTTTTATATCTGAAATTGGGCCTATTTCTCACACCAGGGAAGATCTTAGCTATGGAAAAATGACACATTCAATAAAGAGGGGCAACAAATAGAAAGCTAGTTCTTATTTTGGGGGACTACTGTTCTCAGGAGAAGTGGCAGGGGAGGCTGCTTCATGCTGGCTTAGTGGCTGACCTCCTACATCTGTAAGAGGGAACCTTTGTGATGGTGAACTTCACATTCTAGGTGCTGAGAACCCGGCATTTCTAAGGTGCTAAGATTTGTCATGCTCTCACTTTCAGAAATGGTTTTTGAAAGGAAAGTCTAGGCTACCAGCTTTTTAAGAAGGCTTATGACAGGGCTTTTAGTAACAACTATGGAGGCTAATGGGCAAAGCGCAGAATTGGAAGAGCATGACCCTCAGTTCTAAACCTACTTCTGAAAACAATCAAGTTTATGATCCTAGAAAAAGAAAACTTTTTTCTGAACCTTCTTATCATTTATGAAATTAGGAACTTTGGGCTAGCCATCCAGGATTCTTTCCTGGTCTAACATTTTGATGTTTCTGATTCAAAGCGTAATCTAAAAGGGAAAGTTTATGATGTTCTAACATGGCACCCCAGGTTAGGGAGTGAGTAATATTTATTTATACCACTCTTTCATGAGTAGATCCAGTAAAAACTGATGTAGAACCCACCAGTAGGGCATAAAGTTAATGACTTTTCTTGCTTTGATCTCTTTTTATCACATATCCTTGCTTTTAGGCTCCTACGCTCAACCTAGTAGCAGACTCTCTTCCGTTCTGAGACTTTTACCAACACTGCAGACTAGAAGTTTAGGTAAAGTAATTTTGATTTTCATGGAGTTAGGTTTATGTTAAGGGATGCAAAGTATCCTGCCAGCACATGTTGTATGCTAACAGTGCCAGTACTGTTCTAAAGCAGAACAATCCATAAAAATCAAAGGAAAACAGAACTGGCAAAATTGGAAGTGTTCTATTCTCATAGAAAGAGATGCACAAAGTAAATGGACTTTAATTCCACCTGGGTTCTCAAAATCTATTTATTTTCTCTCTGTGTGATTGAGGGTTCCATTTCTGTCCTAACCCTTCCAAGGGAAGGATGATGTTGAGAGCTTCTGCGGTGAAATAATCAGAAAATGGTCATATTGTTGAGACCTGAGTGCCAGGATTGTGTCTTTGAGTCTTACGATTCATAATCTGCTTTTTACTTCCTTTTTTCTTTGACTTCACTGGGGCGTATGTCACAGTAAATGCTTAGAAACATTTTCATTAAAGATATGACCATTTAATTTCCCACAAGTTTTTCAAAAGTTTCTTCCTGGATTGGATTCATTCTTAAGGAAAATCTCTTAGAAATTTTAAGAATATCCATTGAATCCTTTTGGAATAATTGGAAAGAAAGCAAAAATTCTGTTTACTTTTTTTTTTTTAAGATTTTATTTATTTATTTGAGAGACTGCACAAGCAGGGACAGTGGCAGGCAGAGGGAAAGGGAGAAGCAGGCTCCTCACTGAGCAAGAAGCCCGATGCAGGGCTCAATCCCAGGACCCCAGGATCGTGACCTGAGCTGAAGGCAGATGCTTAACCAAATGAACCATCCAGGCACCCACATTCTGTTTACTTTTATCACAGAGAAGGATGGAACTCCAAACAAACTTAACCATCAAACCTCTTCTTTCTTCAAATTTGGCATAATTATAAATAGCAATAATAAGCTCCATAAAGTGTTGCTACAAGTAAATAAAATGCATATTTCTTATTCCTAAATATCAGTGTATGATGAAATTTTCAAATCCATTATTGAAGGGAAATGTATGACATGTATAATGTATTCAGGATTTAAGTAGCATTTTTCTATTGAATGGTTTGTATGTTATCTATTGATAGTGCCTCACTACTAGTAAGGCATAAGAAAGAAACTTGTGATCAAGGAAAGTGATAAAATGAAAATACTATTTGATCTCAACATCCCACTTCAATAATCTGCAGAATGATAATAATGATTCCTTCTCTACCACAAGGTGTTGTGTTATTAGTTAACCGTAATGTTAATCACATTAATATTCATCATCTCATTGTCCCCAAGAAGGGTACCAAGGAAGTTGTATTAACATTGAGCCCTATATTTCTAGCTCATTAGCTCCCATGGGTATAATTACAGGGTTATAGCTTAATATCCTCATCCCTGCCACCACCTCTTCCAAAGTGTGAGGTGGTAATGGCTGGGAATTCCCACCAGGGGGGTTGCCACTCTCCTGTGGGAACTAAATCTGCTATTCTTCTGTCCTATCTTCTCTAAAGAGGTGCTGTTCCCCCACTTCTCTGACAAGTGCAATGGCTGTTTTCCCTTAGATCCTTTAGGACACGTCTACAGTGCTCCTTCTTCCGAGAAATGGAAAGCAGTCTTCCCTCCCACATTACTTTTTTTACTTTTTCACACATGCACAGTGTGTGCCTTTCAGTTCTATGGTGCTCTTTATCACGATGGCCACTTCAACTTTTACTTGTGATTCTGTCCCTGTGAAGAGGAGCCCCTGTTTTGAGCTGGCCTGGGGAACACATCGCATCGCATGCCATCCTGTTTCCCATCCTCCTCCTTTCTCTGTTTCTTCCCCTGGTCCCTCCTTTGTCCTTCAGAACACACACACACACACACACACACACACACACACACACACCAACAAAAAAAGTGATACCTCCCTCCCCTGCCCCCCACAAAAAAATCAGGAACTTATGCAAACACGTGGGAGCGATGATGGGACAGACAGGATTGCCAGCCCAGAGCAGCAATCATGGCTGACTTAGTCTAGACAAATGGTGCTATAACAAAGGTGCACCCCAGAGAATCGAGTTTGCATTACATGACCAAGTTTTAAATAAGTGTCTTACAGCCTATTATAGAAAAGCACTTTTAAATGGTCAGATATGTCTAATAAAGGAGTAAGTGTCCCTGGGAAATCATGAGCTTCTGACAATAAAGGCATTTAAGTAGACATATAACCAACTTAAAGGCAGTTTCCAAAATGTGCCATCTTCATTACTAAGTTGGGAGATTCTAGAGGGCGAGATACCATTTGACCACTTTGTATTTTGTATAAATGAAATTTTAAAGATTTTCATGTATACTAAGCCATTTTGTTTTTAATTTCTTTTTTGAGAGAGAGAGAGGGCATGGGGGGAAGGGGGAAGGGGGAAGGGGAGGGACGGAGGGAGAGGGAGAGAAAGAATCTTAAGCAGGCTCTGTGCTGAGCTTGATCTCGTGACTCTGGGATCATGACCTGAGCCGAATTAGGTTCTGATGCTTAACCCACTGAGCCCACCCTAAGCTGCTTTAATTACTGGAAGCGTCCTGTGAAATAAAGCAGACTATGCTTACTTAGTAAATAAGAAAATAGGCTCAGGATATTCATGAATTGTTGTAAGGTTACAGGGCTGATAAATAGAAGAATTGGAATATGCCCCCAGGCCAATTATGTTCCCAAACTTTACATATATTGCCCAAGGCAAATGTCCAAGGAATGTTCATCTCTTGGTTGCCTGGTGAGGGCTGTTGCTTCTTTGGGGTAAGGAAGTGAACCTAAAAGGGACTTCTGGATTGCCATACCTGACACAAAGTTCCATGATGTCTTGAATCACAAAAAAGCAATCAGAAATTCCTCTTGGTTTCATTATCTTTCTTCCCCCTCAACTGGGCTGGAATATGTGAAATCTATAGGATTTCGTGTCAGACCAAAGTATGCAAATTAGCAGCCCTAGGTTCTGAGTTTTTCGGAAGAGAAAGCTTTCATGTCTGTATTCCTGCCTTATGCCACATACTATTGCCATTTTAAAATTAAGGATTTAAATACACAAAAGGATGGATGGATGGGTGAGGGGTAGAGGTGACCAGGGCCCCCCAATGCCTGTGACTCAAGCAAGGGGTTTGGCCCAGGTCTTAAGGACTCATTGCACCTGGCACTTAATGAAGCCTCCCTAACTTTCTAGCCGCTCTTCAGTAGAGACATTTCGCCACACTGCTTCTTACAGGAGGCTTCTACAGATGGAGAATTCGCCACTTCCTTTGACTTGCTCTTCGCTTAAGCCCGGCTTCTTGTTAATTGTGTCTATATTGTTCTGGACCCTGGGTCTCTTCCAAGACAGGCTGCTAAGCAAGCGAAGCTTCTTTGGGAGACTGCAAATTCAGGACTCTAGCGCCAGGAGTATAGTTGTTTCATGATTTATGGTGGAGGCGTGCACTTTATGTGCTGTTGGTCAGTGATGATAGAGTAGATAGCAGTGCCTCCTGTGAGTTTCCTGTTGCCCCTTCAATAGCCACCATTTAGAAGCATTTAATCAGGTATGAAGTGCTGGGGGTGAGAAAACCTTTTCAGTTTGTCCTTGCCCTGTGGAATTCCTCTTTAGATTTTCTAAACTAGTAAAACTATTATTTCACATTTCCCTGCGTAATTTTGTCTGTTCGTTTTTTAGTTGAGCCGATAAAATATTCCTAGGTAACAAGATGACAACTGCTTGTTGTCATCTTTGTTGTTGTCACAACTCTTTCTGTTCCAAGTTAAGTCCTCAAGGAAGCACACACTTTTACTGTCACTAAGTGCTCACCTGTGCCTCCTTAAATAGTCAGACTACATCTGCTAAAAAGCATCAGCCTCTGATAGCCAAGGAGGTAACTACGTTTTCTTTTCAAAATGAGATAAGAAAACTTCATGATGGAGGGGACACCGAATTTGAATGTAATGCCTTGAGTGTGTTTACAGCATTATTATGCTGTCTGTTGAAGTTTATAAAGTTTTGAGCTGTGGTTCTCAAAGTGTGGTCCCTCCACCAGCAGCATCAGTATCACCTGGGAACTTGCTAGAAATGCAAAATCTCGGGCTTCACCGGAGACCTACTGCATTAGAAACTCTGGGATGGGGCCTGGCAATCTGTGTGTTTTCACACACAAGTGATTCAGGTGCACGCTAATGTTTAATAACTCTGGTGTTAGGATGTTTACAAACATGACCTTTTTTCTTTTTTTATCTTTTTAAAACGTTGGTGTGGACAAATTAAGTTGTCCCTTTTCTGAAAAGCATTTAAACACACTGAACAATTACTGATACCCTTTTTCAAGCTTATGTTAATCATAGAAATGCCATTTCCCTTTCATTTTAAAATAAGGGCAAAAAGGGGTAACTAACATCCCTTCACTGTAAACGTACCCTCAAAAAATGAGGACTTCAATACAAAAGCTGAAATGAAATAGGTAAGCAAAGAGTCCTCAGCAGTGAACTGTTCTCAGAAGGTGTACCTTCTCACAAAACATATCCACAAGAATTACCCCTTAACACCACTTAGCTAAGAGAGTAGGAGAAAATGTGGGAGTTAGGTAAAGGCCTTTAAAAAATTACACCTAAAAAAGTCATTTAAAAAACAAACAAACATAAGCAGCTTATTTTTAATCATGCCTAAAATACTTTGTAAAATACAAAGGGGGTATCAGCAATTTAGTGACTGTAAGTCAGGGTTTTAAAATTTTATTGTTTTTATTGCCTGGAATTCCATCTTCCCGTGACAGTCTTGGGGTACAGCTGGGGTAATGCGTGGTCCTCACGTTACCACCATCAGTCCGACATTAATCAGCTGACGTTTATTGAGTGCTTAGAGTTGGCTTAAAATAGGGGAATGGTTCCCACCTTTTAACAAGCTTACAATCTATTTGGTGAGATGGGAGTAAAACTGAAGCATGTGGGCTCAACAAAGTAAGGAGATCAAATGCGAGGAGGCAGCGTGGGACAGACTGCAAAGGTAGGGGAAGGGTCACTCTGAGTATCTAGTATTTAAGAAAGGCTCCAACTAGGCTTACTATCTATGGAGGATTGTTTGCAGAAATGAGGGCAATTCTTTCCCTTCAGGTATCTCTGCCCCTTGGCCATGCAAATTTTCAGCTCCTCACATTTAGATAATCTACCCCTCCACTCTTGGGATTTGAACTGGCTTTGTAAGGGTGGCAGTGAGCAGGTGTCAGTTCTGACCCTAGGCCTCAAGAGGCCTTGCTTGCATGCTAACGGCCACTTTTGGAATATGGCCAGCTGCCATTAATAAGCCCAGGCTAAGCCTGTTGAAGGAAAGAGACCACATTCTTCAAGAGATAAGCTGTCTCAAGCGAGGCTATCGGAGACTAGTCAGCCCCCAGCAGAGCCACCAATGGGACCAGCTGAGAACAGAAGATTCCTGAGTCCAGTCAAAATTGCCAACCTGCAGAATCCTGAGCTAAGTGAACGTATATCGTTTTAGGCCAACAGATTTTGGAGTGGTTGGTCATACCCCAGTAGGTAACTGGTACAGGTGGGAAAGGTGGAGAGTTAGGGAGAAAGTGGGCGAGGCTAAAGCTGCAACTCCAGAAAGGCTGAGTCAGAAATGTGTGAGGTCAGGTCAAAAAAAGTGAAGACATCCTGTAGGATTGGATGTCTTACCACTTTCTTTCAATAAATCGGTAGGAGCTCCAGCGCTAAAGAGAACCTATACCAGAGGCCAGACCTGAACTATTATGCTGCTACGTGGGGATCTTCTCTTGAAGCACATCATCAGGGCATAAGAACCAGAAATCCCCATAGTTGAAACACAATGAGCCTCAGGACCCTGTCCTTCTAAACTGGACTTTGAGGGAGTGACACAGTTTTCTAGCCAACTGTATTATGCCCAGAAAAAAAAAAAAATCTGTGTGGCTTATAATCTATCCTTACTTTTATACAAAAAAATCTAAAATTTAAGCGACACACTTCTAATAAGCTGCTAGAAACAACTTGGAGAATCCTAAAGTAAAAAAATATTATGAAGAGTGCTTTTAAAATCCTAGATTCTCACCATGTGGATTTATTGGCCATTGGACAACTTCAACTCAGTTTTATGAGGTCACTGAATACATTTTTCACCATAAGGAAGTCTAAGAGGAAATATTTTCCTTTAAATGCTGAAAATGTGTTCTCTTTCTGAGGAGTGGTACTTGTTTGAAAAGAACATCCCTGGGGGATGGATGCTTGACTTAAAAACAGGTCCTGAAATTTGGCGGGACAGGGCTGGGGAGGGGAGATGGGAGTAAAGTTGGGGAGGGGGTGGTAGTCAGCCGGTATCGTCGAACCTACAGCTCCTCAGGTCTGAGATCTCTGTCCCAGCGGTCACAGAAGCAGCTCTCGTTTCAAACATTCCACCGAACTGGACTAGTTGACAAGTGCCGTAAACTTTATACAAAATGGCCTTATTGAGCAACTATTTTATTCAAACCTTGCTCCTATCAGCGGTATCACACAGGTCCTAAAATCCTGGGGAACCCGGGATTTCAACGGACGAAAAGGCAGGAATAACCAAGACTCGAGTGCCACACAAGGATCCAGGGGAAAGAGGCGTCATACCTGAAGTGCTTACGGTGTGTGTGCACCTTTGCAGGAGGGAGAGCGTGATATAAAGTTGCTTTAATTGCTGCTTGTCTCCTGTGAACATGTTGCTCCCTGTTGACTCTCAAGTACCCAGTTCACCCAAAACTTTTCTGAAATGAGGACCCGCATCTCCCGTGTCCCCCTCTCCCTTCTCGGCCTGCTCCCCCCGCGGTCGGGCGTCCTGCGCCGGCTAACAGGTCCCCGATTACTGAAGCGTCACCTCTCACTCCCCAGTAAATCTCCGCAGCCCACTCGGACTGCAGCCTGTTTGCCGCCCGGCCTCCCATTGCAGCAATCGGGGCGACCGCGAGGGAGGAGGCGCGCCGGGAAGGCAAGACCGAGGAGGACAAACTCGCGGCCCGGGCTCCGGAATCAGCATGGGGAAAGGAAGTGCGGGGCGAGTTCGCACCACAGGTAAACAGGCTGGCCAGGCGCAGGGCGCTGCCGCCGCCGCGGCCACCCAGCGATTTCCAGGCACGCAACTCCGCCTCCAGGGCTCTCTCCCTCGCGCTCTCGCCCAGCCGCTCGCTCGCAGCCTCAGCAGCCGCCGCAGCATCACTTCACACAAAGGACTGTTACCCGCTGAGCAGCTCCTCCACCTCCACGTCCTCCTCCCGTGACAGCAGCCCCGACAGCAGGGCTCGGGCGCGGCGGCGGCGGCGGCGCCGGGAGGACCTGTCACTCCCAGCAACCCAGGCGGTGGCAGCGGCTTTTTTTTTTTTTTTCTATTTTGCTTTAATTTTTCCCCCCTATACCTCTTCGCCTTTCTGTGGTTCCACCCACCTCTTCCCTCCCTCCTCCTCCTCTTCCTCCTCCTCCCATAAACAACTCTCCCACACCCCCCCCAATAAAGAAATAAAAGGAGGAGGGTAGGGGGGAGGAGGAGTGGTGTAGGGGGGAGGAGGAGAGGAAAAGGGAGGCAGCGCGAGAGAGCGAGGCAGAGTCCGAACCGACAGCCAGGAGCCCGCACGCACCTCACACCATGAGATGGCGACGCTCCCCGCGCCGCTCCGGGAGTGCCGGCCCCGGGGCCCCGCGCCCCGGCCCCGCCGCCTGCTCGCCGCCGCCGCTGCTGCCGCTGCTGCTACTGTGGACCGCGGCCCTGGCGCCGGGGGCGGCCGCGGGCGACGAGGCGGCTCCCGCGGGGGCCTCGGTGTGCTACTCGTCCCCGCCCAGCGTGGGCTCGGTGCAGGAGCTGGCTCAGCGCGCCGCGGTGGTGATCGAGGGAAAGGTGCACCCGCCGCGGCGGCAGCAGGGGGCACTCGACAGGAAGGCGGCGGCGGGCGAGGCAGGGGCGTGGGGAGGCGAGCGCGAACCGCCAGCCGCCGGCCCGGGAGCGCTGGGGCCGCCCGCCCCGGACCCGCTGCCCACCGCCAACGGGACCGTGCCCTCCTGGCCCGGCGCCCCGGCGCCCAGCGCGGGCGAGCCCGGAGACGAGGCGCCCTATCTGGTGAAGGTGCACCAGGTGTGGGCGGTGAAAACCGGGGGCTTGAAGAAGGACTCGCTGCTCACCGTGCGCCTGGGGGCCTGGGGCCACCCCGCGTTCCCCTCCTGCGGGAGGCTCAAGGAGGACAGCAGGTACATCTTCTTCATGGAGCCCGACGCCAACAGCAGCAGCCGCGCGCCGGCCGCCTTCCGAGCCTCTTTCCCCCCTCTCGAGACGGGCCGGAACCTCAAGAAGGAGGTCAGCCGGGTGCTGTGCAAGCGGTGCGGTAAGTTCCTCGCCCCTCGGGGCGCGCTCCGGCCGGGCGGGGAGGTCGCGGGCCCGGCGCGGCGGGCACCGGGGGCCCGACGGCTGCAGAGCGGACGCGGGCTGAGGAGTTGACTTTTCGGGGTTGTGGACTGGAAGCGATTCTCAGAGAAGGTTTCGCGGATTGGATTCCACAGGCAGCGGCTTCTCCAGCTACCTGTTTCCTGGGCTTTGCCATTGGGAGAGCCCAAGTTTGGTCCTCGGTTGGGGCGGCCTGAAACTTTTTCATCCCCCGGGGTTTCTTCCACCAAGTAGAATGAAAATGGGCCGGCTGCTTTCGTGTGAGTGCGTCGTTGAACTTGGTTTTGGTTAAGAGGCACTGACTATGCGGGCCGCCCTGTGGGGGCTTTTCCCTTGAAGGAGGAAGGGTGAGTCCGACAGGATTTTCACTCTCTCCTTCCCTTGGAGTCCTGAGTGTGGAGATGGTCAGGGGTCTGGATCTCTGGGAGGCCTCGCGAGGAAGGGACGCGGCGCTAAGATTCCTCTAGAAATGTGACAAGAGTTTCTGGCTAACTCAGTGTCCAACAGATAGGTGCCCTCTGTACCTCGTGAATAGGTACATGGGAGAAATACGAAGTTGGGGCATTTATTTTTGTTGAAGTCATCTCGAGAATTTTTGTTTTCACAGTATTTTGGTTTGGAGTATGTTTTGGCGCGCCGGTGAATCAGAGCAGGTGAACGTAGTTGTGGAGCTTCACGTGTAGGCCCTGAAGAAGAATTTGGGAAGCTAGACCTTTTCCCTTTTTACCCGTAGAAAGTATTCTTCTCAGGTCTCCTTAACGTGATCAGGTCTGAGAAATTAGCTGATTACATTTCTGAGCTAGCATTGCATTTATGGCATTCATGAAATAATTTCTAGGTTCGAAATATCTGTATAATTTCCTGATTACCATACAATCACTAAAACGTAGCAGGGTATCTTCTCAAACCATAAATTAACATGATTACACATCGCCAATTCTAACACGCACTGTAGCTTTTCCCTGTGTCTTTATGTATCTGTCTCATAGATGGTTGGGTTAATTGAATTTTTACCAAACTCAGCACCATGCCATGCTGCGTCTGCCTGTGGTGCAAAGTGTGTCAGTTCTCTTAAATTCATATCTGATGATAGCCAATTATTTAAAGTTCCAGTTGGCATTTGTGGTGCTTATATTCTGCAGTTAATTGATACCTGATTTGGTTTTAATGGCAAGAAAGAGCATTGCTCAGCCACCATTTCCCTATTTTAACAATGTACTTTGTGCACCAGACCTGCTCAGATTGCACCACTCTGTGGACAGAAGCTGTTCTCAGACAGTGGTGCTGATGAAGGCTGAGTGACGTTGGGATTCCCTGGGTCTGGCTGATAGATGTCACTGTAAAACATGGGCAACGCTCTGCTGGGAGCTGTCTTATTAGGGAACACAAAAGCTCAACACCATTGTTCTGCAGCATATATTACTCTGTTCTAGGTTCTGAAACAAAACCTTTGAAGCCATACCATTGTCCAATTTTCCCCATGCTTTATTATACGGAATTCAGAAAGGATTTTGCATTTTACCCCAAATCATTGAGTTGTGAATCTTGTACTATACGTGGTGGTAATTGATATAAAAGGGATCACAGTTGGCAATGACTCCTGGGTTTGGGGGTGTGTCACTGGGTTAGCAATGGGGTTTTGTGTTTTGACTAGAAATAAATGTCAGACTTGAGGGATAAAGTTCTTCTAGGCTTCCAGAGGATGTTTGGAAATGGAATATTCATGTTGTGTGGAGGAATACTGTTCTGTTTTTGTGCTTCTAAGGGGAAAACCTTCAGAAGGGTAGTTTTGCCCTTGTGTTTGTGAAAAGAAATACGTAGAAACCTGGCATGCTAAGCAAAGCAGGGTTTTTTTTTTTCAATGAACTAGAAATCTCCCTGCATATAATTGAGTAGATTAAGAAATCATGAAGTTACTGCTCCAGGTTTGTGAAATTATTGTGTATGTTTGGTGGTGTTAGGGTTAGGTACTTCAAGGTAGGAAATTGAAACCTTCATAGGTTTAGCTAAGGACTGATGGAAATCCTGCTGAAAGTTTCTCTTGCGTTTTTATGAACATAGTAGTTATTGTGGGATAAAAGTAAAGAGTAGGAGCTATTTCGTTTGACATAATATAAACTCAGTAAACCCATTTTGGAATATTGGGTTTAAAAGTGTGTGCATGAGTGTGTGAAACCTTGTGATATCTCCCAGTTGTGTGGTTTCTGTTAACAATGTCATTCACAACCTACCAGGCAAAGGAACACAAATTGGAAAAGACACAGAGGGGGGTGATTTGTCCTGGTTAAGCTGGCCCTGTGTGCTTCTGGTGAGATTTCGGGGAGAGAGATGGAGCGACCGTTCTTATCTAAGGACGTGAAGCTGCCCTGGGGTTGTGACAGTTGTGTTCCTGCCTAAGCCTGATGCCAGGCGAGAGAGGGAATATAGCATAGTCATTTTGTGATATCATACCCCGGGGAACAGTTTCCAGATCTCATGCGCTCAGCTACAGTGTTGTTTCCTACAAGTCGCTTACTAGTGTAGAAACTAACATGCAACAGATTAGTTTTAGGGTTGAGCTAATAGGCTTCCCTGAAAATTTTCTCCTTTATTTTTTTTCTTTACCCCATGTAAGATAAACTCCAAGCAGTGTCTGTATAAAAAATTCTGTCCTGAAAAATGATCTTTTGAAACAAAATGTTTAGTATATTTTAGAAGAAAGCACAGAATTTCACACCTTGTTTGCTTTATATTTGAAGTTTATATAAATGACGTAGACTTCTTGTAGTTATTTAAATGCTTCCTGGTCTTTGCTTTTTCTCTTGCTCGCTGAACAAGCTAAGAAATATTTTTAGGTTTGATAATCGGAATGCAAAATAATTTGCTGCTCAATTGAATTTCTGTTATTCAAACAAATCATTGGTTGATGCACTAAATGACTTTAGTTTTCAAAGCATTGCAGTTATACTAGGCAGAAAATGATTTCCAAAGAGCAGTAAAAGTACCAGTGTTGAGCACCATCTATAATTGGGTCATGCAAGATTTGTATATCATCGTCTTTCAAGCCAAAGTAAATACTCGGTATATACTATAATACTGGAATGTATTGATAACAAAAGCATGTTTATCAAATATTTATGATAAATGGCATTTACCTTTTTTAATATCCTCAATAACTATTTAATAAAGTGAGCTGACCTTATGATGTTATGAAATGACAAATGCTGCAGGGATTTTTCAGCCAGCACCGAAGAAAATAATTCTTAATAAAAGCTGTATTAAGTAAGTAGCAATAGGAACAGATACAGCTTGACTGCTTGTATTCCGTAAATACACATGTAAATTTAATTTCCCAAGTGTTTATGACTGTTCTCTTTAAACTGTATAAATCTTACTGTTAAAAATCTATCTCAAAAACACTTCTTTCTGTCGAGGAGGGAAACTATATGTACTTATTTCTATTTATGATAAAGGAAGACCAAGATCACTCATTTGGAAGAACAACTTCTTGAAATAAAAATGTTTTAAAAGGAGAATTTAAGTATCTGAAGTAGAATATTTTATAAGAACTAGGGGATAGTTCTCATCAGTTGTGGGAGATCTATAAGTCCTCGGAATCTAGGGAAAGTTTTACCGTATGTCCTAATGTATTAGGTAAGACTGGGAAGCTTAAAGAGCACTGAGGGGCAAAATAATGAGCTGTCCTTCTGCTGGCCTGTATATTTATGGCAAATGAGAGCAAAAGATGTGATTGGGCAGGTTATTGCCCTTGTCAAATGTAATCTATTCATTGTTCAGGGAATCTTCCTTGCTTCAAAGCCCATTTTCTTATTTTTTCTTAATTATAAACATAACATTTTTTAATAACCTATTGTTAAATTTCAGTGACAATTTATGAATTGGCCCAATGTCCAAAGACCTTTAAACTCTCACTTGCTCTTACTACTTCATAATACTTAGGTTTTTGGTTTGGTTGTTTCTGATATGCTTAAATAATATGAAAAGCTTCTCTTTACAGATAGGTCTTATGGAGTATTTTGATTAGCCTTATATAAATAAATGATAATAATGAAAACGAGCATATGATGAAAAACAGTGATAGGAATTCATTGACCGTTACATATATTAAAAGTAAATAATGAAAATATATAACAAAAACTAAAGCTAAAAATTAAAGTTCCTGTGACTCATGCAATTTGTTGCCAAAAACAATAGCATAACATGTCTTAGTCAAAGTTTTCATGAAAAAGTGAGAACTCCTTTTTAATTTTTGTATTTTTAACTATCAGAAATGAATTTTGTGGACAGTTTCCCATCCATATAAGAATGTTATAACTTTGGGCATACACATATTACTTGGTGCTCTGATGTTATCATAAAATTTAAGTTAAAGTAGCATGAAAGATCATGTGACCTAACTACTCCCCCAAATATGGGTCACTTTGTAACATGTAACAACTGATGAGTGATACACTCTGCCATACTTTTAAATCCAAAGTTGAATTATTTGAGAATTTATAGGATACATACTTAAGGCTTACTGACTTGAGGTAAGTGCCAGTTAAGAGATTGTGTTTTCATACTGCTTAGTGCTGTGGTGTGCTTGAGGCAAACCTTCAAACAGGAGGCAAGCCTGGCCCTCTGTCCCCAAATGATCCATACAGGTCGAAGTAGATAAAATAAGAGAAATTTTGGTGAAGTCGAAAGTTTAAAATGGGTTGACTCATCTCTGCTTGGCATAGATCCAATTTTTAGGGAAAAATTCCCCCTGCTTTAGACTTGCCATCAAGGAATCCTAGAGAGAGATACAAATGTGGTAATTTTCATTATTTTTTTTAGTCTTTAAGAGAACCAGGATATTTTTCCTTATGGAAAACAGTTTCTGTGCAAACTGTCCTAATCTAGGTTCACCCCATTAGGACCCAGTAAGATTTTTTATCTTATTTTTCATAATAACAAATACAAATAACAAAACAAAAACAAAAACCCAGTAAAAAAGAAATTTAGTTTACCCACAGCTTGGATGGTACATGGGAGTCAGTCCTGCTGGTTCCTAGGTTCCTACTTGAGGCTCCATATGTGTATTCCCTTCATCTCTGTTCCCTGTGTGAGGACGCTGCAAGGGAAGGCTTTAGGTAAACAGTGAGGCTCATGGGTGGATCCTAGCCTGTGAGAGAGTGAAATACAGGATTGCTGTTCATCGTTAAATGATTAGTCTTCTCTTGACACCTTGGAATTCGGCTACCTGGGTCCAAATTGTCAGAAGACCGATTATCTTCAATCACAGTACTCTGAATGTAGGTGGTCTTTCTGTGTCTGATAGGCTCTTTTCCTATCTCATGAAGACCCAGACAGTAATCTGCATTCTATGTCAATTTCCAAAGTTACTCTCCCAAAGCTCAGGGCTCTGGCTTTGGATATCTGTGGAGAGTGCTGGGGACTGGAAGAAAACCGCTCAGAGTGGTGCATGATTCTGGAGCTGGTAGCCAGATTTAGGAGGTAGTGCCGGGCCAAGATAACCTGGAGGAGGAGATTGTTTCTTTGCTTTTTGCTCTGCTGTGCCAAAACATGTGAGCCCAACTGAGCCAGCATAAGGGGATATTCCTGATGAGGGCACTAGAGTCTTGGTAGTGGGCACAACTGGGAGCTCAGAACAGGGAGGGGGCGGGAGGAGAGAGGTGAGGCACTGTCTGCTTGGCTAAATTTGGAAAGTCCCGGCAGTAATACTGTCATCCCAAGTGTTTGTCTTCAGTCTGGGAAATGCCACTGAGGCGAAGGCAGATAAAAAATTAAGGGGCTAACTAAAGGCCTGTGGTCCTAACTACCCCTCATTGAGTTTGTATCTTTTTTCCTCTCTTTGATAAGCACATATTGCTTGGTTGTCATGTGTAGATTAAATACCTATTAAATCATTAAAAGAATGAATGACAGAAGCACCTCAGCTTGTTGGATAGTAGCAATCATTGTTTCCTCTTTCATTTTGAAAGAAGGAAAAAAAAAAAAACCCTTTCTGGTTCTTTTTCTTCGGGTCTCTCATTTGGTGAGGTGAGTATTGAGTCTTG
The DNA here is from genome assembly GCA_028533885.1 of Nasua narica. Taxonomy (NCBI): domain Eukaryota; kingdom Metazoa; phylum Chordata; class Mammalia; order Carnivora; family Procyonidae; genus Nasua; species Nasua narica. The sequence goes on along the minus strand of CM052800.1, from coordinate 155,898,161 downwards.
GAGGGAGTAGCAGATAGAGCCATATCCTGCCGGGACACTGTTTCTTCCACTCACCACTCAGAGCCCACCTCTGGATCCACTTTTGGGCTTCAGGAAAAGCTGGGTTAATTTCACAAAACTGGTTTCTCCTCACTTATTTCTGGATAGTATTTATTCTGTGTAGTCTGTGGCTCCAGCTGGGGAGAAAAACGCCCTTGTTGGAAAGACTGACAAGCACAGAGGGATTCGGACTAGTTCGTGAATCCCTGTTGCTGTTTGGAGCAGACCCACTCCCACATCACTCGTCATTTTGGGTACTAAATCTCCGTACCTGGAAACTGTCTGTCTGTCCTTGATCTCCCCCCACAGGTGTTTAACCACCTGAGCAATATAAGGTCTGTTCTTGTAACTGAAGCTGGAAAGGCAATGCTTGTATCCCTAAGAAGTAATAAAAGAGAAATTTTAGATGAGTTATTCGCCCCCCCCCCCATTTTTGCCATCCCGTCGGCTCTTGGTTAGACTGCGGGTGGGATGGCACCTGTCCATTTGGGCTCTGGCGAATAATGAGCTCCGTTTCTGTTACTGTCTCTGTCGGCCCTGGAGACACTACGGGCCGTGATGTGTTATCAGGGAAGCAGCAGATGCAGTGGCAGCATTTTCCTCCACTGCAGGGAGTATCCTGGCTGCACCTCTGCACAGAACATGGCAGCTATCTACGAGGAGAAGGATGCCTGTGCTTGCTCGAAATAGAATTTGTCATTAGACTTTGCCCTTGGGAGGTGATCCTGGCAGTGAGGGCTCTTTGGTGACTGCCAGGAGGGCGCTGTTCTGCTCAGAGGGGTGGTGCGCCCCCTTGTCCTGACATCAGCACAAAAGGACCCCAGTTTTGAAGATTCCCAGGCTCTTTGCCTCTTTGCAAGCCTGACCCCCCCAGAGATGCTGTTCTTCCCTTGCATTTGTTTCTGTCCATTGTGATTGCTTGCATCTTGCTCCCAGGAGCACTAGCAACTTTTCTTTTGTTGGAGCAGGAATTTATTAAAAATTCTAGACTTTTGGACTGTGGTCTAATTCAAGCGAAGTTCTTTTTTCCAATTATGGTAACATAGAATTTACCATTTTCACCAATTTTCTTAAGTGTGCAGTTCAGTGGCATTAAGTATTCATGTTGTTGGTCAACCATCATCACCATCCATCTCCATAACTTCATCTTCCCAAACTGAAACTCCATACCCATTAAATAACTCCTTATTCGCTCCTCCCAGGCCCTGGCAGCTACCATTCTAATTTTTATCCCCATGAATTTGACTACTCTAGGTGCCTCCCATATGTGGAATCATGTAGTTTTTGACTTTTTGTGACTGGCTTATTTTACTTGGCATTACTATCTTTAAGGTTTGTCTGTGTTTCACCATGTGTCAGAATTTCCTTCCTTTTTAAGGCTGAATAATAGTCCATTGCATGTATACAGCACATTTTGTTTCTCCGTTCGTCTGCCAGTAGACCTTCAGGTTGCTTCTACCTTTTGGTTACTGAGAATAAAGCTTCTATGAACACGAGCATACAAATAGCTAGCTGTTTGCAACCATGTTTTCATTTCTTTTGGGTGTATACCAGAAGTGCCATTGCTGGATCCTACGGTCATTCTTCATTTAATTTTTGGAGGATCCACCATGCTGTTTTCCACAGCGGTTGCGCCATGTCCCATTCCATGCAAGACACAAAGCTTCCAGTCTCTCCATGTTCTCTAAGGTGTGTTGTTTTTCTATTGGTTTGATCACAGCCAACCTAATGGGGGTGAAGTGGTGGTGAATCGTCTTTATATTGTTTTCTGTTCAAAGTTAGTGCCTCTAACTACACTGTCATTAGTAAGAAACAAAAGTGCTCAGAAAACAGAGGTGTTCATCTGTTCATACTCTTAATTTACCCAGCATTTAGGCTTCTGAATAGGAAGCCAACAAATTAACAAAATTACCACAGATAACAGCTTAATAAAAACCAATAAAAGATTTAAAGAGTAGACTTGGCCTTTGGTCACCATAAGAATATTATATTTGTCTTCATAATTCTCTCAACATGGTCTAGAAAGGCACCTTATCATATTTGGATTAGTATCAAAATCTTTTAATTGGTTTTATTTTTCATTGAATTTCTACTCCCCCCCCGACCCCCCGTTCATTTCCTTGCTCTATTCTGTCCACTGCTCAAAATTGCCTTCTATTAAACACTGCACTAGAGAATGAGTCCTTACAAAATACTTTTATTAGGTCTTTCTCTGCTCAGAAACTTTGAATGGATATATAGAGTTAACTACAGATCGGGTAGTCGCCATCTTCCTTACTCCAAACCAAGCCTAATCTTCCTCAATTTTACTGTAGGAATGTTTTTGTCCAGTCTGACTATACCACAAACAGGCCATGCACTTGCCTGCTGTTTTTACGTAGCCCGTTTCTTCTGCCTGGATCTGCGTCCTCCCTCATTTCTGCCTGTGGAAATTCTGTCTCCTTCAAGGGACAGCTCAGATCCTGCTGCTTCTGACTGTCCCAGTAGTGATCCTGTCGGAAATACTCACTGTAGCCTTTGAACACAGAGCGCCTTTTTACTGCATGCTTGATCCCTGTTGCCATTACAAACTTCCCTTATGTTATTTTCGTTTTTTTAAAAAAATGGATATTTTTAATTAAAAAAAATCTTAGAAAAATCTTTAAAGATCTTTTAATCTTTAAAAATCTTTAAAAAAGGGCATCGTGAGAAGGAAGGGAAGGATGAATGAGGGGAAATCGGAGGGGTATATGAACCAGGAGAGATTGTGGACTCTGAGCAACAAACTGAGGGTTTTGGAGGGGAGGGGGTTGGGGGGGTGGGCGGGCCTGGTGGTGGGTATCGAGAAGGGCACGTACTGCATGGAGCACTGGGTGTGGTGCATGAACAATCAATCTTGTAACACTGAAAAATTAAACATATTTGGGGAGAAAAACAAAACAAAAAAACTTTCTGTGTATTGTCTTGCCTCCCTCACTAGACCACAGTGTCCTTGTGGGTAGCCACTTGGGGATGAGGGTGAGGAGGGGTGGTCCTCAACTTATTCACAAGTGAAAAGTGCCCAGTGCCAGAGTCAGGAGAACTGCTTTCCGTTTCCACCTTTGCAGTTTCGTACCTGTGTACTTTGGGTAAGTAATTTTCCCTCTGGCTCTCCATTCCCTAATACGCAGGAAGAGAGGGAAGAACTAAAATGCTCTTCCATAGTTCATTCAAAGTGCATCTGGTCCTCATTCAGAGATGACCCAGCATACAAAAAACCACTTCTACTGCTCCTAGAGCTTTTCTCTTCCTTTCTTATTTTTGCATTGTTCTGAGGCTAATGATGGAAAAACAATTGTGAAACTTCTAGGCAGTCTGAAAGGGCAGTAGGAAAGCTTAATGAGAGGGAGCCCTCACGCAAGAGTGTCTCTTTCTAATCTCCCAGGGCTTTCTGCCTCCACTGCCTTTTTGTGTCATTGTGTTACATTGTCTAAAAGAGTAGCTATCAGTTGTATTCATGAGCCTGTTTTTTTTTTTCCCATAAGCAAATGCCATTGTTTCTTCAGGCTTGTTTTTGAAATTATAAAGTATGAATAACAGATTAATCCACAACTGTAAATTTTTAGAGCAAGAAAATTCAGTCATTTGTTTCAGCAAAATGAAAAGGAATGATATGAAGTGTGTTTTATTGTGAATTTTAATTTATTTTAAAATGTAAATCTGGCACTGTTTTAAGTTCTAATAATGAACACTGTTGTGGGAATGGACAAGGCCCACACCAAGAGGTGTGAAAGCTTGTTTTCAGCTGGATGGCAGCCCTTCCGGTGATGGTGGGGAGAGCATTCTCAACTCCATGCAGGGTCGGGGGAAGAGACTTTTCTTTCTCAGTTTATGTTGCTTGTGTTTTTGGCAGGAAAATAATCTTAGTCCTTTTATGAGTAGAACAAGCAATGAAGAAACAAGTTGTCAAACAAGGAGTAATTTGATTTGACTTTTTAAATTATTGCAGGAAGAGGCTTTGGCAGTTGCCACAGGGGCGGGGCAGGGCAGGACTGAGCCAGGGAACATCCCGTCCCCCCCCCCTCCCGCTTTCAGTTTGGCCTCCCTGAACCCCTGGTGAATTCATCTACTCCAGCAGACCCAATGCTGCTTATAAGTTGTGGCTCTTAAATCCGTATCTCTAGCCTAAACCCAATTTTTTGGTTCCAGATCTATCTATCTATCTATCTATCTATCTATCTATCTATCTATCTCTACTTATCAGATAATCCATGCAAATGTCCCAATATATTTATACTCAACGTATTAAATGGTGTCTCATCCTCCCCCCCTGCCAATCCATGTGTGAATCTGTTCTAGTCATGAAGTTACTAGCACTACTATTACACTTACTCTGTTACTACCAGTGACTTTCCGGATTGACAGCTGCTTCTGTGCTGGAGCGCCAGGTGCTGGTCTGAATTCATGTAACCCCTCACCATATGATAGTGTCATTGTCTCCTGCCTTCCTTCAAACCGGGAGCCTCTCTTTCTGCTCGCTGTCAGTTTGGAAGATTCTGCCTTCTTTTCTCCCTTCCACCCCCAACTTCATAGTCTCTGCAGTGACTCCCATTCTTACTGTAACAACCTCTTTGCTCATGGATTCTCCCCTTCATAAATTCATTCTCTATGCTATTGGTAGAGTGATCTTGCTGATACAGAAAAGATCATACTACATCCTTGCATAAGGCTCTTCAGTTGCCAGCAGGATAAAATCCAGACTCCTGAGGATGTCACATAAAGCCTTTCAGCTTTTGTCCAAGTGTTCTCATCCAGTTCCTCCTTGTGCCTGGAACCCCGTGCCACATTTGAAGGCCTTGTTCCACGTGCACCAAGTGGCTTTAGGTCTCTGTGCATGCATGTATGTGGTTCCCCTCTCCCAGAATGGTCTACTTCTCTGCCTACCTTTTGCTGTCTTTGCTACTCATCATTCCAGACCAGGTCCTTCAGTGGGAGAATGGTTAAATATGGTTAAAAACGGTTAGGGATATGTTATACCTTGTATATTGTAAAGTGGAAAAAGTATGTTACTGTACAATATGTGCATGATTACTTTTATCTGTCCTCTGTTTACCTCATCTATCTTGTCTCTTTATCTTGTGTGTCTGTCTAAAGAGAAATGAAAGCCTGCAAAGTTACATAACAGAAGGCTATGTAACAGTTGGGCGTTGGAATTACTGATGTTTAGAATTTTCCTCCTTTTGTTCTTGTGTTTCTAAAGTTTTTATAATGTGTATTACTTTTAGCAAGAAAAAGCAATAAATGCTGTTCTTAATACTGATTTATAATAAGGACTGTGTCTTCTTTAAGGATATTGCCCCTCGAGAACATTACCTTCCTCATAGTAGATGTATTTTGTAGGGTAGGCTGACTGCTGTAATAAATGGTATGCCAAATACATAATGGCTCAGATGCAATAGTATATTTCTGCCCGGTGTGTGGACATGGCCTGAGATGTTCTAGTCTTTACTCAGCTCTGAAAGAGACCTGTGCTAATACCTGGGGCACAGCCGAACCTCCCTTCAGACAAAATGGGTTGAAACAGGCAGGGTTCCAGTTTGTGATGACCATTTTATCTTGAATAGCTTGGTTATCTGAAAAGTGGACAACTTTGTCTTCTGCCTCATTGCCGCGGGAGAGCCCGATAGGTGTGCATAGAGTGATTATACCAGCCATCTAGGTTTTATGGTTGATAAATAGGATGGATATTAACTACATGTTTTTCCTTGAGCTCAACTTAGCATTTTGTAGGTTAGTTTAACAATAAATCTTTAAAGTTTAATGCTCACTATTTCTGGTTTCATTCAATATCATTGAAAATGCAGAGGGTGAGGCCACATTGATCGTGTCTTTCACTAGCATGTTAGGATGCCTTTTAGAGCTCTGTGTTTAACAAATCATTTTGATATAGGGACTGTTGGAGAAATACTCTCGGGCTTTATCACTGCTGACTTAATTGGGTTTCATGATGCACATTTCTTCTTAGTAGGATAAATTAAAATGGCTGATAAAGCTGCCCATAAAAGCAAAATTGTTAGGTTAAGCTTGCCTGGTGTATTAAATGTATTGATGAGTAATCTTTCCACCATTTTTAATCACTTTTATTAACTTTTCAGTAGTTTTATTTCCAGTAACCTGCTAAATAACTGTCATTATGTACTCAGCAATATTTCTCTTTAAAATATTATTGGAAGGTCCATGAAAATGATTGAGGTGCCAATATCATCCACCTACTTCCTGAATATAAGAATGATTGGTGATTTTTTGATTAACTGGGTGTATGCTTGTGCTTCCTCTGGGTTACCCAGGGGGGAAGAGGAGCTGATTCATAACAGGTGAGTAGATAGACAAGAATGAATGCTTCTGAGGCTATGTAAAATAGTCTTTTGTGCATCTATATCATGCATGTTATTGTTATTCTCTCTTTAAAAATATTTTTTATCAAATATTAAGATGCAGAAGATACTTAAGAATTATGTGAAGTAGAAGGAATAAGGATATATTTCTTTTGTCCTTCTTCGGTCTCCTTTGTCATGGGCCATCTGGCTTTGTAAAGTTTCTGAGTTCTGGTGACTTGAGAGTAGCTGGAGGCATCTCTTACTTGTGGGTCAATTGGGGGACATATCTGTTCATAAAAATGGATTAGAGATTTATCATTAATTTGCCCCTTACCTTTTGTAGTCAGTTTGTATGGCCCCAAATCCTTTTCTGTCCTCTTAGATGTAGGTACTCCTGACCTGTGAGAGAAACTATAGAGGCTATTCTGAGGATGTTGCTTAAATAGATTAGGAGAATCGGGAGATCACTAAATCACTTAAAAGGTAGGTAACTAATAGAAAAATAGAAACAGTGTGTGTACTTCATGAATTTACATATTCAGTCAATATTTATTTGGCATCTGTTATTTGCTAGTCTCTATACTGATTTCTGGGATCACGGTGATGAAATGAGACTTGGCTCTTTTCAACTAACGGTAGAAAGAAGAGTTACACGAAGACTTGTAGGATAGATATTTACAATTGCACTAAGCTTTTTAAGGGAAAAGTGCAAGCTTTATAAGGGAAATGTTTTAGTTTGAAAGATACAGGAAGGATTCCTTGAGAATGAGGCTTTTCTGAAGGGGGTAAGGTACAGGAGGGGGAAGGTCACGTCCAGTTCCTGAAGTTGGGATGATGGACAGCAGTAGAGGAGAATCTGTGCAAATGGGGGAAGGATGAGATCTCTTGAGAGGTCAGGCGAAATCTATGACCATATCTGGACTTCTAAGGTTTCTGGACTTTGTCCTAAAAACCTAGGAAACTACTGTTGGATTTTTAAGCCCAGGAGTTGTAAGATTTCCATTTTTAAAATATCACAAGTGGCTGTTGTGCAGAATGTGGCCTGGAGGGGACCTATGGTTCATGCAGGATGCTCAGTGGGGCTGCAAGTGAGATTACCATGCAGGCTCGCACTAGAGGGGGAGCAGTGGTCTGCAGAGAAGCAGATGGGCTTGAGACTACCTCGGAGGCCTCCCTTAGTCCTGGTTACGAAGGTAGATTGCGTGTAGGAAGGGTGGGGTGCGGGAGGATGGCTCCTGGGTTTCTGGCATGAGGAGTATTGCAGGCAAAGGAGCATTTTGGATTTTTTTTTTGTATAAGTAATATTTTTATTTTTCAGAAGCAAAAATGACAAGGAGCAATTTGCCTTTGGAAAAGGCATTAAGGAATATCGGGGTAATAAGCTATCTATCTATCTCATAGAGACAGTAGCCTAAGACTCAATTATCACATAGCTCTCAAAGAAAGTCCAATTAAATAATATGCTTTTAAGTAAAACAACAAAACAAAAAAATATCAACAACAAAAAGTTACACAGAATCCAAAAAGTGGTATATGAAGAAGAAAAAGGACAATCTGGAAATCCACATACTGAGAGTGCACTACTGAAATCAAGGAAGCCCAAATCCTCAGGTCTCAATTTATTCCCTGGTAAGAAGAGGCAGGTGGATCTCGAAGCTTCATTTAAATCCAAAATCTACATATCCCCGTGGAAATGCCAAGTGAGCACCTGGAGGGACGGCACGCACAAGAGCCGTCTGGTCTATGAAGGGGGGAGTTTTGGACAAGGACACGATTATTTCTGTCTCCATGAGAGGAGGTACACTTGCTTAGGGAAAAGCGGGTAGAGGGTGAGGTTGGGTGAGTAGACAAGGAAGCATGAGGAACGGCGACCTTTAAAGATGAGGCAGAGGAGATGGAAGTGACAGGAAAGGAGCAGCCAGGTGAGTGAAAGGAAGGCCTAAAACGGATTCACGATAGAAAACCTGTGGGAGTCTGTCATCTGTATCTGAGTCTCTAGAAAGTTGTTTGGGGAAAGGAGGGCCCAAAGCCGCATTTCTTGCGTGCTGACCACTGCCAGACACTGCATTTAAAAGTGCGTATTGTTGGTAGCGACACGGAGGCCTTCTAAAGCGGTTCTGGCCAAGTGCCAGGGTGGAGCCCAGACAGGGGCGGGCTGACGTCCTCTGACCAACCTCTGGATTATTAAGATTTAGTTTTAGTAGTATTTTTATTTGTTTAAACAAGCAGGAAGCCATTTTAACAACTCTGACCTTTTTTTTTTTTTTTTGTATGGAGTCAGGAGAGTGACTATTTGAGAGAGATTGGTTTGTACAAAGATAAGATTTAAAAAAATCAAATTAAGTTAAATACAGTGTTACTAAAATGTTGCTGAAGGTCTCCCTTTTATTAGTGTTTTTGCCCTTAGATTAGGATCTTTCCTATGTACCGGGGAAGCCACTTCAGTGACAAATTGTTGTTCAGATTTTCCTTGACACATTGACTTGAGAACTAACTACTGTCTGTACAGTAGTACCCAGGTCCTATGGGAATTTAATGCATCGTCACATCAGTACTTGCGAAGTGACATCTATCAATCTAATGTAAAAAAATATTTGAGTCAAAAGGTCCTTGGACTGTGTGTTAGGGTGACAGAGAGCTGCCTTTATCTGAAGCTAGGACTGGGCATTGGAATGCACGGTAGTCAAGAAACGCAAAGTTATTATTTTGACAGTAACTGAATGCATTTCTCCTGCCCTTCCACATACGGTCTTCTTACTGTCTAGTCAGCTGCTGAATCGATAAATTCAGAGCGATATTTGCATAAGGAGCTTGAGCCATTGTGGGAAGAATGGTTTTGAATTTCCTGTTTTCATTTGTTTCCTTTCTGTGCAATAGCAGTGTTTTCGTGCAGTGATTTTTATATTGGGTGTTCCTAACTGTAATGCAGTGTAAATAAGCTGGGACTCCTATTTATGAAAACCATACATTATAAATCAGAGGAAGTCGGGAAAAGTTTGATAAAGAAAATCTCCAAAACATAGGAAGCAAAGCTCCGAATCCTCTGACCTTAGAAGATTCTCAGTCCAGATCATCTTGGAGAACCATGGATGGAGTTTGGGACCAGATGTTCTGATCTTGGACAGGCTAGGGGTTTGCAAAAATGGTTTGCAGACTAGAATATGGAGCTCCCTGGACTAGACTCTTGGAGAGAATAATTCAGTTGGTCCAGAGAGTGTGTCCTGAGACTGCATTTTTGGAACTCTCTCCACTTGATTTTGGTGTGCACTTAGATTTGGGAGCCCTGAGACCTGCTGTCACTAAGGATTCTTCAACTACTAAAGTTGAGGATTCTCTGGAAAATCAGAAGATGGGGTAAGAAAAGAGAGAGTTAGAGCTTACTGAGTTTCTACTATGTGCTGAACATATTTTGCCTCCTTTATTCCTTAGCACCAAAGTATGTCGTTTTATTCCAATTTTAACCCAAGATCCAGAAAGGTTTACAGAACTTTAAAGGTCACCCAGCTGCCGAGAGGCATTTATTTGCATTCAGGTCATTTGATTTCCTCTGTTAGAACCGTGACAAGGTTCGGAGCAGTGCAGCCCGATAGAAGGCTAGTTGCACCGTCCCTTGAGCAAGGCTGTCTTGTCCCGTCTGTCATCGTGGGCATAGTGCTACCAGTGGACATTCCTGTGGATCGTTACAGGGTTTATGTGTGAGTGATTGGGTCGGGAGGACTGGAGTTGTGTGGAGAATATTGAAGTCAGACCTATTGGACGAGACTGGGTCTTCAACAGCCTGCAGTGAACAAGCGAGGCGTCTCTGTGTCTAGAGATGACATTGTGCCTCTAAAAGGTCTGTGTTAACAAGTCTGTTGTCTGAATGAGGAAATGACACACGTGAACAGGAGCAGTTTTCCAGGAAGGGAATGAGACTGGTGAGGTCCAGTCAGGGAGGAGCTGGAGCCTGGAGTGGGCCTAGCATTGCGTCCACTTAGCAGTAAGTCCCTACCTAAGGGTCAGGACTTGGCTTCTACATTGACCTGTGTCCCTTGTGACCTTGGGATCATTGCTCAATGTTTTCTGAACTCGACAAAAAATGAGACTAACGTTTCTCTTAGAGATGAATGAGCGTGGGCTGAGATAATGTATGTGTAGCACGTAGGTTCGTAGTAAGTGCCTTACTGATGTCCATTGGGAGACAGTCATCAGCGACCCACTTGGGGCAACAAGAGTACAGTGTAGCTGGGGACATGGAAGGAAGTAGCAGTAGAGGCGGACCTAACGATGAGCATCACCTCCTTGAGTGCCGTGCCGTCCGTTCCCTCATGAATTCATATTTTCCCAATGTGGGTGCCAAAGGTCCTTTAACTCCAAGTGTGGTGTGCAGATTGGAAGCATTGTACCAGCCAGGTGCTCGTTGGGACTGCGGATCCCCGAGTCCTCGCTGGAGCGCTCTCTGGAGCTGGAGCAGCCCCGCCTCCACGGGCGGCTTCCCTGGGGTGTGCATCGTGTCTGGGGATGTTGGCTGGCCAGACAGGAGGATTTGTTCAGGCTCAGCGGGGCTGGCCCTGCAGCAGGGGTGCTGTCTGCGAAATGCTGGGTATAGTGGCAGCAGCAGAGGCCAGTGAAAGACCGAGTGGAGAAAGAGAGAGAGAGAGACACCTTTCCTTAAAAAGTTATATGACCACATTCCACTTCCAGGTGGACTCTGGGACACGGCTCTGAGGAAGAGCAGTCGTGAAACGCCAAGTAAGGGAACTCTGAGATGAGCAGCTGGGCAGCGCAGGAGCAGATGACAGAGCCGCAAGGGGGTGAGAGTGTGTGGTCTGCAGCTCCCACAGGAAGGAGGGCGGACGTCCTCTCTGCACCTCATGCTAAGCCCCGAGCTTAAGCAGCAGCAGATTGGAGCAGATGCCCTTGGGCAGGGCAATGGCGATGGCCCTGTTCCCCGCACGGCCCTGAGGGAACTTTCCAGCACGTGCAAAGAGAAAAACCAGTCTGCCAGACCCGACCCGCCTAACTGGAGTACAGAGTGGCGGCTCATATGTTTGGGCCTCAGGGCTTTGGGAAGATGTCCCATCTTGCTGTGTGCTCTGTGGACCCAGGCCGAGAGCAGTTTTTGCGTTGAGAATGTCATAGGGGGATTTGAACAAGATGCAAACCAACCTGTTTGTAGTTACAAAAAAATGGACATAATGCTGCTTCCTGTCCTCTCTCTAATGATTTGAGCTTATTTAGTATGCTCCTTCTGTGCTAAGCCCTTGCAATTTATTGTCTCTCTCTAAATCCTGATGATGCCAAAGTCTTGGTTAGTTATTATTATACCCATTTTATGGATGAATACTGTCTCAGTGGTTATGATATTTGCCCAAGACACATAGCTTAATACACGGTGAAACTGAGATTCAGAACTAATTCAGGCTTCTTAGAAAGTTTCCTTATTTACTAAATGCATTCTTTCTACCTTAGTTATTGGGGGAAAAATGAAAGATAACATATATGACAACCATTATAATGTAAGTAATAAAAACAATAGTATTTACTCCTTGCTCTCCCTTATTCAATAAGTACTTATTGATTATTTACTGCTCCTGGTATGCTACAATTATGCTGCGGGATGTGGAGAGGTTGGACGAAAGGAAACGCATTTGCTTAACCAGAGTGGAGATATGACCTGTCACAAGTGTTCAGACCTGTGAATTTCTCCCAAGAAGGAGAAAGCACCTCTCCTGGGGGGCGTACCAGTAAAAACAAAAAAGAAAACAAACAGAAAATACACAAAAAACTCTAGGGGAGATATTAATTTAAGATGGTGCTTTTGGGGTAAACAGGATTGTGTTTCTTTTTATGTTTGCACAGTGTGTTATAAACCCTTTGCAGAAGCATGTTGCATGTATTTGTTTTGAGTTAGAAAAATAATTAGAACAGGGAGCATCTTATCAATACTAGACATTTACCCCCTCTTTGGATAACTTCTGTACTAACAAATCCAGGCCCACCTGCCATTAGAGTTTAATTAAACTTCCTCATGGAAAAAACCTAATCAAATGGGGGAGAGGTTATTTCTGTGTTCTTACATGTTTTCATAAAAAAAAAATTAACACTTTTCCTTGGAAGAAAAGTAATTTCTGTTCTAGTAGGAGAAAACTAGAATAACACCCCTGGCTTAAATTCTATTGTCAGAAAACATGCCTTTTAAATTTTTTTAATCTTAAGGCAAGGTTTTTTCCATATACTGTTGGGAGTCTGTTCTAATGTAGTCATTTTCTATGATATTATTTAGCTATCATTCATTCTTTTAAATTCATGTCTGTGGTCTCATTTATAATTGTTTTTACATTTTTTTATTACTAATATTTAATAGCAACCACCCATTAAACCTGCTGAGGTACCTAACTATATTATAAATTTATCTGAGCTATTACTGCTTCTGGATTATAAGCTGGGAAATAATTACAAATCTTGTTCTTGTTGTAATGCTATTATAATGATGATTTAGCATTTACCCAGTTTATGTAATTTGGTCCTTTTCTTCATTTGTGTGTTTATTTTCTGGGCAGGATATTTTCTAAGTTATATTTAAAAGGAGTAAACTCTCAGAGCTATTGATTTGAGAAATCCTTTTACAATACTGTATTCTATTTAGTTCTCAGGCAATTCTTAGCAGATCAAAGGAATTTCTTGGCCACTCCCAGTGGTCTGACTGAATTTTATCTGTCTTAATGAAGGTAATTAAGGTTCCTCAGAGTACCAGGGTCTGGTCCTGGCCCTAAGTAAATGAGTTCCCAACAGGATCTTGGAGGAGAAGTGCAAGAAACACTGCATGAGTTTCTAAATTTTCAACCTTTTATTTCAATAGTTTCTGCCCAAGGTAGTTCCTGCAGTGTGGGGGCAAACGTAGGTCTACATAGCCTATAAGGTGGCGATATTTCAGGGAAATATGGGTCTTTCTTTGTCAAACTCAGAGGATTCTTTGGATTCCTGTGTCATTCATTTCAAATGCATTGCAATATTTTTTTGGATACGTAGGGATGGAACAAATACTTCTCCAAACAACCAGCATGTTCACTGTATCGTTGATTTCCATTGATAGTTTTACAGCATATAGGACTTTATACCAAGCTATTAATTAAATATGTTCTGACCTTTCCTAAGCAGTGTCCTATGGATGTCCAGTTTTAAATTCTCAACAAAATGTTAAAAGTCAATGAAAATGTATTCAGCATAGCACTGCTTATGCTCTCCATATTCATAGTCACTTATTCAATAAATATGCGTGAGCACTTATTATGAGCCAATGCTGTGCTATGAATACATGCTGAATAAGAACCTTACCATTATGAGGCATATTTGTATTTTACAATCTGCCAGCTCAGCCTCTCTGAAAGGCCAATTTTCCTGAAGAGGTTGCCGAAATTAAAAGGAAAAGGGGGTCATCTTGGGATTTAACTTGAGTTCTAGTCTTCGTCTTTTCCTGACCACACAATGGGCCCTAAGGAGAAGAGGGAACAAGAGAATACATTCCTAGAGCAAATTACTTTCCAGTACAGGATGTGGGCTGGCACTACCAGGCTCAATGAAGCCACAAAGTTATGTTGTGCAGTTGGTGGGCTGGAGTAGGGAATTTGGGGGCCCTGGGGGAGTTTTCAGTTTCACAATATCAAGAGCTCTATTTGGCATTTAAGCACTTTTATCCATAATTAAATAAATTATCTATACAAGTTGGTATTGTGCAGCTAAAAATGAGATGTCTTTCTAAACAAAAAACCAAAAAAAACCCCAAACCAAAACCAAAACAAACCATGTCTCTGAATGAAGGGCTTCCTGAAAACGTTATGGGGGGCTCTAATGAGATTATTAGCACATGTGGCCTCTAGCCTTGTTTCAAAAAGACAAGAAGACAAATATCGACACCTTTGTGTTATCAGTGCCTACCCGTTCACTTGCCATTCCTACATTCCTGGGTTCCACTTCTGTCCATTTCTAGTTCTTAATGGGTCTACAAATGCCTGATTGCTTTAATGTGCCAGGACTTCGTTCTAGAATGTAAGGCGATGGTCGATAAGTAAGTTGTCTATTTTTTCAGACCTTACCCAGCTACCAACTTTGTAACAGGTGTTAACAGAGCTTCTGCCTGTCCCTCGTTTGGCCATGTCTAACCGCATCAGGTAACTGTGCGGAAGTCCTCCGTAGTTAGACCTTCTCGTTATTGGGATGGAGTGGATTTATGAATGTTAGAAACACAGGTCTGAGAAATAAAATATATCAAGAGTTCATTGTTGGGATGTGGGAAGAGAAAATAAGGGACTTCCTTGGGTTCCTTTTTTCACCATTCTCTTTGCAAGCTTCTCCCATGTCAAGAGTTGGTCCTATGATCAATCCAGTCTGCCCTTCACTGAGCCATGTCTTCTTTCCCTGCTGTGCCCAAGTGTGGGAGGACTTGCGTTCTCAGAGATGGGTTGACAGTCTCCTTGCCTGCTACACTTGGCAGGCTTTCTTGCCTTATTGCTCCCCACGTGGATGGGATACTGGGCAATGCTCAGGGGTCTGCGTCTGTGCTCTGTGATGCTGGTTTGCTGGAGGGCCTATTGGTCTGTTCCACAGACCCACGATAGATTGGATTGGAGCAAGTGGGAAATCTCCACAGGCCTTCGTGGCTAAGCTTTGCACCTAGGTACTTTTGCCCAGAGGAATTCTGGTTTTGGAAATAGGTGTCTGGAACTGGTCCAACTACTCACAAAAATGATGCTGGCGATTTTGTGTTTATTTCCCTTAGGGAACTCCAGAGAGGAAGGGAGACAGAGAATCCATATCCTTCCCCCCACCACCAAGCCACCAGCCCAGTCCTAGGAGGGTCCAGTGTTATTACCTTTACTCTTTGTTTGGCACCCATTTTGCAGTTAGTTGTGGATGATGGTGTATATGCGCTTATTTTCCTGGTGAGATTATGGGTGGGAGATTGAAGGTCACAATTCTGTGGGTCTCTGACAGCACCTACTAACAGTATTTTACATAAAGCCTGACTTACTGAACTCTTTTATTCCCTGCAAATGTGAAAGACTTGTGTAACAGCTTGTCTAGTAGTCAGGAGCAGGCTTTCATGGGGCAGAGGGCAGGATTGTGTCTAATTATTGGGCAAACATGTAGGTTGTAGCATACTTTGGAAAGTTTCTCACCTTCTCAGAAGTTCTGGTCTGTTTCCTCGGGTGGGTAGTTTTCTTGTCCCATTTCCCATCCCTTCTATTTTTGGAGCTGGAAATCAGGAGGAGGATGCTGTAGGTTGACGTGGGAAAAAATAGAGCAAGCAAAGACAACAGATGTACTTGACTTTGTTCATTTCATTCAGAACTCAAAGTCTGATTAGGAGAATATGGTTTTTCCCTATAAAATAATTATTAAGATTTTCTGGTTGGTCAGCTGAGAGAAAAGACAGGGAGAAAGGTTTTATTCTTTTGCAATGTTGTAGACATTTGCCATTTTTGACTGTCTAGCACCTGACTTCTCCCTCCCCACCCTCCTTCCTCCTACTTCCCTTCCTTCCCTCTTCAACAGAGAGAAGCAGCCACCAGTAAGTCCCTCGCAGCGTGGACTTCACGCTACTGGGTATTCCCCTTAAAGGAAGAGGTGATCAATAATTAAACCTTTCCACTCCAAAATTTTTAGGCTTCTTTGAAGAAGGGATGATGTAAATGAGTGGTGAAGGGATTAACGGGGTGTAGGGAAACAGTTGGTACCCATGCACAGAGAGGGGAAATGTTGACATTGTGAGAGAGAGAGAAAGGATAATTAATTGATAGTGAAAAGTTGCTGAGAACTTGGCTGGGAAGTCACTCAGAGTCAGGTGGAGAGATTGTTCTACCAGTTCATTGAGATTTCTTTTTGTAGGGATGACTGTGTAGCTCAGTCAGTTAAGTGCCTTCTGCTTAGGTCATGATCCCAGGGTCCTGGGATCAAGTCCTGAGTTGGGCTCCTTGCTCAGCACGGAGCCTGCTTGCTTCTCCCTCTGCCTGATACTACCCCTACTTGTGCTCCCTTTCTCTCTCTCTCCCTGGCAAATAAATAAACATCTTTAAAAAAAAAAGTTCATCTCATAATAGTCTTCATGATCTGGTTTTGTAACTTTCCCTCTTTAACCTCTAAAACAATAATTTCACAGTATGTTATATTTTCATTTAATATTATAATGAGGGAAAAAATGAAGTGTTTACTATATATATACACATATATGTATATATGTGTATATATATAGTAATTTTTTTTGTGTGTGCCAGCTGTGGAGACCCAAAGGAGGATGGAACCATGAGGAAAGGGGATGGTGGTTGATTTGGAAAATCAGGTGTGGTACTTCCTAAGTTCTTTTGGAAAGGAAAAAGAACAAATCACAACGAACTGGCAAAATTCAGTAGATTATGAATTAATTAAGGTCACAGGCTCTGTGCTTGGAACTGTGGTGGATAAAGAGATACAGAAAGCATGGTCTATGGCTAGTGGGCTTAGAGTCTCATTATGAAGGTATCTGGGCCTTGGAAAATAGCTACACTACGAGATTACTTTTGGCAAAATGTCAAAGGAGCAAGTCATGGATAAATGATGTAAGTATTCAGAGGAAGTAGAGCTCATTTCCACCTGAAAGGGACAGAACAGGCTTTTTTTGAGAGAGGTCTGGTTGGAAGTGGACCTTCCACGGTGAGTGGTGTCAAAAACCAGAGCTGGACAGTAGTCAAAGTGTGTAAAAACAGATTTTATTCAGGACAGCTCAATAGGGAAAAAGAGACCTCAGCATAGAACTGGACTTAGTTCTCAAGACAGCATGGGTAAGTGGGGATTTTTAGCCAAGAAACAGGTTTACAGGCAGTGGTTAGAAAGTTACTCAGAGGAAACACTGGCGTGAGCAGGATTCTGGCCTGGCTCAACTGCCCTGATGGGTTTTTGCTGAAAACAGACCAGGATGATCAGGCTGGGATGACCTTGGGGATGGTGGAGGATGAAAACCTGATCAGATATCCAGGCTAGGAGGTGGGGCGGGAGGAGGACTGGCTTTGGTGAAACAGACTTTTCCGGGTTCTTGCTAAAACTGGATTTTTACAGATGGACCTAGGAGAAGTTTCAAGAGCCTGACTAAAGTTTGGTCAAGCAAAGAATCTGGGAGGAACAGACATGAGTGCTTGGCGTCGGGTTTGGTGCTTTATAAATCTACAGTGATTCTGATAACAATTCTGGAAGAAAGCTCTGTTACCCTTCTTTTGTATAAGGAAACACAGTCTCAGGAAATATAAATATGTGACCCAAACTCCTTATCCACTAATAATTAAAGTCAGGATTTTAAGCCTAGGGCCTCTTCCTGCACCAGTTTGCCTTTCTGACATTTATCCAAAGACATGGTCTGGGAGCATGAAGGCAAACACTATGCACCCAGGATGGAAGCAAGATAGTTTGATGAGGGTGTAGGGTACTTAGAAAAGAGGCTGGAAGTTCGGAAAGGTGGCCCGGGGCTAGTTGCAGTGGGCAGGAGCCAGGACTCTATCTTACACAGAGAGGGAGCCATTTGAAGGGTGGTCCAGAAAGGGAGGGGATCATCTAAACTGTTTTAGAGATCCGTCACACAGGAGGGCTATGAAAGGAATTTTTGTAGACTGGGCAAAAGGGGTTCATTTAACTGGTAGCATTTCACACTTGATTGCTTTTAGTCTTGAACTGACTCTGAAAATGAGTTATTAAAATAGTTTTGGTTAAATCTTTCTTTCTTTTTTTCCAGACAATATAGGAAAGCACAGGCCTTTTCTTTTCTAAACTTCTTAATTCTTGTGGTTTTGTTTGGTTATGTCATGCTCATTCCGGATGCATTAATGAAGTAGTGTGATATGACCCAGGGCTCCCATCTGTTTAATTTTGCTAATTTGCTCCATTTTCAAATGAGTTTCCTTTGCCGCAGGAGCAGCAGCAGAGCATGAATATGGGGAAAAGGAATCTCAGTGACACCTCTCGTGCCACCTCAGGCTTCCTCCCCCCACCCAGTCTTTTTGCTGTTTGGAAATTGCAGCCACATTGCTTGCAATTAAAATATAGTTTTTAAATATACCTCCTCCTGTGTTTTTATAGAAGAAGAGCCTCTTCTAGAAAATAAAACACCATTGATTGAACTAAGAGCCCTTTGAAAGGGCTTTAATTACTGTCTTAATTGCAAACTTCAGGACAAACTGGGGCCCAATAGTAGAGGCAGATTCCTGGGCTCCTTTAAAGAAAAGGTGAAAGCCTTTTGGTTTTAAGAAGCTGGAATTGAGGGGTGCCTAGGTGGCTCAGTAGTTTAAAAAAAAAAACTGGAATTGAGTGAAGAAAGTGGGCAGGTGGGAGGCACTACTTTCCTTCAGGCTGCAAGCTTTATGTTTTTGGTTTTTTTTGTTTAAAATCCCTTTTCCTCTCTCATTTGCATTTCCTGAGAAGTCTCTAATGACTCACTGCTCCAAGGCCTCTACATTTCCTACCTTGACATTGATTAGAGAAAAGTAGGGAGGTGATCTAAATTTTAAGATTAGAACTGCTCTGAAAAACAGGTGGTTGGGAAAAAAAAGAAATACTCCTGGTTTAGCCCTTTAATATGGTAATCTTTGAAATGCTCACTTTTATTCTGAAGGGAAAAAAAATAAAAGGCAAGTACTTTTCTTTGGCAGAACACCCGCTAAAGTGTTTCCTTCACATTTAGTTGCTTTGGTGGTGAGCTTTTGGGCAGATCACCACACTGTGTGTATGGGTCTGGGAACTACCGGAAGAGTCTGTAAGTCAGTTTTTATGACATGTGGCTTGGTCTCTGTCCCAGGTAATAAAACCAGTTAAATACTGAGGTGGCTAGATGGAATTGGATTCCGTGCCTCGGTGGTTCACTCACAATGGTAAATGCTTTTGATAGGAAACCACCACACGGGTCGTTTTGGGAGGGACACAGAGCAGGTTTTAGATTCTAAAACATTGCTGGCATTCGCACATGGTTTTCCTAATTGACAATATTTTGGCACTCACTAGGTGTCACACGCTAAAACCTTAGATGTATTACTCATTTAGTCCTCACAATGACCCTGTGAGGCATGGGCCTGTTATTGAACCCTTTTGGGGGAATGAGGAAGCTGAGCTCTAGTGAGTCCACGGTAGACTGAAGCTTTTGGGCTGGAGTTTTTGATGCCTTCCAACCAGTACTCTGAGTGCCTTCATCTCACTCAGTCACTTGAGTATTGACACGTCATAGTGGTTATTCCAAAAGACTACCTACCTGCCTGATAGACAAATATATATTGAATAGCGTTCAGGGAGCAAGAGGAGGCATTTCAGGACAAGAAAAGACCCCGTCCCCACATCTGCGCAGCTCCCAATCTATTATGGATGCCAGATAAGCCAATAGGTTCCTGGAGGCTGGAGCACCTGCCCCAGGCTTGGGAAGGCTCACTCATCACTTCCTTATTTTAACAAAGAACATAGCGTTCATATATGCCGAGCATTGTAGACAAGTATGGGATGCTCCCCATTTTTAGTGGTTACAGAGTAGTTAGGAGAGATGGACAAGGAAAGAGCACATTGCAGTTTGGTATGATAATTGCCATGATTATGCCCCAGTGTCAGCAGGGGTACGACATTTGGAAATGCATGAGGCGTGGATCTGAGCGAGGTAATGGCCTGGTCAGGGAGCTGCATGGTGATTTCGTATGTCTGGAGAGCAGAGTGCAAATGCAGAAGAGGGAGGAGGGGAGGCTGGAGAGATTGTTGGAAGGGGTTGGGAGTCATGGACACTGTCTACTATCTTAGGGGCCCTAGACTCCCCAGACAATGAGAACAGTACTTTGTGCCCAGTACTATGGTCTCAGGTCTCTTTAACTGAAAAAGAGAAAAGCAGAACTGAAAAGTAACCTAAAATTAAGCAGTGATAGGATACTGCAAATTTCAGAAGATTGGAAATCACTGCTCTTATTTATAGCTTGTAGCTATTTTCTTACCAGAGACAGACTGTGAAGAAGAAGAGTCCAGATCCTGTATCTATTTCTAGGATATTGGTTCAGCAATGACAGTGTTGTTAGAAAGGAAAAGGAGAGGGTTAAAAATCAATGCAGGTAAAATTAATTTTTTATCCTTTTATTGAGAGAATGATCACATTCAAGATCATAATATGGAGCCATGAGACTTAGAGAATTTATGGGTGGGTATTTGAAATTTCTCTAAGCAAGTAATGAAAACATTACAAAGCGACCAGATTTTACACTTCTCAGAATTAAAAAGGAATGGAGTGGAATTTGACAGTGGGTTGTGGAATCTCTTATTCTTGCATCATTGGTTTAGATAGATCCCAGATTGACAGTAACTAAAAGTTATTTCAATTTTATGTCTGCTCAGTGGCTGAAATGAAGTGGGTTAATAGATTTGGTTTTGCTTTTTTGCAGAGGAATACCCTAGTCACAGAAATCCCTAAAGCTAACTGGCCTTCCTTATATCTCCCCAGACATTTTTCCAGGATAAATAGGGAGAGAGGCACCTCCTTGTCTCAGTCTGCCTTCTTACTGTGTCAGAATGAACAGTGTACCAAGAGTACTATTTAGAAGCGTGAGTCTAATTTCAGTTTATTGGGAAATTGAGTGGATGAGAGAGTACTGTGTCCCCAACGAAAAAGAAATGAATAGAAAATTGTAGACCAGGTATTTGGAACTAAGTGCTGGAGAAAGTGTGGAGACCTGGATTTCTGGCATGTATCCCCAAAGCCCTTTTCTCTTTTGCCTCTGTGCTACACCACCCTAGTAGCTACGGACTATAATCTATTGTGAGAAGTCTTTTTTATAGGACTTTATATACGCAGTCCCTGACAGAATATGTGACCTATAGTAGGAGTTCAGTAATTGTGAATGAATGCATGAATGAATAAATGAATGAATAAATGATGTCATCAGCATAAACAGTTTGGCTTATACTTTGTATAACTAAGTTACTACAGGAACGGGGAACCTTGGCATAACATGCATCACAGAAAGGAAAACGTTAGGTATCAGATACTTACAGGCTTAGAGAAATTCAGGGCAGAGACCTTTCTCTGCATCTAGTCCATTTTATTTTTGTTACTAGCCTCCCTGAGTGAGCCTTCAGTCTTTTCTCTTAAAGCTCTGAAGGTCATTGAAAAAAATCTTTTCCATGCTATTTTTAGGACAAAAATTTACTAAAAGCAATCCATCCAGCACTACTAGGTCTGTCCTTACGAAAGCCACCATTGCTGCATTCTGGTTCCTTTTTCTAGCCATAGTTTTGTTCACCCACACGTACTATCAAATCCCTGTCTAGTCCTCCTGAGTTTCGGGGTTTCAGGCTTTTCTTTTCATTCTTTTTACATTGCCCAACCAGCCTTTATCCTTTCAATAAAAAATTATTAGTCTGTTTCATTGCCATTACTTCATTTTAAAATAATTACTTCATTCACTTCCATTATATATGTATCCATTATATATGTATCTGAAATCAGGAAGATCTCAGAAGGAGGGAAGGAAGCAGGAAGTGTAATGACTGGCAGAAATGCACTACTGAACAAGCTTAAGAACTATTTTGTAGAAAAGGGACCTTCTGGCAGAGATAGGCAGATTCAGAGCTCCTCGGGTGTGGGTTTCATAGGAGTACCGCCCAAGCTTGGCACAAATTACTTTTTGTTACTTGGTGTTAAGTTAGAATCTCTGGGGTCCTGATAGGTGGTAATACTGGGGATGGCAGAGGGTCCAGGATATATTTTTTAAAAGATTTTATTTATTTATGACAGAGAGAGGAAACACAAGCGGGGGGGAGGGGGCTGGAGGGGGAGAAGCATGCTCCCCGCTGAGCAGACAACCCGATATGGGGCTCAATCCCAGGATACATCATGATCCAAGCTCAAGGCAGATGCTTAATGACAGCCATCCAGGTGCCCCAGATGGCCCAGGATCTTAACTTTCATTTTAACTTCAGTATCAAAGGTATTTTCTGTTTTGACCCTTTCCTTTGAACTTTTTCTGTGACTTCTGGGTGATAATATTTTGGAAGCACACTAACCTCTCCAGTGAGAAGGGATGACTGATAACCAGGGAGAAACATAAGATTAAAAACCTTTTATTTCTTGTTTGTTAAGTATCTGTTTCCTCATACATTCAATTGTCAAAAAATTACATATATATGATATATACAGTATATATATATACACACACACACACACATATATGCACATACACACATATGACACAGTATATATGATATATGTATATCAGGTAGGGAAAGCAGACTTCTGTGTATCTGGCAACCTTACCAGGGAGCGGAGGATCATTACAAGCATGATCATTGTGGGAATAATTTGTTAACAGGTTTATTTCTAAAAGACATATATGTATTTTGGGCTTCACTCTTAGTTTTACTATTAATTTGCTTAATCAGTATTTCTCCCTCTAAAGACAGAACAGAAGCCAACAGAAATCAAGCTTTCATCCTAACTAGTAGACTTATAATTAATGACTTAGCTAACTTAAGGTTTGTGAAACAGTCTTGGAATGCATTCTTAGATGAATGCTTGAAAAGAGCCAAGGGAACAAAAAGCTGCTGACATCCTTGAGGAGAAGTAAGAATTTCACGAGATATCTCTAGAGGGGTTAGCAGCCCACCATTCATTTTATCAGAGGATAAAACCAGTGTCACTAGTGAAGAGCTGTGTACCAGAATATGGCTTCCTGATTTGAAGAACAGTTCTCAATAGCAGAAAATAGAGTTGTTTTCAAGACATATGTTAGGTCTCTCACAATCTATCAGAAATAAAAAAAGATAGCAGTATAGAAAGAAGAAAAAAGAAAAAAGATTGAGATTGTCAAAATGTTGCATACAAGAATACATCGACTGTCACTAGAGTAAGAGGTTTTACGGTAATTACATTTTCTAACTATTTGGATTTGCTCATCCTAAATTCTTTCAGTTGACAGTTTGGAAAATGTCTGCTATTTAGGTGCTTTTTCCTCCCTGTTAAATATCCCCACAGTATCATTGACCAAAATTGTGTAAGGTAGAACTAGGAATGTTTTCTACCTCAGCAAGCCCACTATGTCATTGATAGGGGAAGATTTTCTTTTTTCAATTTCAACCATAAAGAAACATCAGATACCTGCCTTGTGGTAGAAAAGCCACTAGATCGATATCCCAGGATCTGGAGAGTTCTGGTATCTGCTTGCATTACTTATCCCATTTAAAGAAAATGATAGTCACTCAACATAGATGGAATACAGATGTTTTATTAAAGTTGCACATGTGATTAAGGCTATGGACAAAATGTTTTTGTGATGTAACAATCTGGACTGATTTAAGCACTTGGATTTTCAAGGTTCTGTATAAAAGCTATGCCTGTTGGCTTGTGATTTAGGACTCACACATAAGAGAACTGAGATTGGGTTAATATAAAAATATGACTTGTAGTCTGGAGATCTGTCTTCAGAGCAAATAATGACTTAATGCTAGTGATTTGTGATAAAGTCAATTTCTTTTTTGGTCAAATAACCTAGGTATTTTCTCAAAAAAGGTAGATTTTTGGAAAATGCAATAATTAAGCTGAACATACCAACAAGTCAAAATAATTTAAATATATGATGACTCATTTAGTTGGTATCTTTAGGTAATGAGGTGCTCTGAATTAATTTTCCTGAGAGCAGAAACTTACCCCTTTAAATGATTAAACATTTTATCTTCATCAATCTTTAAAGAAAATATTTCCAAGTTATGTTGCACATTCCTCTGTGTCAGTAAATATGTGTGACAATTTATAGGACTAGAAGCATAGTATTTTTAAAAAGAGTTTAAAGAAATATTTGGAGATTTGGAATATAATGTTACCTTGTTGGTCCAAAATGTTCTTATCTATAAAATATGAGGCTCTGATTAGACCATGATAAGACTTCCATCTCAAATATTCTCTAAATATAGGTCTCTTACATTTTACATTTTAGTGTGCACAAGAATTACCTAGGGAGTTTGCTAAAAGTGTGGATACTCAGGCATCATTCCTGGGGGTTCTTACTCAGTCGGTTGGGAACAAGGCAAGAGAATCTCTATCATAAATAAGCACTGTGGCCCTTCTGATGACCTCATTTGGAGAAACAGTAGTTTACTTCTTATCTCTATAGATTTGACATTTCCTATAAATGGGATCATAGAGTATGCAGTCTTTCATGTCTGGCTTCTTTCACTTAACGTAATGTTTTTGAGGTTCATCCATGTTGTAGCATGTATCCTACTGCCACAGCATATTCTTTTCTATGGATGTATTGCACTTTATTTATCCACTTATCAGCTATTGGAGATTTGGCTTGTTTCCACTTTTGGCTATTATGGCTAATATGTGCTAATAGTTTTAATTTTACTTAGGTAAGTTTCTTAGGAGCAGAATGGCTGGGTCAGATGGTAAGTCTATGTTTCAAAGTAACAATTTCAAATTTTACAGTTTCACCAGCTGTGCCTGAGGGTTCCAGTTCCTCTATATCCTTGCCAACATTTGTTATTATTGCATATAGGTCCTTTATTGGATATGTGATTTTCAAATATTTTCTCCCAGTCAGTGGCTTCTCATTCTGCTCTTTTAGGGTCATCTTTTGAAATGCATATTTATTATTTTGATAAGACCCACCTTATCAATTTTTCTTTTTTTTTTTAAGATTTTATTTATTTATTTGACAGAGAGAAAGAGATCACAAGCAGGCAGAGAGGCAGGCAGAGAGAGAGAGGTTGAAGTAGGCTCCCTGCTGAGCAGAGACCCCCTATGCGGGCCTTGATCCCAGGACCCTGAGATCATGACCTGAGCTGAAGGCAGAGGCTTTAACCCACTGAGCCACCCAGGCGCTCCTCAATTTTTCTTTTATCACTATAATTTTGGTGTTGGGTTAGGCAGAGATTTCTTAGAACATCCATGGTTTCTTGAGGCTTATCTAAAATCTTGTAAGCTTTGTTTAGTTTGAAGCAACCAGTGATACCTAATATTTAGTGCCTTGTTTAAATAGATTAAATATTAATATTACAATATTACAATTTGTGACCTGAACCTGCTCTAATGAAAATGTGCCAATAATTATGCTAAAGTCTTCAAGAGTGTCAAAGCCATCCTGGACTCATCCACCATTCATGTCATAGTCCTGTCCTCCTTAGCATATTTTTCTCATCTTAGTCTCTGCCATTGCAGAAGGAGAATATAGATCACTTTGTCATACTACGGAGATAGCACTGTGCCCTTCCTTACTCGATTACTATAGCCTTGGGTTAAGGAACCTTACCTGGAGCTGCACTACTGTGGAAACACAGACTTTATCTTTTGCCAGTTTCAGGGTATGATGTCCTAACAGCAGCTCTCAGTCAAGTCTTCATTAAAAGAAACAAAATACTGCCTTAGAGTTTCATCATAAGAAAATGCTGGTTGCTGCCTCTGTAGGTAAAGATCTAGTGTCATTGTGGACTGATGAACTTAATACTTCTCCTCAGCCCTGTTTTGTCTTTGTCTAAAGTACTGAACAGTGTGTATTCTCTCTTGGTTCTAGACTTTTCTCACTGTGTTCAGACTTGAACATTGAGAAATGTTATCAAGTTCTACTTGAGGAATGCCTGATTTCTTAGAGCTTTTGCCTCTTGAGCCTTGAAGGCATCTCTTGTTCCTAAGTGACACTGGGCATCAGTATACATCAGAAACCTAAATACAATGTGCATTCAGTAACTGCGCGCATGAAACATTATTTCCTAAAACGGTAATAACATCTTACAGTTGGAAAAGTGAGTTATAGTTCACCAAATGCTGTCATAGATATGATCACATTTGATCCTCACATACTTCTGTGAAGAATTATTCCTTTTCCATGGATGAAGAAAATGATGTGTCAGAAGTCATTTGTTCCCAAATAGAGGACTTCTGACACTGAATTTGATGCCTTTTATGTAGCACAAAGCTTCCTCCCCAAAGTAATACTCTGAATTTTTATAATTTTAAGAAAATTAGATATGCCATATTATATTAAACCTATGGCCAACCTAGCTATAAGCAGTCATTTACATTTCGAATGAAACCTGGACAATGATATATTCACTTTTTGGGGCTTATTTCTTTCTCAGGCTTCCATTTCTGATTATGATAGATGAAACGTCTTGTTTCCTGTTAAAGGAATTCCAGGCATTGGATTGTAGGTGGGAGAGATTTGTGGTGGTCTTGAGAGGGATGGAGGGTGGTCCTCAACATAGGAACATTTTTTTTCCTTCTAAATTTATATTGTGTTCAAAGCTAGTTTGAATATTTCTAGGTTCTTTGAGTTCTAAAAAAAAAAAAAAAAAGACTATTTGCCCACCCAGTCAGCCCAAGAAAGCTTGATCTCCATTATTGATTGCTTTATTTCTTTTTTTCCCCTCAATTGTATGACACTT
Source organism: Nasua narica (assembly GCA_028533885.1). NCBI lineage: Eukaryota > Metazoa > Chordata > Mammalia > Carnivora > Procyonidae > Nasua > Nasua narica. The sequence goes on along the minus strand of CM052800.1, from coordinate 155,871,390 downwards.
TTCTTCACTAAGATTTTCTTTTTCCAGGGGCTATCCTTATTGTGATGTCTTTCTTCTCTGTTTTACCACATGTAGTTTAGACCCTTTGGTATAGGACAGTGGTTCTCAAGAGTGTGGTCCCTCAAGCAAGAACGTCAGCTTGTTAAAAATAAAAAAATTGGGATGCACGAAATCTACTTCATTAGAGCTTCTGGGGGATTGGGCCAGATGGTGTTTGACTAACCCTTCCAGGGGTTTCTAATGCATGCTCAATAGTAAAGGGAAAGGTTTTCAGGTCTGTTGCCAGGTTTAGAATTTCCGCTCTACCCTTTAGCAAACACTAGTACTCACTCCCAATCTAAATGATCTTTGTGGAGGTCCCTTTCCTCTCTAAGCTTTAGTTGTCTAGTCTGTAAACTGATGGACTAAAAGGGTAGTAATAATAATAATAATAATAATAATAATAATAATAGTAATTAAAGACCAAACAAAGTTCTGCGTAGAAGGGACCCCATGTGGTGTCTGATGTCTGGCACAAGGTAAGCATCCTTGAATGGGAGCTATCCTGGTTGGTACTGGCCTGGGCGCTTGTTACCGGGGTGGAGCTAGATAACCCTCACTCATTCCTGGCAGCTTGACATTTCACTGTTTATTCCCAAACCTGAAAATTTGCTGTGTGCTCCATTTTCAACATTACGAAAATGAGACAAGTTTTCACACTAAAATCCCTAGATGAACTGTATTTGAGATTTTGCTTATGTCTGCCTTTGGTTTTCGGCCACCAAGCCAGTTTCCTATCTGGGACAGACTCTCTCTTTTTAACAGTACTTTAAAGTCTTTGTTTCAGAGTGTGGCTTAAGACATGTTGAAAGTCTAAGTAAACATGATTTCTTGCCTCAGTTTATTCACTACTTCAAAAAATTCAGGTGTTTTATATCTGTATCTACTTATGCAAACTACCTATAGATACAGATTCTATCAATATACATTCTGTAGCTATTGTTGGGCCTTTTCTGTTAGATGATTCTTGGTTCAGTGTCCAAGTCTATTCTTCATTAGAAATTCCACTGGGGCTCCTGGGTGGCTCAGTCGGTTGAGTGTCTGACAATTGATTTTGGCTCAGGTCATGATCTCAGGGTCCTGGGTTTGAGCCTCACATTGGGCTCTGTGGTCAGCATGCAGTCTGCTAGAGATGATATCTCTTTTTCTCCCTTTGCTCCTTCCCCTGCTTGTGCACACACCCTCTTTTTCAAATATATAAATCTAAAAAACAAAAGAAAAAGAAGAAATTCCAACAACATACCCTAAACTGTGAACAAATCTATGCTGAATTTTAGTTTATTGGATCTTTGTAGGAGCCAATTCTTGGGCTAGCTATATGACTTTATACCTCATTTTGCCTACAAATTGTAATTGTTCTCAAAATCATCCCCAGCTCTAGTTGAGTACCATTCCATCCTGGTGATTTATTTTCTTTTCATTTATCAGTTAGGCCTAGAACATCCCTTGCATTTATCTTTCTTGGATTTAGCATATTTAAACTACTTACTTCAGTTATTTATTTGGGTATTTGTATCCAAATGGCCTCTTCAGTAAAATGTATCAGAATTTTTATTTATTCTCTTTTGTATCTTTTATTCATCCATATACTTTGGACTCTTTGGGTGGCTTTCTGCCAATGATGAATTAAAAGAAAAAAACCCCTCAGCTACCAGAAAATCCTTTTTTTTTTTTTTTTTTTAAAGCATTTCTTAAACTCTTCAAAGTATTTTATGAATGTCATCTGACCTCCCTCCCTTAGGGCAGCATTTCTCTAACAGTGCTTTGTTTTTTGCCTGAAATAAAGGGTTCCGTGGTCTAGCTGGCTTGGGAAAGGCCACGTATTTTTGCATACCTATTCTATGTCCCCCATATCTTACCCCTGGAAGTGGTGTAGTGATTCATAATTCATTGTGGCATTTTTAAAGACTCTGAGATATCCTGCATATGGAAACCAGATTAATTTTATGTGACCTCTTTTTCCCCCCTCATAAACACCTATTATCCCATGAACTGGTGTTCCATAGGACACTTTTGTGACTTTTGAATTTCAGAGTTTCCTTATTCACATTTGGCCAGTCTTTACATTTTTAGATGTACTTCTTTTTTTCCCTCTTTACCTGTTTGCTTCTTTTCTAGTTAGAGGTGCTGAGTCTTTTTTCTTTTGCATTACTAACATTAATTGGAAAATTTTATGTTCATGGTTAGCTTGAACTTTCTAGGACACAAATTTGAAACTATTTCTTTTTCTGCAGCAGTTTCTTGAGTGATTGCCTTGTCATTTTCATGTTACTACTGGATTGGATTGGATAACTGATAGGGAATACTGATAGTGATAATGAGTTTTAGGTCTTGTACTTGTGAATATTTTTTCCATTTATACTTTCCCCATTCTCTCTTTTTTTACTGGTTTGTGCGGCTCAAATTGAACTTTTCTAGCGACATTTCCTTTGAACAAAAGAATAATTTATTATATTTCTATGTTGATATGGTTATTTTTAACAAGAATACTGCTTTATTACTAATGGTGATTATAATGTTTTCAGTTGTCAATAGTTCATATGTGATTTTTAAGCTTCATGATAGGAAATAAATAATGGTGTATATCAACATTTTCTTTCTTAATTAGCCTACTTGGACTAAAATTGTTCCAGAACTTTATTTTGCCTTAGAATAACTATTCCATACTATCTTTGCATGTGCTTGTTCTTCTACTTGAAGGCTCTTGACAATGAGCCTTTTCTCAGTGAGACCTATTTTTACCACTAGATTTAAAATTGCAGTCCCCTCCCCAAACTACCTACTCTACCTCTGTACTTGATTTTCATCTCTTCTCCTGATCAATATGCAATAATATACTATGCATTTTATTTAGGCATTGTGTTCGTTCTTTAGTAGAAGATAAGCTCCCTGGGAACAAGAGTTTTCATCTGTTTTGTCACTGCTTTATCTCTATGGTCTGAAACAGTGTGACACATTATAGGTGATTACTACATTTTTATTAAGTGAAAATATAATTTCAGTAGATAACAGATTTTTATGGAATGTACTTTCCATATCCATGATACAAAATCAACGAACGATGATTAGAAGGTATAAATGTTTAGCAAATATATTAAGTTTTTAATTTTAATTCCAGTTAGTTAACATACAGAGTTATGTTACTTTCAGGTGTACAATATAGTAAGCAAACATGATATTTAACGGTGAAAATTGAAAACCTTCCTTTTTAATGTTGGAAACAAGATAAGACATTTTTAATCAACAAGACTATTTCTTTGCAGCATTTACATAGGAAGTTCTAACTGAAATAATGCAGGAAGAAAAAGAAGTAAGAATTCTTAGCATTATTTCTTCTTCTCCAATGCTGTCACTAGTCATTGATATTTTGTCCTTGTAGAAAAACCAAAAGAATCTACAGGTAAAGTATTAGAATGAATAAAAGAGATTAGCAAGTCTGCTGCAAACAAAATCAATATACAGAATCAATTGCATTTCTGTACTCTGCTATAACTATTTAGAAAAGACAATGGAATACCATTTATAGTATTATAAATATTAAGTACCTAGAAATAACTCTAACAAAAATGGGCAACATCTGTATGGAGAAAATTATAAAACAGACACTTAAGAAAATCTAAGGGAGAAATAAATATTTATGAATAGAAAATTTCAATCTATAGATGTGATTCTCCCCAAAATGTTTCAGAAATTTTATGAAACTACAATCAGAATCCCTTTACCTTTCTTCCCAACATGGCACATATAAGTTAATTACTACCTGCAAATGGAAGATCTACCAGATATTAAATCTCAGTATTATAAAACTATAGCAATTAAGACAGTATGGTACTGAGAAGACCTAAAAATAGATAACTGGAAGAGAATAGAGAATCCAGGAGCACAGCCTGGAGACTTTATTTATAAAGACTTGGCTCTGGGATAGGTGGAAAAAAGAAAGAATTGTCAATAAATGGTACTGTGACAATTTATATATGTAGGGGAAAAACGAACACCACCTCATATCATGCATAAAATAATCAATTCAGGTTGTATAAGGCAAAGCTAAAAGTTGTTAGAAAAAGCATATGGAGAAGTTTTTTTTTAGCCCCATAAATACAGTAAGCATCAGCCATGAAGGGAAAGAGTTAATTTTAATATGTTAAATAACATTCATCCTTGGACTTAAGTAAAAAAACAAAAAACAAAACCATCACAACTTGGAAGGAGATATGTATATATTACTGAAAAAATAAGCATGGAGAATAAAAAACAAGTCTCTGTAAAAAAGATCAATAGCCCTAAACACAATAGGCAAAGGACCCAAACCAGTACCTTGCAAAAGAGAAAACACAAATGGCCAAAAAATCCTATGATGATATGAGAAGATACACAACCTCATTACTAATCAAGGAAACTTAAATTTAAACCACTATGACATACCACTTCTCAGTCATCATTTTAGGAAAACTGAAGTCAGCAATAACAGGAGCTGCAGAGTGTGGGAACTCATAGACTCCTGGAGAGAAATTAAGTTGTTGAAACTAATTTGGAGAACACTTGGACTTTATCTTGTCAAGTTTAAGATACCAATTCCACTCCTAGGCATATACTTTGGAGAAAGGCTTATACATATAACCAAATGACCATAATATTTACAAAGTAATTGTTTAGAAAAATTTAAGTAGACTTGTTTATTTCTTATTAATATATTCTGCTTTATTGAGACATAACTGATAGTTGTAAAATATTTAAAATGTACATTATGATGATTTTGTACGTGTATAAATTGTGAAAGGATTCCTCTTATCTATCTAATGAACCTATCCAGTGACACAGTTTAAGAAAAGTGTAGTAATATCCTGAATTTACCTTCCCCATGAACACAACATATCTACAGCTTCAAATGGAATAATTTATCCTGAAAAAGTCCTGAAAACTAGATCAACAGCATCTCCACAGTGATAGGTAAAAGGGCAACATCAAGATGGGTAGGAGAGACAGTTATGCTCTTGCCCAAAACCCCACGCCAGGAATAGCAACCCACAATTGGGAGGGATCTCAAAAATACGGAACTTTTCCCTAAGGTTCAAGATATTTATGCCCCACATCAGGTACCCAACCTTTGGGTTCTGAACTAGAGAGACAAGCCCCCAGAATGTAAAATCAATGGGGATTATATCCAGGAGAACCATAGAACTGTAGAGAATGGAGAACCTACCAGCTAGAAAACAATTACCAAAATGGCAATAAGGACGTATCTATCAATGATCACTTTAAGTGTAATGGACTAAATTCTCAAATATAGAGTGGTGGAATAGATTTAAAAAAATACTATATTTTGCATAAAAGAGTCACTTCAGAAGTAAGGACACATACAAAGGGAAGGGACTGTGAAAGAAATTGGAGGAAAAAGATATTCCACGCATATGAAAATGGAAAGATAGATGGTATAGTTCTATTCATTTCACATGAAATAGACTTAAAAATTGTAATCAAATAAAAGGATATTACTTATAATAAAGGGGTCAATCCAGTAAGAAGACCCAACGTTTATAAATACATATGCACTCAACATAGGAGCACCAAAATGTATAAACTGAATATTAACAGACATAAAGGGAGAAATTGAAAGCAGTACAGTAATAGTAGGGGACTTTAACACCCCATTTACATCATTGGATATATCATCCAGACAGAAAATCAATAAGGAAATGTCAGCCTTAACCCATTAGAGCAGATGGACTTAATAGATATATGCAGAACATTCCAGCCAAAAGCAGAGAATACACATTCTTGTAAAGTGCACATGGAATTTTCTCCAGGATTGATTGTATTAGGCCACAAAAGAAGTCTCAGTAACTTAAAGATTGAATTCATATCAAGCACCTTTTCTGACCACAATGGTATGAAACTAGAAATTAATACCAAGAAAGCCACAAAAATGTGGAAATTGAACAATATATTATTAAAAAACCAAAGTGTCATTGAAGAAATCAAAGAAGAAATCAAAATATACATAGGGACAAATGAAAACAAAAATGATATACAAAAATTTATGGAATGCAGCAAAAGCAGTTATCAGAGGCAAGTTCATAGCAATACAGGCCTACCTCAGGAAATAACATATCTCAAATAAGAAAAGCTAACTTTATACCACAAGAACTAGAAAAAGAAGAAAAAAGTGAAACCCAAAATTAATGGAAGGACGTAAATAATAAGATTGGAGTAGAAGTAAATGAAATAGAAACTATAAAGAATAGAAAAGATCAATACAATTAAGAACAGGTTCTTTGAAAAGATAAACAGAATAGATAAGCCTTTAGCTAGATTCACCTAGAAAAAAAAGGGCTCAAATAAAATTAGAAATGGATCAGAAGTTATAACTGATACCACAGAAATACAAAGGCTTGTAGGAGATTACTATGAACAATAATACACCAGCAAATTGGACAACCTGGAAGAAATGGATAAATTCAGTCTTCTAAGTCTGAATTCCAAGACTGAAATTCCAGTCTTCCAAGACTGAATCATGAGGAAATAGGAAATCTGAGTAGACTGGTTACTATTGTAGAGATTAAATCAGTAATCAAAAACTCTCAACAAACAAAAGTCAAGGACCAGATGGCTTCACTGGTGAATTCTGTCAAACATTCAAAGAAGATTTAATACCTGTCCTTCTCAAAAAAAAAAAAAAAAAATTAAAGAGGAGAAAAACCTTCTAAACTCCTGAGGCCAGCATCACATTAATAATAAAACCAGACAATAACACCACAAAGAAAATTACAGGCCAATATACCTGATGAACATAGATGGAAAAATCTTCAACAAAATATTAGCCAGCTGAATTCAACAGTACATTAAAAGGGTCACGCATCATAATCAAGTGGGTTTTATTCCAGGGTTACAAGGAGGATTCTATACTTACAAATCAATTAATGTGATAAACATACATATCAACAAAATGAAAGATAAAAAAACCATTTCAATAGATGAAGAAAAATCCTTTGATAAAATTCAACATGCATTTATGATAAGACCTCTTAACAAAGTGAGTATAGGGGGAATGTACCAGAATATACTAAAGGCCATATATGATAAACACACGGCTAACATCATCTTCAATGGTAAAAAATTAAGCTTTTCCGGACAAGGATGTCCACTATCTCCACTTCTATTTTGCACAGTATTGGAAGTTTAAGCCACAGCAACTGAGCAAGAAAAAGAAATAAAGGAATCTAAATTGGAAATGAATATATAAAATGATCAGTATTTGCAGGTGATGTGATATTATATATAGAAAACCCTAAAGACTCTAGCAAAAAACTGTTAGAGGTAATAAATGAGTAAAGTTGCAGGATCAAAATTAATATGCAGAAATTGATTGTTTCTATATACAAATAGTGAACTTTCAGAGAAACCAGAAAACAATCCCCTTCAAGTTGCATCAGAGAAAGTGAAATACCTAGGAATAAATTTAACCCAGAAGGTGAAAAGACCTGTACACTGAAAAGTATAAGACACTGATGAAAGAAATTGAAGATGACACAAATAAATGGAAAGATCTTCCATATTTATGGATTGGAATAATTTATATTGTTAAAATGTCTATAATGTCTCCCCAAACTATAGATTCCATGCAATCTCTATCAAAATTCCAGTGTCAGTTTGTAAAGAAATAGAAAAAAAATCCCAAAATTCATATGGAACCACGAAATTAGCCAAAGCAATCCTGAGAAAGAAGAACAAAGCTGAAGGCATCATTCTATATTTAATTTCTGTATTACAAAGCTGTAGTAGCCACAACAATATGCTATTGGCGTAAAAACAGAATACATGTATCAGTGGAACAGAATTAGAGGTGCCATAAATGAACCCACATTTATATGGTCAGTTTACCACAGAGGTGGCAAAAATATCCAATGGGAAATCTCTCTCTTAAATGATATTGGGGAAAACTGGACAGATACAGACAAAAGAATGAAACTGGGTTTTTATCTTTCACTGTCTACAAAAATTAAAGTGGATTAAAGATTTGAATGTAAAGCCTGAAACTTTAAAACAACTCCTAGAAGAAACCAATGTGGTAAGCTCCTTAACATCAGTCTTAGCATTGTTTTTTGAATATGACTCTAAAGGCAATGATAACAAATGGAAAATTATGAGAAAGTATAAAGCTTCTGCACAGTGAAAAAAGACATCAACAAAATGAAAAAGCAACTACTGAATGGGAAGAGATATTTGCAAATCATATATCTGATAAAGGGTTAATTTCCAAAATATATAAAGAACTTCTACAACTGCATAGCCAAAAACATTCAATTAAATGGACAGAGGATCTGAATAGGTATTTTTCTAACAAAGACCTACAGATGGCCAGCAGACATCTGAAAAGAAGCTCAGCCTCACATCATCAAGGAAATGCAAATCAAAACCACAATAAGATATTGTTTCACACCTGTCAAGTGGCTGTTATCAGGGAGATAAATAACAAGTGTTCGCAAGGATATGGAGAAAGTGAACCCTTGTGCTCTGTTGGTAGGAGTGTAAACTCATGCAACCACTATGGAAAACAGTTTTCTCAAAAATTACAAACAACTATTGTACAATTCAGTAATTCTACTTTTAGGTATCTATCTGAAGAAACAAAAACATGAATTCAAAAAGATACATGTATCTGTTTTTTTTCAATATTCACTTAAAATAGTCAAGATACGGAAACAACCTAAATGTCCATTGATAGAGGAATGGATAAAGAAAATGTTTTATATAAATGCATGTATATATACACACCATGGAATACTACTCAGCCATAAAAAAGAATGATATCTTGCTGTTTGTGATACCATAGATGGACCGTAAAGGGTATTATGCTAAGTGAAAAAATCACACACAGTAAGACAAAGACTGCATGATTTCACTTATAAGTGGAATCTAAAAAACAAATCAAATGAAATCCAGACTCATAGATACAGAGAAGAGAGTATTGGTTGCCAGAGGGGAGGAGGGTTGATGGGGGCAAAATGGATGAAGAAGATTAAGAGGTACAAACTTTTAGTTAACAAGTCAGGGATTGTAATGTACAGCATGGTGAGTACTTGTCAGTAATATTGCGTTAACTTTGTATGGTGACAGATGGTAAGTAGACTTAATATGATCAGTTCAATATATCAATGTATCAGTACAATGTATACAAATGTCTAATTGCATTAAATACAAAACTAATATATGTCAATTATACTTTAATAAATGTATTATATTACCTCATATAATTTACATATATAATAATGTATTACCTCATATTATTTTTATATTAACTTGTATGTATATCATGTATATGCATCCTATACATACACATTTTAGTGACATTTAAGTTCTGTTCTCTTAGCAAGTCTCAGTTATACAATACAGTGTTACCAACTACAGGTACTATTTTATACATTAGAGCCTTAGATAGTATTCATCTTACAGCTTTTTTTTTAGTTTTTTTAATAAAAGTTTATAGACTTCATTTTTAGAGCAATTGTAGGTTCACAGCAAAATTGAGAGTTGGCATTTTTACTCCCATTCCCCACATGGGTACAACCTCCCCCATCACCAGCATCCCCCACCAGCAAAGCTTGTTACAGTTGACCAATGTACACTGACTCACCACTATCACCCGAAGTCCATAGTTTACATTAGGTTTTACTCTTGGTTTTGTACGTTTTATGGGTTTTGGCTAATGTATAATGACCTTTTCCACCATTATAGCATCATAGAGAAAAGTTTCACTGCCCTAAAAATCCTATATGTCCCACCTCTTCGTCCCTTTCTCCCCCGGCAACCACCAATCTTTTTACTGTCTCCATAGTTTTGCTTTTTCCAGAAAATCATATACTTGGGATCACAGAGTATGTAGTCTTTTCAGACTGGCTTCTTTGAGTCAGTAATATGCATTTAAAATTCCCCTATGTCTTTTTATGGCTTGGTGGATTATTTCTTTTTAGTGCTAAATAATATACCATTGTCTGAATATACCACAACTTATGTGTTCATTTGCTGAAGGGCATTTTGGTTGCTTCCAAGTTTGGGTAATTATGAATGAAGCTGTCCTAACTATCCATGTACAGGTTTGTACATGGACATAAGTTTGCAACTCCTTTGGGTAAAGGAGTAAAATTGCTGGATCATATGGTAAGAACGAATATGTTTAGTTTTGTAAGAAACTGCCAAACTGTCTTCCAAAATCGCTGTATCATTTAACATTCCCAGAAGCAATGAATGAGAGTTCCTGTCACTTTACATTCTTGCCAGCATTTGGTTTTGCCAGTATTTGTATTTTAGTTTTTCTAACAGGTAGAATCATTGTTTTAATTGGAGGGAAAAAACTCTCATGTTTATTTAGAGAATGATTTTAAAAATTGAGAGTTACCACATAATAAAATGGCATAAAACTTCATACACACATTGTAGCAATGCCAATTTGCAAGTTTTGATATTGGACTATAATTAGGTAAGACATAACTATTGAAGGAAACTGGGTGAAGGGTACGCAGGATCTCTCTCTACTACTTTGCAACTTCTTGTATACGTATAATTTTTTCAAAAATAAAAGATAAACAATTTGAGAATTGTCTCCTTGTAGATGAAATGTTATCCAGCCTTGAAAACAATGAACTATTGATAGAAACCACAGGGCTGCATCTTAAAACATCATATTGAATAAAAAAGCAATTTTCCTGAAAAAAGATAAAGTATAAAGCTCAAAACACACAAACTAAGCAATAAATTATTTTGAGATAGAACGGTGATAAAACTATTTAGAAAAGCAAGTGAATGATAAGGAATAAAATAGAAGATAGTGTTTATCTAGAGGGGTAAAGGAGGGTATGTGAACAAAAAAATGCATTAAGAAGTCCTTAAAGATAATTTGTAGTGTTCTTTTTCTAAAATGTGTTACTATTTTATAACAACTCTTTTAAGAAGTCTTAAAAATGTATAAACCTGATCTTTATTATTTAATAATCTCTTTACTGAAAGAATAAAACTAAGTTAAATTCAGTGAGATTTGAACAATTGTTAAAGATTTATTTGAGAGAGAGGAAGAGAAGGAGAGCACAGAGGGAGAAGCAGACTCCCTGCCCAGCAGCGAGCCCCATGTGGGGCTCCATCTTGGGACTCTGAGACCTGAGCTGAAGTCAGATACTTAACTAACTAAGCCACCCAGGTGCCCCCAGTTTAAACATTAAAAAAAAAAAGATTTTATTTATTTATGAAAGAGAGTGAGAGAGAGAGAGTGAGCACAAGAGTGGGGTGAGGGCCAGTGGGAGAAGCAGGCCCCCTGCTGAGCAGGGAGCCCGACACAGGCCTCTATTCTGGGACCCAGGGATCATGACCTGAGCCAATGTCAGACACTTAACCGACTGAGCCATCCAGGCGCCCCCCATATTTAAACACTTTTGATAGAGCATATAATTATAGAGCAGCCTAACAGAAGATTGAGTTCTAGCTTCAGTTCTGGTCTGCACTTTAATGTTGGGTAAGTTGGTTTCCGTCGGTGGTTCTTGAAGGGTCCTCTCTGGGTCAGCAGCATCAGTACTGGTTGAATATTTGTTAGAAAAATAAATTTTTAGACTTCAGCCCAGACCTGCCTCTGGGAGAGGGGCCCAGCAATCTCTATTTTAACACAAACTCATCGTGTGATCCAGATGTGCACAGACTTTTGAGGGCCACTAGTAAGTTTAATTTTTTCATCCATAAACTTAGAAGATAAAACTAGATCTGCTTTCCCAAAATGGGGTAAAGACCAATCATGTGCAAGATGTTTTTAGGTGATATGCATGGCAGCATTTTAAATATCACTACATATTTTAATATTTTTTAGAATAATATAGCTTACCAAACCTATAAGTTCACTGATATTACTGCTTCATATATGGCTAAATTTAAAAAGAGAAGGAGAGAGATGTACTTAAACTTAATATAAATAGTAAGCCAAAACAGTAATGTGGAGAATATTACATAGGAGAGTATTATAAAATTCATAGTTCTTAAATATTGAGGTTTCGGTAATCCTGAAATGGATGAATTTGCGTATATTTTTATTAGTTTCAGAAGGAGAATTTAGTGATTCATCAGTTGCATGTAACACCTGGTGCTCATTACATCAAGTGAATCCTGAAGTAGATGAATTTTTAAAATATTTTTTATTCTAGGCGAGCCTGGCTGGCATGTAACTCTTGATTTTGGGGTTGTGAGTTCAAGCCCCATGTTGGGCTTAGAGCTTACTTAAAAAAAAATTCACCTTCTAAAATTATGAGCTTCACCTGCTTATTTTTCTTAAAGTTTTGCCTCTTTAATTTTGCTTCTAAAATTCAAGCTAATAAAAAATTAGTCTTTTCAGCTTGTGCTGGGAAGGGAATGGTCTGTTGATGTGCTTTTGTATTGGGAGATATGTATCTGAGATTCACAGTTTAACCATAGCTGATGGGCTGTGTGGATAATTCACATGCAAATCATCCAAATGAAATATATTAAAGAGAAATCTGGTTCGAAAAAACCATTTAATTTTAGAAGCATTTTTTTCCTTTCATAACTTGTAATATTTATAGTGGGATAGGCACATGCTTTTATACAAAAAAATGATGTGAGATTTTGGGGCAGTAAGAAACACTTTGATAATTAGGGATTTATACTCTGTAAAAGTCTACACACATTATAAATAGCTACACCATAACCAGCCTTTTCAACTGGCAATTTTTAGTAGCCTTACTGAGGTATATTCACATACCATACCGTTCATATAAAGGGGTTCATAGGATATATGGTCTTTTGTGACTGGCTTCCTTGACTTTTGTATTTTCAAGGTTTATTCATGTTGTAGGACATGTCAGTACTTTATTCTTTTACTGCTGAATAATATTCTCTTGTATTGACCAATGATGTTTTGTATGTCCATTCAACAGTTGATGGATGCTTGGGTTGTTTCCACTTTTTGGTTATTGTGGTTAATACTCTTATGAACACGGGCGTGCAAGTTTTTGTGTGTCTGTTTTTCTTTCTCTTGGGTTTATACCTAGGAGTGAAACTGCTGAGTTAGGTTATGACTATATTTAACATTTTAAGGAACTGGCTGGATCTTAAAAAGCATTTTTGTTCAAAGTAAAATTACAATTTTATTTAAAATGAAATATATTCTTTAATATAAGGCACCAATTTTGCTTGTCAGTAGTTTTATACAAAATATCAAATTCTGCTTGGCAAAAAAATCATTCTTAAAACACATGTTTTTGAAAACAACAGCTTATAAACTGCTGTTCTGCATTTATAAGCATTTATCAAAATTGTCCCATCCTTCTGTGACATGTTTCTTTCTCTACATATTTTATTGCTGCCTGTGTCATTTAGCATTTAGAGGAAACAATGGCATAGAATCTGTCTCCCGATCTAATGATGGAATTCATGTGTTTTCTGGGGTTGACTTTTACAAATAAATTATAGGTTGTTAAGGAAATGATGGTAGTTTTCTTCTGAAATTCTCATTTCAACAATAATAAACATATTTTTAAAATAAAAACATAACACTTTGGGGTCTAGCTACGTCTGACACTTCTACTTTATGTGCTGTCCTATTTAGTAATAGTATTTTGAAGTTTTAGGAAGAAAGGCTTTTTTTTTTTGGTAAGATTTTATGTTCAGTGAATTGTTAATTGTCTTACTTTGTCACAATGCTTTCTTAAAAGATTTTGTACCAAATTAGCTACCTTTAGATTCCTTCTCAGGGTGTTTCCTTTTTATATCTACTTACAAAATTAGGTTTTTGTACCTTGTTAGAAAGGAGTTTTTCTGGGGGAAAAAAAAGGAAAGAAACCACTAAATGCAGTAAGTATCTGGAGTAATAGAGAAGTGACAGCATAGAAAAAAGATGCTTCTCAGGGAAGAGAAAGAACAAATAACAATTAGATCTGAATGGATAAGATTGGTTAATTGACAAAGTGAAGAAACCTTTTATTGCTACAGTAAGGAAAACCAAAAAGAAGAGTAAGGCAGCCTGAAGCATTCAATGCCTTGTAAATAAGACCAGACATACGCTTAATATCTGAATATAGAACTGTATGATTCTACATACATATCAGCTGAAACCATCCTTAATGTATTTCTGGTAGGCATAACCTGTTTTATACATACCAGAGTAGAGTAAGGGATTTTTATAGTGAAGCCTGGAAGCTTCACAGTTGGGTCATCTGGGAAGTAAACTCTGAGGCCTGATTTAGTGTGTTATTTATTAACAGGTGTCAGCAAGGGGAAGGAAGGCAGAAGTGTCAGTATTGGGCAGCGGCAAAGGTCAAGGTGTCCCCTTGTCCAACAACATAGGGAGCTTTAGAGCTGAAATGATTTATTGGTGTAGTCCCATGTTGTGCCCAAATGGCCAACTCTTTATTTATTTTTTTAAAGATTTTATTATTTGACAGAGAGAGAGAGAGAGAGAGAGAATAGGAACAAGCAGGGGTAGTGGCAGAGAGAGGGAGAAGCAGGATCCTGCAGAACAGGGGGCTTGATCCCAGGGCCCTGGGATGATGACCTGAGCTGAAGGCAGACACTTCACTGACTGAACCACCCAGGCGCCCCCCAAAGTGGCCAGATTTTTATACCCTACTTCCATCAGTCAGTGGATAAGGCTATATTCCATGTGACTTTGGGTTAGGCACTCTCTGAACTCAGGTAACTAATTCCTAAAGAGACCCACAGGTGGAACTATCCTCTGACAATGTTCTTAACAACTGGGACAAGAAGTTCTTGAAGACTGGTCCCAGTGCAGTTTCTCCCATATCTACCACACCACATCCGTCTCTAGCCCCTTAACCTTTACAAAAGGTTTTTTAAAAATATTTTTTTCTGCCTATAAGATTAGTATTACACATTTTAAATGTGCATTTAATGTGGAAATGGTTAAATATATTATTGTACAATTTTACAATTAGAGACCTAGGGGTATTAAAATAAGACAAAGTACATCAATGTATACTTACAAGAAAATCTGCCATATTATCACAGAATGAAAATCATTAGGTCGTAGAACTAGATAGGCATCTACAGTATGGTTATGTTTTTATGTACAAAAGCTATACAAGTGCATACAACACATAGACACACATACATTCATTGGTGTTTTCACCTCCCGTAGATTGGATTGAGGCGAGCAAGAAGAGAGGAATGGTAATTACCCCTTTTTTTCTGTATTATTTGAAGTTGTAATGCATTTGGTATAGTTGTGTGCTCAGTTGATGTATTAGTTTCCTGTTGGTGTTGTAAGGAATTGACACAGATTTGGCTTAAAACTAAATTCTAAGATGGGTCTCACTTGGGCTAAAATCAAGATGCCAGCAGGGTTCTCTTCCTTCATGGAGCCTCTATTGGAGGATCCAGTTTCTTGCCTTTTCCAGCTTCTGAATGCGGCCTGCATTCTTTGGTGTGGCTCCCTTCCTGCATCTTCAAAGACAGCAGAGTGGCATCTTCAAATCTGATTCTGTCTCTTCTGCCTGCTTCTTCCACTTACAAGGATCCTTGAGATTACATTGGGTTTACTCAGGTAATTCAGGATAATCTCCTTACTTTAAAGTCAGGTGGTCAGGGAATCTAATTCCATCTGCATCCTTACTTCCTGCTTGCCATGTAACATAACCTATTCGCAGGTTCCACGGGTCAGACATAGACATGTCTGGAGGCCCTTTATTCTGCCCACCACAGTATACTAGTAAAACAGTGGCCTTGTAACCTGCAAACTAGCTGTTCCTACTTCTTATTCAGATGGTATCAGTTAAGAAAAGAAAATGGAGGTGCAAATATGTAATTCAGAGTTCATTTCTTCAGATGGTATCAGTTAAGAAAAGAGAAAATGGAGGTACAAATATGTAATTCAGAGTTTGTTCCTTAACTTACATGATATTAATGGGAGTTTAGTAAGAAGTCATATAGGTAAAATCATCTTGGTTAGGAAAATGTACATCTTCTAGTCTTGTATGGTTTGTCCTTGCTGGCTTCTACTAGAGTCCTTACTAGTGAAATGTAATCATTACTCTCAGTCTCTCTCCCACTTTTTGGGGGGATATACTTGAAGGTAAGGGCTATATTCCTAACTTCAATTTACCTGTCCAGTCAATGAATATTTATTAAGCACTTAATATGTGCCAAATATTTCTCTGAACATTCTGATATATCTGTAGATGAAAACCAACAAAAACTTCAATTCTGTAGTGGGAGAAGACGTCTTATTTATAAGGGGTGATGAATGAAAAAACTAGAACAGGTCAAGAAGATTTGAGAGTGCTAGGGTCAGGGATCACTTGCAGTTTTAAATAGGGTATCTGAGCAGGCCTCATTAGGAGGATGACATTTGATTAAAGACCGTAAGGACTTTTAGGAGTCATGTGGATCACAGGGGAAGTTGTGTTGAAGGCAGAAGGAAAAGCCAGTATAAAGTCTGTATGGCAGGACCATTCCACGACTGTTCACGGAGACTGTGTGTGAATTGGGCTACACTACTGAACACAGCTGAAGGATGCCAAGGGTGGAAGCAGGAGACTACCTCACTGAAGTCATACTGGAGTGACATTACGTGGCTTGGACGAGAGCGTAGCAGTGAAAGTGATGTGAAGTCATTAGATTGTGGATATGCTGCCCTCTGAGGATGGGGCTCATAAGCTTGTTGGTAGCTTGGATGTGGGATAGGAAAGAGAGAGGTGTTAAGGATGACTTCAAAGTTTTCAGTCTAAAAGGAGGATGAAGTTGACCTTAACAGTGATGGGGAAGGCTGTGGGAGTAGCAGGCTTGATGCAGAAGATCTGGAGTTAGTGTTGGGTTTGTTAACAGTTTGAGGTACTGTAAGTGTGTAAGTCTGAGGTACTCTAAAGGCAGAAGAATAGGTAATTCTCTATGAATTTGGAGTTTAGGAAAGACACCTGAAGTATATGTAAATATGGAAGTTGTCAGCATCCAGTAGATGCTAATTAAACCAGGAGACTGTCTGAGGCCACCAGATAAGCAGGTGTAGAATGACTTGAGAACGAGACTGCGGGCTGAGTCATGGGGCTCTCTAGTGATGAGCAACATGGGCAAGGAGGGGAAACCAGCTAAGGAGGCTGAGGTGGAATCCCAGTACCAGACACACTGCTTGGTAGTGGTGCATGATAGATGTTTATTAAGTGGGCAGATGGACAAAGGGGAGGTAAATTAGCATAGGGCAACGGTGAATTTTATTTCCCTACGTGGAATATATTAAAAGGTGAAAACAGGTCAATTTTTATATCATCAGTGAATGGGTGGTGACTGAGTTATGGAGATTAGAGTAAAAATAGATCTTTCTGTTCTGTAAATATATATATGAGAAAAAATAACCTTTCGTTTTAGTAAGTTGCAGAATTTTTTTCAATGCAATTCCTTTTAATTTTTATGATACTAAATATGCTAGTATGGCTAATTCTTTGAGAAAATGTGTAAAAATGTCCCTTCTGTGTAGAGGTGAATCCAGATCTTAAGATTGGTGATTTCTGTTGTTTGCGAATATACTTTAGAGTAGCAACTTAAGGAGTTAAAACTAGTTTTAGAAATTATCCTGTATATGTATCTATATTCTTCATACTAAAGTAGTTTTACAACTATAAAACTGATTTTTATCATGTGATCTTGTTTCCATGTATTTGATAATTGATCAGTAGAATTTTCAACATTCTTCATGGTCATGATTGGTATTAATGCTAATTTGGAAATTGTATTGAGCATGGATCTTGACAGAATATAGATGTGGGTTTTTTCTTCAAGGGTTTCATATCCTAAGTTAAAAAGTTAAGACATTTATGGAAATGTACATAAACAAATTAGCTGGGGACATGTAAAATGATGTTAATTGAAGTTCTGTTTGACTCCTAACTACTATCTTACTATCTCTGCTAAGAGGAAAATTTATTAAAGAATAGACTTAAAAGGCAGAATATCTATTTTGGCACTATACAAGAGGATTAGAAAATCGAACTCATAAACTTAGCTGCCTTGATGTGGGTGAAGATTCAATGAATTGGGTAGCTATTACAGTTATGTAGTAGTTCACATTTCTTAAATTGAATTAGGTCAGCCCCGATCTAATCAAAACTTCTCAATGAGAAATAGATAGCTCAGTGTGGGGAGGTATGTGAACTTTCTCAAGACAGAAAGAAGAGAGCCCCAAATGACCGAAAAGTAGTAAAATGTCTATTAAGGGTTGATGTGCGAATAGGAGCCAGCAATTTAAGAAGACTCATCTATGACTTTGAGGCTTTTCTTGAACCAGAAACTTCAGTTTTTTATGAGGTTTTAATTCCCTGAAGATCCAGCCTGGGTTGGACAGTTACTCGAGATCTGTTATGTGTTTAGCCTTAGGGAAGTTATGTGAACTGTTATTGCTTCTTGTTTTTGTTTATTTTTTAGTATAGGCTTTCGGAAAGACCTTAGCTGAACTCCAGGACCAAGCCTGTGATGACCATCACTGCTGTCCCGTGCCACGGTCCCCCTCTGTGTTTCATTGATTCATTTGGAGACTTTGTTGTCATACCCCTTCTCTGGGTAGTGTGTGTGTGTTGGGTGGGGTTTCCTTGATTTATGATTTATAAGTCCTGTACTCTTTGGGCGTTAGATGGAGATAGTAAGTACAGAAATTGTTCTTGGGATAGAATTCGTCCTGAACTATTTTGAGAAAACACACAAGGCATTTAAATTTACATTTTCAATTAAAGCGTAGGGAAACCATTCACGACAGTGCAGAAGCTGATGCTGTTGTTTATTGTATTATATGCTGGTTATAGACCCTCATTTTACAGTTATTTCTCTGAAATGCTGTAAAAAAAGAATGCCTGGCACCATAGCAACCCCCATGAAATGAGGCATATGCTGTTTCCAAGACTCACAATATGCTTTTCTGATACTGTTTGCTCATAAACATGTTTATCGTAGGTGCTGTCTGAGGCAGGGGCTGCTTTCCTATGGAAATCCTCTCTTGAACATACTAGTTTCTGGTTTTCCTTGGGGAAGAATGCAGCTCTTTTTGGCTTTTTCACCTTAAAGAATTTGACATTTACTGATAACATAGTCAATGGCAGACATACGTGTTTGTGACTTGTGAGTATTCTCTTACCCTAATTTGAGAGTACATTAGAAACTCACCCTTGTATTTTGAGGTGGGAGGGAGGTGAAGCACAGCGAAATAGATACTCTGTGTCCTATAGTGATGCCCTAATCATAAATCATCATAATCTCTTAAAGTCCCTGTGTATACCGGAAACAGTAATAGATGGGAAATCTGACCAGGGATCACATTCTGGTTGTGTCATTAAAAGCTTTGAGCCTTTGGTTCCACACTTTTCTGAATGTAGAGAATTGTTAAATTACTAGGTTAAGTTTATGACCTCCTTTTGGTGTAACAGAACATATATCTGCTGAATGCTCAAATATACATCCATTCCTCTGGTGGAGAAGACCAAGTACATGGAAAGGGAGAGGTTGCTTTTGAAGAAGGAAGAGTGAGCTTAGATGGTTAATTTGGGAATATAACTTATAAGGAGGACCTGTGAGGAAGCAATCCTTCTGTAAACCTGAACTTGTGATTTAGAAAAGCTACTTGTTTTATTTTTGTTTTTTGTTGTTTGTTTGTTTTGTACAGGAGGCCTATAAATGGCATTGGTGGTTGCGACCCAGTGTGTGAAAATAATGACTCAGAGCCGGTGGAATTTAGTGATCTTTGCTGCATGTGACTCAAGTCTTTCTCATTTAGGGTCCCAGAGTAGGGGGCTACAATTATCTTCTGAAAGATATTAGGCATGATTATCTTGCTGCTCTTAAAACAAAATAGCCCAAATTTTGTTTGAAGAAATGTTTTAGGGAAATGTTTGCCTCCATATTTTAAGTGCAATTCTTGATTGTATATTTAGCTTTTTATTAGGGGAAAAGGGTATGAAATTTAGGTTGGGGAAATGAATTTCTTAGGAATAACTTAGTTTGTGTGGAGAGGTGACAATAAAGTTGTTTGTTTTAAATTTTATTTATTTATTTGACAGAGAGAGACACAGCGAGAGAAGGAACACAAGCAAGGGGAGTGGGAGAGGGAGAAGCAGGCTTTCTGCCAAACAGGGAGCATGATGCAGGGTTCCATCCCAACATGCTGGGATCATGACCTAACCCGAAGGCAGACGCTTAATGACTGAGCCACCCAGGTGCCCCAGAAATAAAGTTTCTTAAAAACAAACCATTCTGGTGTGCCTGGTTGGCTCAGTTGTTAAGCAGCTGCCTTTGGCTCAGGTCCTGATCCCAGAGTCCTGGGATCAAGCCCCACATCGGGCTCTCTGCTCAGAGGGAAGCCTGCTTTTTCCTCTCCCACTCCCCCTGCTTGTGTTCTCTCTCTCTCACTCTCTCTCTCTCTGTCAAATAAATAAATAAAATCTTTAAAAAAATTTCTAAGTTCAAGTATTTTATTTTCCTTAAAGATGGGAGAATAGGAAGGAGATGTTATAGTTTGAGGATCTTATTATTTAACCAAAACCCAGTAGATATAAGTAACAATTATTAAGGAAGAATGACATAATGATTAAGTATTAGAAAATGTACGAATCTTAACGTTGAGGAATTGGAAGTGACTGATCACCTAATTTTATAGACAGAATGTATCTCATTTTTCAGTCCCCCAACTGTAAAATGGCAAAAATATTAGTTGATCTAGAGTAATTTTAAAGATTAAAAGATACTTTATTCATTCAACAAATATTTATTAAGTGCTTACTATGTGCCAAGACCTATGCAGTTTCAGAGGCTATATCTGTGTGCTAGAAAGAAGAAAATCCTGGCCTTAATGGACTTTACAGACTAGGAGAGAAGAGGCTTCCCCTAGTGATGACAAATATGATGGGACTTCCACAGTGCTCACTGCAGTGGAGTATCAGATCTAAACAGTGCTGAGACTTGAAGAGGAGGGGGAGAAAGAGGAGAAGGAGCAGGGTATCTTGGATACAAGGTGCATTCATTGTCTCATTTAATTCTAACACCAGTTTCTTAAACAGGGTCTCATTTTCTCCTTTTTACAGCTGAGTGAAGTTGTATTTTTGTCTGGTCTCTGTTCACATAATGTTTATTAAGTAAGTTCAAATAATGTTCACTAAATAAGTTAATAACTTAGATCACTCATCTAGTTTGCCCAAAGTCTTCAGCAAGATAGTGACAGAACTGTCTCTGACTGCAGCCCGGGCTCCTTCCCTTACACCACACTGCCTCTCAGGCGTGTAGGGGCGTGTATATACTTGGAGGATCCGAAGGGTGCCCAGTTTTATATATTACACACTCGCAATATGAAAACCATTTCACGTAATACAAATAATTGAGTAATGGTGAAGTCAGGGCTCCTAGCATACTCCATTTTAATGCCCATCACTAGTTACAGATCTATTCAGTTATCCAGATAGATTGATTTTTGAGCTGTAGATTTAGTCTCTGAAATAATAGGATCCAACTCTGTAAAGTTTTCTCTGGCAAGCTATTGGCTTTGAAGTAAATTCAAGCCAGAATTCAAGGCTATTCATCCCAAATTTAAGTTCTGAAATGGGTGTCTGTGTCATCCTGTCTAATGTGTGGGTTGTGTGGGAGATTTTTCTTTGCAAATTGAGTCATTGGAGACCAGTGTTCCTATAACTGTGTTTGAAATCCTGCAGCTGGTAAAGCTTGGGTAGTTTCACTTTCTTAAAGAGAACATCTGTTATAGGTATTTGTAGTCTTGTTGAAAGTGGGTTATGCGTCTTAATTGGTAGAGCTGTAATGACTATGTTGGGATTTTATAGAAACTCCAGTAATAACTTAAAGTGAACATTTTGGATCCTTTCTCATGATCCCATAATCAATTCCAAGTCAGTTTTTACCCTTTGCTATCGGGCCACCAATTCCTAACTATCTTGAAAATATTTATTTTTTAAACGTTGTTGATAGGGAGTTATTTTGAGAGGGTCTTTTTCTTTTGGCTTCTTTTGGCTCAGGAAAGCAGAGGAGTTAGTTTTGGAGTGCTCTTTTCTGCATCGTCTACTTGCAGTCCTTGGCAATGTTTCTAGGCTCAAAAAAGTGATATAGGATTCCCCGTCTTCTAGGATTTTCAGAAGGCATGCGAGGTATTAAGTGACAGTACATGTGACTCTTCTGTAATGTATTTGGACTCTGAAAATTGTCATAGTATATCGAATGTCATTGTATATCTAATCTCCTAAAAGTATGAGACATGTGCCTATTTTCTTAAAAGTCAACTTGAATTCCATGTCTTTCCAGCCTGCCAGTGGTCTATCCAGTAATTAGGATTTTAAGACTTTTGAATGGTTAGCAGCTCTTTTGGTTCAGAGAGGAGATGCAATCCAAAATAATAATACGTACGTTGGCACTACAACTACGGAGCTTTGGGTTTATATTTTCATCAGACAAAACTCAGCTCTTTCAAATGAATGCCAAGGTAGACCAATCTCATTTTGACTTCCATCCGGGAGCTTACCATTGTAGGAAGATATAAGGTGTTTCTAATTCTCACTCCTAATATTTTCTGCTTCTGTATAGCAGTGGTTCTTAACAAGCACTTGCGTAATCTGTCTGATTTTACCCTTACATCTGTATTCTAAGGCAGACGAACTCAAGTTGACACAGCTCCTCTTATGACAAGAGCCAATTGTGATTTATGGCCATTTGATGCCAGTGATGTGGGGAAGGGTACCCTTTAGCTAATAAGGCTATATCTGTCCTTTCATTTGGCAGTAAAGAATATGTTAAAAAATGTATCAGGATCAAAAAGAGGATCCTTCACTGTGATTGTCTTTTTAGTAAAGAACCCTTAGGCTAACTTTCTGTAATGTTGAGCTAATGTGTTTGTGTGTTCAAACTGTCTTAACAAATATTTATTGAGTGCCTGCCTCCTACGAGGTAATATAGTGGCTGAAGTGAAAATTTCCATGAGAATTCTGATGTATATAGAATTGAGAAGTTGAAAAAAAAAAGTGTGTGAGGAGCGTTAGTACAAGTCTTTGTTGCTTGAGTCAAATGGAAACTATTATGAAGCAACACATCTTTTCCTTTAAAAATTTGCCTCATTTAGTGAGTACTATCTTAAGGTAGGTATGGAAATATTTTTAATATGAATATAAACTATAATACAGTACAGCTCTGAGTTTGGTTTTTAGGACAAAGGATAAGAGAAGATTTGTGAACAGAATAAATTCTATGAAAGCAGATTCTTGCTAAACCCTGCGCGCCTGATTGATAGTCCTCCAATCTGCTCATCTGCCGGCGGTCTACCCAATACAGTCTTAGGCGTGGAAGAAGCATTCTTCTTGTGGGTTGGACCTGATGACCTCTATCTTTATGAATACCGTGATAGGGTCTGCAGAGTATGAGTGATATAGAAATAGGTAAGATTATTTCTTTATTATGTACATTTGCCAGAAATTCTTAATTCCTTATGATATTTCTTGTATTAACAGTTTATCAAAATGAGTAGTTGTTAGGACTTCTTTCCCTAATAGTATAAGTCAAGGTCTCATCAGATATCTTAATTTCATTAAGTTGGATATTTTACAGAGCCTTCTTGGAAGCCCTCATAACATGGCTCTTATAAGTTGTTGGCCCAAACACAGTCACATTACTATACTTCTGTGCAAGAAAGATGGGGAGATGTATTTGTTTGGTTTGGTTTGGTTTTTGTTGTTGTCATTGTTGTTTTGCTTTACTTCTGGATAAAAATCAAGGTTCTGATATTAAGAAAAGGGCTGCTGAATAGCTGCCCAAGATTTTTTTTCCCCCTTCACCTGTGATTTCTTCCTAATTCTTAAATGGAAGATCTGGTTATATTCTTTCTCTTGGCATCAACATTTCATGATTTTGCATTTCATGCCTAAGTCTTTCTACATGAAAGGAGGACCCTTCAAATCTTTGGCAGCTTTCATTTCCCTTAGCTCTGTAGGGATACCCTTAAGCAAATTAAGAAAAGGACATTCTGTGCCTCATTTTTCTGTCCTTTTTTTACTTCAGATTTTAATGATCAATTTTAGTTAAACCTGCAAACTGATTCGTGAAGAAACATGATTATTAGAGGAAAAGGCACCATTAGACTGAAGACATGGGTCAATTGACTGAGCAGCAGAGATGGTTTGCAAATAAAAATTGTGGCTATCATTGTAAGGAACAGAAAGCAAATGACAGAGAACCATTTTTTGGAAGGTTTATTGGGCTTTTTAGAAATAAACACATCATCTAGCCGTAGCTGACATCGCTGGTTCTTTTAGTATAAAATCTCTGTGATCTTCAAAGAATGAGGACCCATGTAGGCACTCTCATAGATGTTTCTACATGAGATTATCCAATGTCTTTTCTGAAAAGTATACTTTTCTAAAAAGTATTTCTGATTTGCTTCTAAGAAAGACTTGCAAGATGTGGGAATAAGGGTGGGTGAGGCCTTCACTTTCCAAGCAGTGGTAGACTTTTGGAAGCACCTTTAATCCTCTGGGTCCTATTTTAATCCTGGAATTAAGGTGCTTTGGGTGCAGCTAGGGGAACTGCAGCTCCTTGGTCTTGACCAAAATTGCTCTTTGCCATTTGCTGCTGACTAGCTGTTTCTTTGATTTTCCAGCATAATCATGGACTCTTAGATATGGAAGTATCTTAATGATCATATAATAATACTTCAAAAAAAAAAATGAAGGAGACCAAGAGGATTGCTTCAAGGTAGAAAACCTGGTGTTAGAACCTTGGTTCAGTGCTCTGGGGCCAGTGCTCTGTGCCAGGGTACTCAATTTCTCAGAGAAAATGAGACTGAGCCTGGTGGGCTTTTTTTGTTTGTTTGTTTTTGTTTTTTGTATGTTCTCTTTCTTCGATCCTGGTTCTCAACAGACCTGAAATCTCCTCCTGTATGTGTCAGGTTTTAGATTAGAAAGAAGGCTCGTCCATTAGGGAAGTAATTGGGGATGTGGGTCTGTGTGGCAGTGTGGCAGTGTTACGTGAGTAAGACAAAGGGAGATGGGTTATTGTGGTGGAATGGGAGAACCTTGCTAGTTCAAGTCACATTTCTGCAGTTTCTGAATGGACTTAGGGCTCTCGTTTTGTCTCCAGCTAGTCTGCTGCTGGAGCTGCCGAACCTACCGCAACGTGAATCAACAAGTAGGAAGTGTTTCTAGTCATAGGAATTCAAGCATGAACCATTGCCAAAGGCTTGCTATCTTCATTTGATCCTCTATATAAAGTCTCTCTGTGATGGCGTGTTTATCTTCTGTGTGGCTCAGTTGGGGGTACGCTTGGTCCAGTCCATGTAGTTACACCTAACATAAAATTACATATAATCAGCCACGAGGCTGTTTTTCCTTCCCCTATCCCTGACACCTAAGATGACCATAGAAGGCCACTATGTTGACATTTCCTACTCGTGTGACCATGTTTCTAAATCCCGCATTAGTCTGATAAAAGATGATGTGGGATTTTCCTGTGAATGATTTTTCTGTGAATTTCTTTATATGAAAAGTTTTGTAAATATATAATTCAAACTCAGTTGTATTTAGTGTCAATATAATTTTTTAAAGATTTGATTTATTTGAGAGAGAGAGCACGAGCGCACGTGCCCGAGAGAGCATGAGAGCAGGTGGAGGGACAGAGGGCGAAGCAGACTCCCCACAGAGCAGGGAGCCCAACATGGGGCTCCATCCTGGGATCATGACCTGAGCTGAGGGCAGATGCTTAACCGACTGAGTTGCTCAGGTGCCCCCACGTGTCAATACAATTTTTACTGAATAGGGAAAAATTATGTGAATCTAGATTTTCCCAGAATATCTACAACATGCAGACTTGAAGTACAAATGGAACTTCTGCCTCCTAGTAAGCCCTAGGTAAGGTAAAGTGATGAAGAGGTGAACAAGGGCAGGAGAGAGTGGTATTTCATTGAGAAAGGTGAGCGAGGTAACCAAATAGGCTTGCTTCATGACAAAGAATGTAATTTAAGCACTTAGTTTTAGTTTTTTCTGAAAATGTCTTTTCTTTTCCCCATCCCCCTATCCTGATAGCACAGGAAGTAGGGGAAAAAAACACCATTTACTCATTCTCTAAAACAATACTTCTCAAGCTTCATGTGCATCACCTGGAAATCTTAAAAAGTGCATATTCTAATTCAGTAGTGGTGGGGCAAAATTTTCAAAGTGTGTTCCTTGGAGCAGTGGCACTGGCACCACGAGCAATATTAGATGTGTTAATTCATGTCCTCACTTGATCTACTAATTAGACTCTCAAGATGGGCCCCAGAAACCGTTTTAACAAGCTTACCAGGTGGTTTTTATGTACCTTAAAGTTTGAGAATTACTGTTGTAGACAGCACTATTAAGGTATTTTCCCTGACCCTGGGACTTGCTATCCTGTGATGGAACCTTGCATTATTGAGTTGATACTTAGCAATTGAAACAGCGGGGCAGAGATCTACCTTTTGGTTCCTGGCTGGCTATGAGTGTCCAGCAGGTTAACTGACTCTATCAAAGTCTGTATTTCTTGGTCCTTTGTCACTGTGTGTTACAACCCTGAAAATATCATTTCATGCAATCATAAACATCACCAGCAGGTTTAGACATCATTACATAGCCATTGTGTAATACTTTAAAAGGTAGACTGAAGAAGAAACTAAGCATCACACCCCGTAAGAATATATTCTTGTAGATTTTCAGAGGTATCAGTGAATATCATCTGGGTTTCACATCTCTATGTCAGCTTAGTCCCAAAACATGGGTATTTTCAATCCTATTAATGGACAGTGGCCATTGTTATCAGCTTCTGTGACTGCATGGTTCTGATGGATGCAAACATGCTTAGCAGTGCCTTCATGAATGTTGCCATCACGGTTGAAGGAAGGAAAAATTTTTGCAATGGGGATTGGATTTTTTCAAGATTCCGTTTTCTTAAGATATTTGCAAAAAAAAAAAATGAATGTTACCTCTTATAATGTCTCAACAGCTATAACTTTTAATCTCTGGAAGTTTTGTTGGTTTCCTCCAAAGGCTATAGCTGAAGAAATGCACATTGTATATTGCTATTATTTGTCAAACTGTTTACAAGGCCTCCAATATCGATGGGCTGAAGCTGTGTTTATGCTTTTCCACTGGGAGGCTTTCATCTTGTGGAAAGGATCCATTTGTTTTGTGAATCTCTATAAAGCAATGAGAAGAATTCAAAATTTATAAGGATATTCAACAAGTGTTCCAAAGAGGAATATTTGGGCACACTTAATAGAAAGCACACAATATTTCAAAACTCATCTTAAATATAAATATATATAACTTCAGCCAAAATTTAAGGGTAATGTGTATCATGCTATTAGATCTCTCATACAGAATTCGCATCAAGTGTCTGCTACAGTTCCCTTCCAGAAGCAGTGCAGTGTGTCTTCAGCCCTCATTTACGACTTACAGAAATTTAACCAGTTTCGGCAGAAAATTGGAAAGAAGCAGATGTTTATTCCTAAGCTAGAATTTTGAAGGCCAACAATTAAAATAAACATGTCTCTGCCAAAACTTGAACTAAATTAAAAAATTTAGCATTTAAATTAAAGCTTACTTAAAACTAAATTTATCAAGGAAATACATTTATTTTGCATTACTGGTTTCAATTATTCTGAAAGGGCTTTTATTTTTATGGAACACTGAAGATTTTAAAAAGTTTCAATTTGTTGGACAATTGCACCATTTAAGATGAGTTATGAATGTCTTAAATATATGGATTATTAGCACAGAGTTGATGAGCTTATAGGGAGACATTAAAGTAGCCATGATCCTCTAGTTTAATGTCCATATTCCCAAGGGACTATAAAAAACCTGGTCTGTAGACTTAAAATAGGTAATATGTGGGCTAAAAATATATGTAGCATTCTCTGCTCTCGTCTTTATTTCTTTTTGTTGGGGATCTGAATTTTGAGACATCTTCAATGAATTATTCTCAGTCAGATGTTTGTATTCTTAGTTGATTGCCATAGAAGAAAAGAGATTATTTCCTTTAATAGTTCTCTGCTCTTAGGCTGTTTGCACAATGTTGCCTAATGATACTTCTTAAATACTTTCCCGCATAATTTTTTTTACATCTAATAAATATTTAGGTGCTTTTTCTACAGTAATCTTATTGAG
The DNA here is from genome assembly GCA_028533885.1 of Nasua narica. NCBI lineage: Eukaryota > Metazoa > Chordata > Mammalia > Carnivora > Procyonidae > Nasua > Nasua narica. Next base: position 155,843,209 of record CM052800.1, on the reverse strand, counting down.
GTATACATGACAAAATTGTATATATTTTAGATGTACAAGGTGATGATATATGTATGCATTGTGAACAATTTACTACAGTCAAGTTAATTAACACATCCATTACCTTACATTGTTGTGTGTTTGTGTGTGTGTGTGTGTGTGTGTGTGGTGAAAGCATTGAAGATCTCAGCAGATATTAAGTATACAATACAGTATTAACTCTAGTCATCATGCTGTACATTAGATCCTCAGAACTTACATTCATCTTATAACTGAAAGTTTAAACTCTTTGACAAACTAAGATAAACAAGCTGTGGGTTGCTTCCCCTCACCCCCAGACCCTGGCAACCACCATTCTGCTATGTTTTTACAAGTTCAACTTTTTTTTCTTTAAGATTTCATATATAAGTGATAGCATCCAGTATTTCTCTTTCTGGTTTATTTCGCTTGGCTGAATGTTCTCCAGTTTCATCTAGGTTTTGCAAATGGCAGAATTTTTTTTTTAATGGCGGAATTATATTCCATTGTATGTGTTTCTGTAAGACAAGTGTCCAGTCGTATGCTATCATAGGTGGGTATCAACTTTCCCAGTACCAGTTATTGAATTAGATTCTCCTTTTCCCCATCATGAATTCTTGGTCCCCTTCTCAAAGAAAGATTAGGTGACCATAAATACATTCTACATAATTCTTTTACCTCAAACTTCTGTTGACTCCTGCTTGCTGTGCCGAGATTCGAGGACCCTAGGTTACTGTTTTTATTTTACTTTAATTCATCTGCAACTCTTCCTAATTATAATTCTTTTGCTTCAACAAATATAATTCTTTTCCTTCCCTCAACACATTTCAGGTTCATGCAATGTAGCTTCTTGGGTTAAGTTGCCCTTTCTACCTACAGAGGTCCAGTCAAATCATAAATATAACTGTCTCTGCATATAGAGGAAGGCAGACCCGTTCTAAAACTATTTTAGGAATTTTGTGTTGTAAACATCTTAACTAAAACGAATTTAAATTTAGCCAGGTTACTGAATTTTCTCTCAATTATACAATGTGCTTTTTAAACAGAAAATGTTAAACACAATTCTTTCCAGGTAATTTAGGGTGACATTATATACAGTAAGAATAAGTTTCAGTACAGTCATTTCTACTAGGCAGGTAAGTTATTAACCACTATTTGCCATGTATTTGAATGGACCTAGACTGTGTCTTTCTTGTTTTTCCATCTACTTTAATATTTAACTTAATTTTTTTCTATACTGCTGCCAGTATCTATCCTACTTATAAATTTGTCTCTGAATAGAAGTAATAGAAGTACTTTCTAATAAAATTTTTCAGCTTGTTGTAGGTTGGTGAAACTTTCAAAAATTTTTTAATTAAAAAAAAACAAATAGACTTTGAACAAGGTCTAAGGAACTAGCTTATGAATAAAATACATGAATTGGTGGTACTATTTTTTTTTGTCTGGATACTTTTATTATTTGCTTATTTCTGAGTTCTTATTTATGATCTGGATAGTACAAAATATTATATTTCAAATAAGTGGAACATTTCTGTTTGAACGGTAAAGTGTGGCAAGCTATATGATGGTTTGATATTTTCAAGTAAAATGTAATCACATGTTGATTTATTGGTCTTGTAACCAAAGTTCCCATCAAACTTGAAAGCTCACTAACACTCATAACTCTTTTTTGATTGGTTAGAAAAATTAATATGATTACAGCTCTCAAATAGGGTTCTGCTTACTTTCCCTGATTAAGCGTAAGTAGAACATATTTCTGATTCATTGTTTTAAGATAAAGCCTTAAGATATTTTATTTATTTTATTTTATTTTAATTTTTTTTAAGATTTTATTTATTTGACAGAGAGAGAGATCATAAGTAGGCAGAGAGGTAGGCAGAGAGAGAGGGGGAAGCAGGCTCCCTTTTGAGCAGAGAGCCTGATGTGGGACTCCATCCCAGGCCCCTGAGATCATGACCAGAGCCGAAGGCAAAGCTTTCAACCCACTGAGCCACCCAGGTGCCCCAAGCCTTAAGATATTTTAAAATATAATTCCACACAGATTTCCTAGAACACATAGCTACATGAGAAGAGCAGTTTTCAAAAGAATGTCTCAACTCTGGAAATGTTTTTCTTTTGCATTTTATCCTCTATCTTCCCCCCTTCCTGCCCCCCACTCTCCTTACCCCATCATGCCACTGTAGGACAAGAGATATGATGAAAGTTGGAAAATAGTAATTTATGTAGAAAGCCTGTGTTCCATGCTTTATGAAAGTAAATTGTAGAAAATTAATGTTGTGACAAGATGATTCTATCTTGATGAATAAAATCATTGAAAAGCTATCAAGCCCCACGTTGCTCTGCTGCAAGATTTTTTCCCTCTCTATTCTGCATGTGAATTCTTGGCTTTCTTCCCAATTAGTCTTTACCAAAGAGTGATAATTAGGGAGATAGGATTTTGACCTACCTTGTGAACAATAAAAATACTTACCACCCATTTTCTACTTGTTAATTCTATGTGTACTAATACTCTGTACTTTCAGAAAGAAAAACTCCTACTTCTGTGATTCCTACATAACAAAGGGGTAATCGAAGGCCAAAATAAAAACAATTTTAAAACTGCTTGATGAGCTCCCAAGAACCGTGTGCGAGAGGAATGCTAGGCAGCTTATAGGCTAAATTAGATTTATGATTTCTTACATCCTCTCAAGTTCCCTAGTGCAAGAGCAGTAAATTAAAATTAAAATTTTACCTTTAAATTAGTGTTTTGCATAGGTAATACTTTGACATGGCTCAAAAATCTGAACATAGAGTAAAAGATTTCCTTTGTATGTCCCTATTTTCCTAGTTCCCTTTACTATCCCTCCTCCTCCCCACGAGTACAGAGAAAGACAAATACTATATGATCTCACTTACATGTGGAATCTAAAAAACAAAAACAAAACAAACACCCAAAACAACAACAGTAACAAAAACCACAAAAGGGGCGCCTGGGTGGCCAGTGGGTTAAAACCTCTGCCTTTGGCTCAGGTCATGATCTCAGAGTCCTGGGATCAAGCCCCGCATCTCAGCAGGGATCCTGCTTCTCCCTCTCTCTGCCTGCCTCTCTGCCTACTTGTGATCTCTCTCTCTCTCTGTGTCAAATAAATAAATAAAATCTTTTTTTTAAAAAAAAAACATAGTAAAACCCTGAACTCATAGATAGAGCAGATTGATGGTTTACAGAGACTGGAGGTTGGGGGTGGGCGTAATGGGTGAAGGGGTTAAAAAAATACAAATTCCCAATTATAATTAAGTTTTGGGGATGTAATGTACAGCATGGTGAGTATAGGTAATAATACTGGATTGAATCTTTGAGAGTTGCTAAGAGAGTAGACCTTAAAAATTCTCATCAAAAGAAAAAAATTGTAACTGTTGATGGATGTTAACTGGACTGACTTTGGTGATCACTTCACAATAGAAACAAACATTGAATCATTACACCTGAAACTAATATAATATATGCTATGTATCAATTATATCTCAACAATAAAACTGTTATTACCAGTTTCTTAGATGTTCTACCAGAATTATTACATATAAAAGCTAAAACAAGCATTGATTCTTATTCTTCCACTTTAAACACACACACACTCATTTTACAAACATTTACTCCTGATTTTTTTTTTTTTTTACTTAACACAGAATACTTTGGAGTTACTTCTATATATATACACAAAGAAGATGGTCATTTTTTATAGCTGCATAATATTTCATTGCAATGAAGTACCATAATGTATATATTTAGCAATTTCCTTATTTATGGATATTTCTTTTTCTTTTTAAAATCTTTTGACATTATAAACTATTTTGCAAGGAATGGTATACATACATAATTTTATACTGTAGGATAAATTCCCACAATTAGAATTGTTTGATCAAAGAGTATATGTGATTTAATTTTTTTTAAGATTTTATTTATCTATTTGATATATAGGGAGAGATCACAAGTAGGCAGAGAGGCAGGCAGAGAGAGAGGGGGAAGCAGGCTCCCCGCTGAGCAGGGAGCCCGATGCGGGGCTTGATCCCAGGGCCCTGAGATCATGACCTGAGCTGAAGACAGATGCTTTAACCCACTGAGCCACCGAGGTACCCCCGTATTTTAATTTTTATAGATATTATCAAATTGCTGTCTATGCTAATTTCTAGTCTCACTGGGAATATATGAGATTATTCATTCCCTCTCAGCCTTACCAACAGAGTGTGTTACAAACTTCGGGAATTTTGCCAGTATGATATATGAAAACTAATATACTTGTGAATTTTTAACTCGTGTTTTTTGAATTATAAGTGAGGTGAAACTTCTATATTTAAGCAGTATCTTTTTAAGTAAACTTGTTTTTCTCTTGTTGGTCTTTTTATTTATTTCTAGAGGTTTTCCATACATTGTACATTTTTCTGTGATGTCAGTGAAAAATGTGTTTGAGTTTCTATCATCTGTTTTTTCTTTGAATATATATATTATTTATATGTAAATTATATATAGCTGAAATATATATTATTTATATTTATATAAAATTACATTATAGTTTATAACATAATATATAAAATATACTTTTTAATATATAAAAATAATATATATAAAATATAAAATTATATAAAAATATAATTTAGATTATATATATTGTTTATATATAAGTAATACATATATATTTAAATTTTTTGTTAGTTCCATGAGGAGTTGGTTGATCTTCAGTTTAATATATTTAATATATTTAATATATTTAATATATTTATGGCTTCTGGAGTTTTAGTCATAGTTAGAGCTTCTTCACTCCAAGACTATAAGGGCATTCTCCTATTTTTTCTAATACTTTAGTTATTTTTAGTATCATTTAAATCTTTGGAATTCTCATTTGAATTGTTCTCTAATAATGTATTTTTTTAAGTTGGCTACTTATTTTTTTTAAAAGATTTATTTATTGGCGAGAGAAAGCATGAGTGGCGAAAGGGGGAGAGGGGGAGAGAGACTCTTCAAGCAGACTCCCTGCTAAGCATGGAGCCTGATGCAGGACTCAGTCCCAGGACCCTGAGATCATGACCTCACCTGTAACCAAGAGTCAGATGCTTAACTGACTGAGCCACCCAGGTGCACCACCCCACCCCATATTTTGTGAGGTTTTTGCTACTTAATTATTGAACAATCTGTTTATTTGCCAGTACTCACTAATACTTAGGTTTTGTAATATGTTTTAACAGCTAGCATTCCTAATATCTGAAACTGCTAAACTGTGTGTCTACTTAAGAGTTTTTTCTGGACAATCTTATTTCCTTATTTTTCTTTATAAACTTCCAGATTGACTTGTTTCATTTAAATAGTTGGTCTTTTTATTAGGATTGCATTAGATTTTCAAATTAACTTAAATTGCTATCTTTATGATTTTGAAATTTGTTCTTAAAATCATGATATTACTTTTCCATGTGTACAAGTTTTTTAGACATTCTCTTATAGTATTTAAATGATCATGCAAGTCTTCCACTTCCAATTATCAACCTAATTTCTTGATGTATATATTTTTCTAGTACTATTATTGACTTCTATGTTTTGAATTCTAATCCTACTTTCTTACTGCAGTCTTTCACTGTAGTTGTTTTTCAGTTAATTACATTTTCCAGATATATTATCATTGCTTCTCCAACAACTGATTTTTATTTTCCCCTTTCCAATTTGTATTGCTGTAATTTGGTTACTGCTTATCTAATTGCCTTGGGTTGTACTTAAATATCAGCTTTAAATAATATTGGTTACAGTGGGCATTTTTGTCTTACCTCTGGCTTATAGGAATGTTTCTAGTATTTTACCATAAAGCATGATGATGGCTTTTGTTCTGACTTTGGATATATTCATTTTGTTAAGGAAATATCCTCTGTAGAGTAATAGAATTGTAGCTGAATATGTGGATACCTCCTTAACACCAGTATTTCTCAGCCCACCTTGCATTAAATGTGATTATCTGAATAATGTGTGGCTTTGATCTTGCCAGTGTCATGTAAGTGAAAGTGATATTTGCCATTTATTTCACAACCTTTCTTTTCCCTTCCTGCTGGGAGAAAATTGGAAGTGATAGCCACCCAACTTCCACCACACAATGACAGCAAGGCCACCAGGGGTAGCAAAGCCACTGATAGAAGGAACCTGGGTCTTGGAATGATTCTCTGAGACACTTAATTTACATAATTATTTGAGAAAGAAAAATAAATATATTCTTTAAACCATTTTATTTTCCCCATCTTATTATACCACTTAACCTTTTATTCTTACTGATCCACATTTAGTCCTATGTTTTAAGTGACTTTTCTCAAGAACCTTTTTTTTATGTGAAAAAGTAAAAGGCACTTTTTCATTTTTGGAGATTATTATGTAATATGTCTCCCTAAATATTAATATAAATTGCATTAATAATTATATATAATAATTATAGTATTTGACCACTTCTGCATTCCCTTGAATAAGACACATTTGATATGATGTATAATTCTTTTAGAGTGATTCTGGCTGTTTTATTAATATTCATATATATAAGATTTTTCAGTTATTTTTACTTTCTGCAGTCTTAATCAGCTTTTGATATTAATGTTAATCTTTGTAGAGAGAATAAAAGTTTTTTTTGGGGGGGTGCCTGAGTGGCTCAGTGGGTTAAGGCCTCTGCCTTCGGCTCAGGTCATGATCTTGGGATCCTGGGATCGAGCCCCGCATCGGGCTCTCTGCTCAGCGGGGAGCCTGCTTCCTCCTCTCTCTTTCTGCCTGTCTCTCTGCCTGCTTGTGATCTCTGTCAAATAAATAAATAAAATCTTTAAAAAAAAGTGTTTTTTTTTTCCCCCATGTTTTGGGACTGTTTTAAAGCACTGGAATTCACTATTCTTTAAAAGTGTGGTGCAATTCACCTGTAAAACTTCCAAAGTCTAGAGATGTTATTGGCACTTTTCTCTAATTCATCTGTTGAAATTAGATTTTTCTTCTCCTCTGGGACATTTTAGGGAAATTATATTTCCTAGAAAAATATGTATTTCATCCAGATTAGAACTTTTTTTTTGATAGAAGGGAGTAAATGGTTTTTGTTTTTTTATTTTCCTCTATTTAATGGCTTTTTTTCTTCCTCTCACTCTTATTTTTGTGCTTGTGTTTTGTTCATACTTCCTTGATTAGTTTAGCTGTGCTTTATATTTTTTTAATGAGCAAACTCTTAAATTTATTTACTAAGTCTACCCTTTTTCCTAACTCTCAATATTAATCATTTATCCTATTTTCCATTGATTTTTTGTTTTATTTTTCATAAATTTGATTCAGATGCTCAATTTGCTCCATTTTCTTCTTCAAACATTACTTATAAAAATTAAATGCTTTGAGTTTTCCTCTGAGCAATGCTCTAACTATATCCCATGGATTCAGATATATGTTTTCATTAATATTATTTTCATATAAATTCATAAATCTCTGTTTATATGTCTCCAAAGAGGGAGTTGTTTTAGAGGGAATGTCAAAATTTCCCCAAGCGAAGATCTTTATCATTTTCCAGTGTTATGATCTCTAGATTTAGTGTATTAGGTTCAGAATATGTTTTCTGTGTTACTTCTAGGATTTGGATATATTTGAGAATGTTTTCATAGCCTAATATATTGTTAATTTTCACAAATATACTAGTAATCCATAAATACAGGTCATTGAAAAAATATATTTTTTATAGTGTAGTGTTTGTGATATATCAGTTATAACTGACTATTGAAGCTACTTTGTTTTCTCATATTTTGAGGGAAGAGAATTAGTCTTCTCTAACTAGTGTGTTTGTCTTTACCTGTACTTTCAACTTTATGGATGTTTTGCTATATTATAGTTATTTTTAATGGTTGAACTTTTATTGTGAATTGCATTGTGTGCAATTATAAACACTTTTTGACATTTTGGATTTGAATTATACCTTGTATGATATGAATATCAGATCTATTTTACTTTTGTTTCTATTTCATTGGTGTATCTTTGTCTATATTTTAATTTTAATTTTTGTGAATCCACTGTGTTAGATATTCTTTCAAACATTGAGTTAGGCTTCTGATTCAGTCTTACAATCTTTTAAGATAAGCCTATTGATAATGATACAGTAGATGTATTTGTTCTGAGTGCTGTCATATGTTAAATTTTTTGTTTTCTTATTAGCATTATTATGTTCCGTAGTCTTTCATTATGTTGTTTGTGTCTTTTGATTTAAGTATTCACTTTTTTTCTTCTTAGGAAGGCTTCCTATTTACGGGTTATCTTTATAACTGCTCTTATATATTATATACTTAGATCTCCTTTTCTATAGAGTGTATCGGTTTTCTACTAGGCTCAGTGATGAACATGAATATCTGTGTCTTCCTCCTCTTTCGTTTTCCTCACCACTACCCATGTCTGCGTTTATCTTGTATTTACCTTGTGTAAAATATGTTTCTACTTCTGCTGTTTTTTGGGTCGGCTTTAATGATATTTGATTTCCAGGTATATGGTAAGGCAATAAACATTTTTTTCAAAAAAAGTTTTTCAACTTTCATTTTTTTTCTGCTCTCATTTTTACTAATTGTAGCATTTTTACTTGTCAGAACATATAATATTCACTTTCTGTTTTCGTCTTCTCAACCCTCGAATCTCTTTTTGATAACTTTCCCCAGTCATATTTTATCGACTAAATCCTGTCTAGTATTGTCTTCAAGAAAGATTAGTTTTGTATGTTGAAAACTGTTTGTTGACTTTATTCTTTTAAAAAATTTCCCCAAGTTTTTAAAGGTATAATTGACATGTAAATTGTATATATTTAAGGTGTACAGTGTGAGGATTCGATATATGTATACAGTGTAAAATGATTACTACCACCAAACTAATTAAAACATCCATCACCTCACGTAGTTACCTTTTCTTTTTTGGCTAAGATCTCTCTCGGCAAATTTCAAGTGTACAATACAGTTTTATGAGCTGTAGTCACTTTGGTGTACATTGTTACTTTTATTCATTTTGAGGGAGAGAAAGAGAGAGAGAGAATGCAAATAGGGGAGGGGCAGAGGGAAAGGGAAAAAGAATCTCCAGCAGACTACCCTCTAAGTCTAAGCCCAACACAGGTTCAGTCCCATGACCCTTAGATCATGATCTGAGCCCAAATCAAGGGTTCGATGCTGAACCAACTGAGCCACCCAGGTGTCCAATGCTACTTTTATTCTTGAAGGACAACTTGACACATACTTTTTTTTTTCTTTGATGATCTTGTTAGATGTTGCTATACTGTTTTATGGAGTTGAGTGCAACTGTGGAGAAATTTATGTTTTCCACTTAGGAATAATTGTTAATTTCTCTGGTCTGCTTTAAGAATTTTTTTTTTTTTACTAAAGTTCAGTAACACAACTAGGCTGTGTATCTGGGTTGTATATCATGGATTAGTTTTTCATGGTCCGCAGTGTAATTTTAAATACATATAATCAAGTTTTATTTTATTTCAAGGAATATTTTTGGAATTGTATTTTTAAATTCTTTGTTAAAATGTTTTGTTTTTCTTTCTAAGCACTCCAAACATATGCTTATCTTCTTTATCTGTCTTCCATATCTGTCTTCTCTAATTTTTTTCAGTCCTTTATTTCCATATAATTTTGTTCTTTTTTTATTTCTTAAGTCCCCTCTGTTTCCAAAGATTTAAAGTGCTTTTCTTTACTATCATTTCTGATAATTTTTCCTTAGTGGTTCTTGAGTTCTGACTGCTCATATTTGAACTTCTCCTGTTGAATTCTCATTTTTTTCTTTATGATTTTAAAAGGTATTTTCTCCATTTATCTTACAAAATTACTGACAAAAATTTGGGTCAGATCTTTGTTCTGTAGCAGAAGAAAAATCTTGTGTTCTTTATTTGTTAGTGAGTTTTACTGCTCTTTCTCAGTATTTTCCTTACACTAACTTTGTATCAGTGCCATGCCATGTTTTTGTGTAAATAGGCATATCCCTGAGGTATTGTGAGTTTGGTTCCAGTCAACCACGATAAAGCAAGTATCATAATAAAATCAAAACAAGTGATTTTTTTTATTTCTCTGCATATAAATGTTATGTTTATACTGCAGTATATTAAATGTGCATTATTTCTAAAAATTATACATGTAAATGTCTTAACTAAAAATATTGCTTAAAAATGATAGCTGTTATCTAAGCTTTCAGAGAGTTGTAATCTTTTTGCTGGTGGAAGGTCTTGCCTTGATGTTGATGACTGCTGACTGATCATGGTGGTGGTAGTTGAAGTTTGGGGTGACCATGGTAATTTCTTAAGAGAAAAGTGAAGTTTTTCCCATTTGAATGATTTCTCTGTATAATGTGATGCTGTTTGATGGCCTTTTACTCAAAGTATAACTTTCAAAATTTGGAGTCAGTCCTCTCAAACCATGCTGCTACTCTGTCAACCAATTTTATGTAATATCCCAAATCCTTTGTCGTCATTTCAACAATCTGCCCGACAGCTTCACATCTTTAGCATCTGCTCAGTAGATTCCATTTCGAGAAACTACTTTCTTTGCTCATCCATAAGAAGCAAGCCATTGTCTTTTCAAGTTTGATTATGAGATTGAAGCAATTCAGTCCCATCTTCAGGCTCTACCTCTGGTTCTCTTGCTATTTCCATCACATCTGTAGTTACTTTCTCGACTGAAGTCTTGAACCCCTCAAAATTGTCCATGAGGGTTGAAATCAACTTCTTTCAAACTTCTGTTCATGTTATTATTCTGACCTCTTCCCATGACTCAGAAGTATTCTTACTGTCATCTAGAATGGGGAATCCTCTATGGAAGCTCTTTACTTTGCCCAGATCCATCACAAGAATCACTGTCTGTGGTAGCTATAGTGTTAGAAAATGTATTTCTAAAATAATAAGACTTGAAAGTCAAAATCACTCCTTGATTAAATGGGTTGCAGAATGGATATTGTATTAGCAGGCATGAAAACATCATTGATCTCATTGTACATCTCCATCAGAGCTCTTGGGTGATCAAGTGCATTGTCAGTGAGCAGTAATAATTGGAAAGGAATTTTTTTCTGCATAATAGGTCTCAAAATAGGCTAAAATATTCTATACATAATGTCGTAAACAGACTCATACAGGCTTTGTTGTTCTATTGATAGAACACAGGCGGAGTAGATTTAGCATAATTCTTGAGGGCCCTAGGATTTTCAGAATGATAAATGAACACTGGCTTTAACTTAAAATCACCAGCTTCATTAGCTCCTAACAAGACAGTTAACCTATTCTTTGAAGCAAAACATTAACTTCTCCTCTCTAGCTATGGAAGTCCTAGATGGCATCTTCTTCCAATAGAAGATTGTTTATCATCTACCTTGAAATTCTGTTGTTCAGTGTAGCCACCTCCATTAATTATCTCAGCTAGATCTTCTGGATAATTTCTATAGCTTCTTTATTAGCACTTCCTGCTTAACTTTGTACTTTAATGTTATGAAGATGGCTTCTTTACTCAAACTTCATGAACCAATCTCTTCTAGCTTCAGTAGCTTCCTCTTCTGTGTCAGGCTTAATCGATTTGAAGATAGTTAGGGCCTTCCTCTGGATTAAGCTTTGGTTTAAGGGAATATTGTGGCTGGTGATAATCTATTCAGACCACTAAAACTTTTTCCATATCAGCAATAAGGCTGTTTTGCATTCTCATCTTTTGTGTTGACTGGAGTAGCACTTTTCATTTCCTTCAAGAACTTTTCTTTTGCAGTTACAACTTGGCTAACTGGTGCAAGGGGCCTTGCTTGTCACCTGTCTCAGCTTTTAACATGCTTTCCTTTCTAAGATCAATTATCTCTAGCTTTTGATTTAAAGTGAGAAACGTGCAACTCATCTTTTTACTTGAACACTTAAAGGCCATTTTAGGGTTGTTGATTTGCCTGATTCCAATGTTGTTGTGTCTTAGAGTAGGGAGGCTCTAGGAGAGGGCGAGTGATGGGGGGATGGCCGGTCTATGTAGCAGTCAGAACACACAACGTGTATCATTTGTTTGTTGTCTTATATAGGCATGGTTTGTGTTACCTCAAAACAATTACAGTGGTAACATCAGAGATCACTGGTCACAGATCATCATAACAAATAAAATAGAAAAAGTTTGAAATACTGGAAGAACTACCAAAAGGTGGCACAAACACGAAGTGAGCAAATGCTGTTGAAAAAATAGTGCCAAGAAACTCACTCAGTACAGTGTTGCCACAACCTTCAGTTTGTATAAAGCACAATATCTGCCAAGTGCAATAAAACGAGCTATGCCTGTTCTCAATGTTGAATGAGTAATGTCTTCCTGCCTTAGCTGTATTAGCAGAGATGTTGTGAGGCAGAGGCAGGGGGAATCCAGGTAGCCTTCCAAACTTTATGACTGAAGGCTCTTTCTTTAGTTTTTTTCACAGAGGCAGAGTGCTTGCTGTGAATGTGGCTCATTCAATTGATCTTTTTCTGCATAACTGTGTGTGGCTCTATCTTTTCTACTTCTCTGCTTCACACTGTATTCAGGATCAGTATGGTCCTGATCCTGCACCATTCCTTTCACAAAAAGGTCCTTTTTCTGCACCATTCCTATTCACTCCCATACTTGCTGTCATTTCAGCACACAGTGAAGTGTTGGGATGGTGATATCTTCCACTCTTAGGGGGATTTCTCTCCATGGTGATGTATTTTTGCTGGTATTTCCAGAGAACTGACACTGCTATTTATTTAACCTCACTCTTCACTTTATTTTCCCTTCACATCTTTCTTCTCACTTCTGCCAGACCTCTACTCTATTGACAAGACAGTTTAGCATACAGAAAATAAAGTTTTAACACCTCAGGGTACCACACAAGTTGAGAAAGTGTTTTTGCCGATATGTTGGGAAATCTGCCATGGAAGGGACATCTTACCATTCTCTGCATTTCTTTACAATTACTTCTGTGAAAGCTTTCTGTCCACTGTCCTTTCCTTTTGCGAGTTTATACAAGCTTGTCAGATGTACAGATTTCATCCTTAGAAGTTTGCCAAAACACAGATTGTTTAAATTTTTTTCTTTTTATCTTGTTAATTTTGTATCCTACCCAGGAAGTGGGGTTTTTTTTCCTTCTGAGCCCATGTTCATGCTAGAAGAGAAACACTGACATTTTATTTGTTGATTTTGTTCATTTTATTAGGTTTACCTTGTATTGATGACTGTATACATAGTTCAAAATGAGATACGTATCATTGTTGGCTATAAAACTAGCCAAGGTTTAGAATGATAGAGTGAAAAGCATATTTGTACCTTTTCTTTTCTTCCCCCATGAATTATGCTGATATCTATTTTTCATTTTCATTAAGTTTTCGGTATTCATAGACTGTTTTGTTACCATGTGACTATATGGTGCTTAAACTTAGAGTTCTGTGTGAGAAAGGGGTCCTTGGTCTGTCATCATTATGACTAAGCATTTAATGTGCCATGTTAGGAAATAAAAAGTGCTTTGTATTCTAAGGTAGTTATCTGTAGGTATAGGTCTCTCTAGTCACCTTGCCTAACACTAGTCCCCCAAATTAAGGAAGACTTGAGCTCTTATAGGTTACTAATTTTGTAATGGAACCAACTCATTTGCTAAATTTTGCAAAACTAATGTGTACAGATATATGACATTACTTGCAGATATGATGAACTGAAGAGGAAACTGCTGGTTCCACTGTGAACAAAATAATTGTAACCTTAGTAGCCTTGTACTTTCTAATTTTTTTTTCTCAATACCTGCTATGTTCTTTGTCAAGAGGATCCTTGCAAATGTTTAAATTTTGCAAGTAAAAGTATTTATTTTGGAATGTTTTTGTCTCTGTTTTTCTCTTTTACATGTGATGTTTCACTTATGACAGAAACAAACAAAAACAATGTTCCTGCTATGTTTATGTAAGGGTGAATAGATAAGATTTAATTAAAGAGATTCATTTAATAGTTTAAGATTAGGACCATGATAAAGTCTTTAATTGTAAATACTTGTATTTATTAAGTATGATAAAATTATGGAGTAAAAACCTATAAAATATGTAATCTTAGATGTGGAAACAAGATGAGGCTTTATGGACAAAATGTGCACATACATAGATGGAGTCCAGAGATTGACTAGCGCTAAACAAGAAAAAGGTTATTTCAATGTAATTGAGATGTAGGATACATGATTAGGTTAAGAGAAAGTCTACCTATTTAATAATTCAGAGTCCACTTGGTCACTGGGACTACTGTCAAATTCTTTTTTTTTTTAATTAAAAAAATTTTTTTATTATGTTAGTCACCATATAGTACATCATTAGTTTTTGATGTAGTGTTCCATGCTTCATTGTTTATGTATAACACCCAGTGCTCCATGCAATATGTGCCCTCCTTAATACCCATCAACTGGGCTAACCCACTCCCCCCTCCCCTGTCCCCTCTAAAATCCTCAGTTTGTTTTCCAGAGTCCAGAGTTTCTCATGGTTCATCTCCCCCTCTGACTTCCCACTTAATTTTCCCCTTCCTTCTCCTAATGTCCTTCATGCTATTCCTTATGTTCCACAAATAAGTGAAATCATATGATAATTGTCTTTCTCTGCTTTACTTATTTTACTTAGCCTAATCTCTTCGACTTCCATCCATGTTGATGCAAATGTTGGTTATTCATCCTTTCTGATGGCTAATATTCCATTGTATATATGGACCACATCTTCTTTATCCATTCATCTGTTGAAGAGCATCTTGGCTCCTTCCACAGTGTGGCTATCATGGACATTGCTTCTAAGAGCCTGGGGGTAGATGAGTCCCTTCTTTTCACTACATCTGTATCTTTGGGGTAAATACCCAGTAGTGCAATTGCTGGGTCATAGGTTAGCTCTATTTTTAACTTTTTGAGGAACCTCCGCATTATTTTCCAAATGGCTGTACCAACATGCATTTCCACTAACAGCGTAAGAGGGTTCCCCTTCCTCCACAACTTCTCCAACATTTGTTGTTTCTTGCCTTTTTGATTTTGCCATTTTAACTGATAAAAAGTGATATCTCAGTGTGATTTTGATGTGAAATTCCCTGATGGCTAATGATGTTGAACATTTTTTCATGTATCTGTTAGCCATTTGTATGTCTTCTTTTGAGAAGTGTCTGTTCATGTCTTCTGCCCATTTTTTGACTTGATTATTTGTTCTTTTGGGTGTTGAGCTTGAGAAATTCTTTATAGATCTTAGATACCAGCCGTTTATCTGTAATGTCATTTGCAAATATCTTCTCCCGTTAGAAATACAGAAGAGAAAAAAACCCAGAAATACAGAAGGACACTGTATCATTCTTAAAGGGTCTATCCAACAAGAGTATCTAACAATTGTAAATATTTATACCCCCAACATGGGATCAGCCAACTCCATAAGCCAACTGTTTACCAAATTAAAAAAACAGTGATAATAATATGTTAAATGTGGGAGACCTCAACACTCCAGTCTCAGCAATAGACAGATCATCTAAGCAGGAAATCAGCAAAGAAACAAGAGATTTGAATGACACACTGGACCAGATGGAGCTCATAAATATATACAGAACATTCCATTCCACCTTAAAACAACAAAATACTCATTCTTCTCAAGCACGCATAGAACTTTCTCCAGAATAGACCACATACCGGGTCACACATCAGGTCTCAACTGATACCAAAAGATTGGGATTATTCCTTGCATATTTTTAGCCATAATGTTTTGAAACTGGAACTCAATCACAAGAAAAAATTGGAAAGAAATTCAAACAGTTGGAAGCTAAAGACTATCCTGTTTAAGAATGTTTGGGTCGGGACGCCTGGGTGGCTCAGTTGGTTAAGCAGCTGCTTTTGGCTTGGGTCATGATCCCAGCGTCCTGCTATCGAGTCCTGCATCGGGCTCCTTGCTCGGCAGGGAGCCTGCTCCTCTCTCTGCCTCTACCGCCTCTCTACCTGCTTGTGTTCTCTCTCTGTTAAATAAATAAATAAAATCTTAAAAAAAAAAAAAGAATGTTTGGGTCAACCAGGAAATAGAAGAACTTAAACAATTCATGGAAACCTATAAGAACAAAAACACAACGATCCAAGACCTATGGGATACTACAACGGTGGTCCCAAGGGAGACCATACATAGCCATCCAAGTCTCACTCAAAAAAATAGGAAAATCACAAATACACAAATTAACTTTACACCTTAAAGAACTGGAGAAAGAACAACAAATAAAGCCTAAGCCATGCACGAGAAGAGAAATAATTAAGATTAGAGCAGAGATCAATGACTTAGAAACCAGAAATGCAGTAGAACATGTCAACGAAACTAGAAGCTGGTTCTTTGAAAGAATTAGTAAGATCGATAAACCACTACCCAGACTAATCTCAAGAGAGGACCCAAATCAATAAAATTATGAATGAAAGGGAAGAGATCACCAAGGAACTAGAATTAACAACTAACACCGAGGAAATAGAAACAATTATTAGAGATTATTATCAACAACTATATGCCAATAAATTAAGCAA
The DNA here is from genome assembly GCA_028533885.1 of Nasua narica. Classification (NCBI taxonomy): domain Eukaryota; kingdom Metazoa; phylum Chordata; class Mammalia; order Carnivora; family Procyonidae; genus Nasua; species Nasua narica. The sequence continues at coordinate 155,826,714 of CM052800.1, read as the reverse complement.
CCTGGAAGAAATAGATGCCTCCCTGGAAACCTATAAACTACCAAGACTGAAGCAGGAAGAAATTGACAACCTGAATAGACCAATAATTAGTAATTAGATTGAAGCAGTGATCAAAAACTTCCCAAAAAATGAGTCCAGGCCCTGATGGATTCCCTGGAGAATGCTACCAACCATTCAAAAAAGAAATAATACCTATTTTCCTGAGGCTATTTCAAAAAAATAGAAACAGAAGGAAAACTGGCAGCCTCATTCTATGAGACCAGCATTACCTTGATCCCAAAACCAGGCAAAGATCCTATCAAAAAGGAGAATTTTAGACCAATATCCTTGATGATAATGGATGCCAAAATTCTCAACAAGATCCTGGCCAATAGGATCCAATGATACGTTAAAAGGATTATTCCTCATGACCAGATGGGATTTATTCCTGGGATGCAAGGGTGGTTCAATATTCGCAAATCAATCAGTGTGATAGAACACATTACTAAGAGAAGAGACAAGAACCATATGGACCTCTCAGTTGATGCAGAAAAAGCATTTGACAAAATACAGCATCCTTTCCTAATTAAAACTCTTCAGAGTGTAGGGATAGAGGGGATATTCCTCAATTTCATAAAAGCCATCTATGAAAATCCCACAGCGAATATTCTCAGAGAGCCTTCCCTTTAAGATCAGGAACACGACAAGGATGTCCACTTTTGCCATTATTGTTCAACATAGTACTAGAAGTCCTAGCCACAGCAATCAGAGAACAAAAAGAAATGAAAGGTATTCAAATTGTCAAGAAGTCAAACTCTCTCTCTTCACAGATGACATGGTACTTTATGTGGAAAGCCCAAAAGACTTCACCCCCAAATTACTAGAACTCATACAGCAATTCATTAATGTGGGAGGATACAAAATCAATGAACAGAAATCTGTTGCTTTCTTATACACTAACAGTGAAACTGTAGAAAGAGAAATTAGAGAATTGATCCCATTTTTTTTTAAGATTTTATTTATTTGACAGAAACACAGTGAGAGAGGGGAACACAAGCACGGGGAATGGGAGTGGGAGAAGCAAGCCTTCCGCTGAGCAGGGAGCCCGATGCAGGACTCGATTCCAGGACCCTGGGATCATGACCTTAGCTGAAGGAGGATGCTTAACCACTGAGCCACCCAGGTGCCCCAAGAATCGATTCCATTTGCAGTAGCACCAAAAACCATAAGATACCTTGGAATAAACCTAACCAAAAAGATAAAGGATCTATACTCTAGGAATTAGAGAACACTCAAAAAAGAAATTGAAGAAGACACAAAAAGATGGCAAAACATTCCATGCTCATGGATCAGAAGAGTAAACATTATTACAATGTCTATGTTGCCCAAAGCAATCTATACTTTGAATGCCATCCTGATCAAAATACCATTCACATTTTTCAAAGTGCCAGAACAATTACTAAAATCTGATGAAAATAGTTCCATAGAACCAGAAAAACCCCAAATTGCCAAGGAGATGTTGAAAAAGAAAAACATAGCTGGGGCATTATGTTGCCTAATTTCAAGCTTTACTACAAAGCTGTGATCACGAAGACAGCATGGTACTGGCACAAAAACAGACACATAGCCCAGTGGAACAGAGTGGAGAGCCCAGATATGGACCCTCAACTCTATGGTCAACTAATCTTTGACAAAGCAGGAAAAAATACCCAATGGGAAAAAGACAGTCTCTTCAATAAATGGTCCTGGGAAAATTGGACAGCTATATACCGAAGAATGAAACTCAACCATTCTCTTAAACCATGCACAAAGATAAACTCTAAATGGATGAAAGACTCAACGTGAGACAGGAATCCATCAGAATCCTAGAGGAGAACATAGGCAGTAACCTTTTTGGTATCGGCCACAGCAGTTTCTTTCAAGATATGTCTCCAAAGGCAAGGGACACAAACAGGAAAATGAGCTCTAAAAAGCTTCTGCACAGCAAGGGAAGCAGTCAACAAAACAGATAGCCCATGGCGTGGGACTCCTGTCAAATTCTTTGTCAGAGCAATGGAGCTTCCTTAACAGAGGTGTGGGTACCAATAAACTTACATAAATTTCTAAAACAATTTTAATGTAACTGAATCAAGAAAATAAAGTGTAAAATAGCTTTTATTTAAATTCATTCTGAACAGGGAAGTTTCTAATTTGTGAATTTAACTACTTTTGCTTTTAGAAAATTATTATTATAACCAACTGGTACCATAATTCTAGGGAAGGAATCGTGTTTTGGGGAAAAATATTTGATAAGCCATTTGGGATGAAATGTAAGCGATTTTGAAAATAGTAGCACCAGCAAAAGATTAACAAGTTCAGTATCATAAGATGGGAAGAGTTTACTTTGATCTACTATAAGGCATCAGATTAGAGGTTCAAGGTAATCCTTGAGAACTTTTCTATATCTCTGAAGATAGGGGATTTTTGCAGACATCTGAGTTACCATTTTATGTAAATATAGCTTCAGAGTCATTGATATTTAGAATTTTATAAAAACTTTACTGACCAGTTGAAATATATACAGTTTTAAGATACTGACTTTAATTTTTCAGAGAATATGTGTCATTTATTTTCCCCATTGCTAGTGAAGTTACTCTGTGATCTGATACCGGCAGCACAGATGAAAACTAAATGAATACCTTCAGTTGATGTTTGTAACTAGACGGGTAATTTTGTAAATACCCAATACATAATGAGAGAAGGAGGTTGAGTCTGTGCCAAGTGTCCATTTGCAGGAGAGATTCTCCTCAGGGGCATAGGTGAGCTACTTTTGAGAACCATTCACTGTTTCCCTTGGGTGGGTGGTGGCTTTTCATAATTTGTTTACTCTCTCATGGATTTTCTTTTAATTTTTTTTCTTTCTATTTCATTTTAGGTGAATTATTCTTATCAAGTCACAATTATGCATTACATATGTTAATTTCTAATTGCTCTCCTTTTCCTCCCATCTTCCTTAAGTGGTAGAGGCAAAATGTGGTCATTTTCCCTCAGAAGTGTGAATTGATTATACATTAGCTGGGCATAAACAATATGTGCCTAATTGAAATTGCCTTATTTCTAAGGATTTCAAAGTTGCTTTGTCATGTTTCCTCTGTATCCTTCAGACATTCCTTTTCAGAAAAAGAGGATATAAAAATAATATTTATACTGTGGAATGCCTGCACTTATAAATTCTTTATCAGCCGGTTCTTAGTAGCATATATTACCCTTCTTGAAATAAATACCATTTCTCTTAGTTCTGGCTTTTTCTTTGTTTCTTTTTTTTTTTTTTTAAGATTTTATTTATTTGACAGAGAGGGACAGCCAGAGAAGGAACACAAGCAGGGGGAGTGGGAGAGGGAGATGATGGCTCCCTGCTGAGCAGGGAGCCCAACTCGAGGCTCAATCTCAGGACTCTGGGATCATGACCTGAGCCGAAGGCAGACGCTTAATGGCTGAGCCACCCAGGTGCCTTTTTCTGTATACTTTTAATAAGTATAGAGAGTTTCATTGAAATATTTAGACCATTGTCTAATGACATAAAATTTTATAAATTCATGACCTTTATTTTTTTCAAATTTTTATTTCAATTCTAGTTAGTTAACATATAGTGTAATATTGGCTTCAGGAGTAGAATTTAGTGATTCATCACTTACATATAACACCCAGTGCTCATCACAACATACATGTGCACTCCTTAATACCCATCAACCATTTAGCCCATTCCCCCACCTCCCTCCCTCTGTCAACTATTTGTTCCCTATTGTTGTCAGTTCTCTATTATTAAGAATCTATTATGGTTTGCTCCGTCTCTTCCCCCCCCATATGTTCATCTGTTTTGTTTCATAAATTCCACATATGAGTGAAATAATATGGTATTTGTCTTTCTCTGACTTATTTTGCTTAGCATAATACACTCCAGCTCCATCCAGGTCATTGAAAATGGCAAGATTTCATTCTTTTTGATGGCTGAGTAATATTCCATTGTATAAATATACCATCTCTTCTTTATCTATTTATCAGTCAATGGACATTTGGGCTCTTTCCATAATTTGGCTATTGTTAATAATGCTGCTATAAACATTGGGGTGCATATGCCCCCTTTGAATCAGTATTTTTGTATCCTTTAGGTAAATGTTTAGAGGTTCAATTGCTGGGTCATAGGGTAGTTCTATTTTTAACTTTTTGAAGAAACTTCATACTGTTTCCCAGGGTGGCTGCACTAATTTGCATTCCTACTGAAATGTAAGAGGGTTCCCTTCTCCACATCCTTGCTAACATCTGTTGTTTTCTGAGTTGTTAATTTTAGCCATTCTGACAGGTGTGAGGTGTTATCTGATTATGGCTGTGATTTGTATTTCCCTGATGATGAGTGATGTTGAGCCTCTTTTCATGTGTCTGTTGGCCATCTGGATGTCTTCTTTGGAGAAATGTCTGTTCATGTCTTCTGCCCATTTCTTAAGTGAACATTTGTTTTCTGGGCGCTGGGTTTGCTAAGTCTTTATAGATTTTAGATACTAACCCTTTATCAGATACGTCATTTGTAAATATCTTCTTCCATTCTGTACACTGCCTTTTAGTTTTGTTGATGGTTTCCTTTGTTGTGCAGAACTTTTTATCTTGATGATTTCTCAGTAGTTCATTTTTATTTTTGTTTCCTTAGCGTCTGCTGATGTGTCTGGTAAGAATTTGCTGTGGCTGAGATAGAAGAGGTTGCTGCCTATTTTCTCCTATAGGATTTTGATGGTTTTCTGTCTCACATTTAGGTCTTTCATCTATTTTGAATTTATTTTTGTGTATGGTGTAAGAAAGTGGTCCAGTTCATTCTTCTGCATGTGGCTGTTCAATTTTCCCAATACCTTGTGTTGAAAAGACTGTCTTTTTTTCCTTTGGATATTCTTTCCTTCTTTGTTGAAGATTAGTTGACCATATAGTTCTGGGTCCAAAATTGGGTTTTTCTGTTCCATTGATCTGTGTGTCTGTTTTTGTGCCAGTCTTGATGACTACAGCTTTGTAATATAGCTTGATGTCTGGAATTGCGATGCCTCCAGGTTTGTTTGTTTGTTTTGTAAGATTGCTTTGGCTACTCAGGGTCTTTTGTGATTCCATACAAACTTTAGGATTGTTTGTTCTAGCTCTGTGAATATGCTGGTAGTATTTTGATAAGGATTTTGTTAAATGTGTAGATTACTTTGGGTAGTATAGACATTTTAACCATATTTGTTCTTCTAATCCATGAGCATGGAATGTTTTTTCATTTATTTGTGTCCTCTTCAATGTCTTACGTTTTCTATAGTTTCCAGCATACAGATCTTTCATCTCTTTGGTTAGGTTTATTCCTGGATCTCTTACGGGTTTTGGTGCAATTGTAAATGTGATTGATTCCTTGATTTCTCCCCTTCTTCAATATTGGCTTTTAGAAATGCAAGAGATTTCTGTATGTTGAGTATATGTCCTATGACTTTGCTGAATTTGTATATCAGTTCTAGCAATTTTTGGGTAACATCTTTTTGTTTTCTACATCGAGTGTCATGTCATCAAAGATGCATCATCTTTCAGGCAAAGTCTTGAAAAGTGGCAGCTTTAATCAGTAATACCATCAGAAGAAGATCATAAAGCAATATCAATTCTGTAATTTAAAAGGAGGTATGCATGATTTACCTATTTGGAGAATGTTAGAGCTGGAACCTGTTGTTCAGTCTCTTTATTTTTTGGATTAATGAAAATAAAGTTTTGAGCACTGAAAGTACTTGTTCAAGGTAATACTGATAGTTTTTGGCTTAACCAGTAGTAAAAGTTTCAACTCCTCTTTTCCCTCTCTATTTATGTTCTTTTCATCCTACCATTCTAAGTTTCTTAAAGGAAAGGTGTGGAGGAAAATAAGTGTTGACCATAGGGAAGATAGGGGATTGGGTTCAGGTGGGAGCCTGGGAGGGAAGAGAAGTTGATAGGAGGACATACGAGAAGAGAACTGATGGTCAGTTCTCAGATATACCACTTGGAATATCCCTGCTCTCAACTGCAAAGGGGAAGCACTAGTTGAGTTCCCTGGGCACGTTCACTCCTGTGAGAACAAGCCACTTCATCCACTGCTATTTGAAAAGAATCCACAGCTTCATATTTATTTGCCTAAAAGAAGTGATTTAAAAATCTTTGAGAATTCAAAACAATTAATTTGATTTTTAGCGATGCCTTTTTTGTCTTTTCAATCCCCCTCCAAAGTGCTGCAACATAGCATAAGGAAAATCAAGTGATATTTTTGTTGTTATTGTTGTAGATAAACTATTTTTGTAGCAATCCTTGAGATACCTGGGAATACCCTAAATTGTTGAAAAACGCTGTTTGGAAACTACCCCTTTGGAAACAGTTTGCCAGGGTTAATGTACTTGATGTGATAAATGCCTCCTTGAGTCGTGTGTGTGTGTGTGTATTTAGATATCTGTTTGTGTTCTATTTGGTTAACATGTTAGATTTTTTTCCTATCAGAGAAATAACAATTTCCTCAGCATCTTAAAAACAAGATTGTTTACATTCTTTAATGGATATTTGCTGTGCAGAATCATTTTTTTGTGAGCAGCGAAATACTCAGAAAATGAAACTTGTTATAAAAGGTAACTGCTAGTTCTACATTTCTTCTTTGAAATTGTGTTTGCTTTTACTTTCTTATATCATTGAGTATGGAAAGAACCATGTGGATGTTCCTAATGGGGAATTCCACATCCTGTCTTCTCCTTTGTATATACTTCCAGTAATGTGTGCACCTAGACTAGTGACTATATAGGTTGTGTGGAATGTTTCCTTTACGTCAGGCGTGCTTCTTTTGCGAATCCTTTAATGCACTCATGGTTGCTTGGAGTGGTTAAAGGCCTGAGCTGATTCATGCTCTATAGCAGAAAACATGCAATCCCACAAACACAGCTCACTCCTAAGTAAATCAGCATGTTGCGGCAGGATTTGTGGACCATCTGCAACTATCCTTTTTCTGTGATCAGCCTTTGTACGCAGTTGTTTGGTTGTTTTTTATCTCCTGATACTCACAAATAATTCCGGTAGAGAAACAGACTTAAGAAATACTCAACTGGCGCCCTTTATATAGAGAGCTGTATAATTTCTTTCTTTCTTTTGTTTTTTTATAAAGATTTTATTTATTTATTTGTTTGTTTATTTGACAGAGATCACAAGTTAGGCAGAGGGGCAGGCAGAGAGAGAGAGGAGGAAGCAGGCTTGCTGCTGAGCAGAGAGCCCGATGTGGGGCTCGATCCCAGGACCCTGAGATCATGACCTGAGCCAAAGGCAGAGGCTTTAACCCACTGAGCCACCCAGGCACCTCTCCTTTAGTATTTCTTACTAATGTCAGTGTGGAGGTGATTGATTCCCCCAGCTTTTTTTCTTTTTTTGTGATGTCTTTATTTCATTAATTTTCAAAGAACCGTTTTACTGAGCATAGAATTCTAGATTGGCTTT
>CM052800.1:155793636-155818753 GCA_028533885.1 Nasua narica | reverse complement strand
GGAAGGAGACAAACCATAAGAGACTCCTAAACTCACAAAGCAAACTAAGGGTTGCTGGGAGGTGGGGGGGTAGGGATATGGACATTGGGGAGGGTATGTGCTATGGCAAATGCTGTGAAATGTGTAAGCCTGATGATTCACAGACTTGTACCCTGGGGTAAATAATACATTATATGTTAATAAAAAAATTAAAAAAAATGTAGATTTTTAGCTTCCTAGGTATATAAAATATAGATAGATTACAATTTTATATAATAAAATTATAAATGTGTAGAGGAAAATATAGAATAACCATGTGTAATCTCGCAAAGAGGAAAGATTCTCAAAGCAACCTTGAAGTCTACATACCATAAAAGAATAATTTGAAATATTTATGCAAAAGCAAGGAGAAACGATGAAGCAAAATTTGGTAAGGCACAAACTATAGTAAACATTTAAAAGTCATTATAAATAAAGATAGAAGTGACAGACTTAGAGAATGTATTTTAAACATTTTTACCAATAAATAAATATGTGACCTTTAAAGAATGCTAACATATTATTACAGAAGGTAACAACAAAAAGGGAAAATCAGTAAAGAGCATTTTTTTTTTCTTTTTGAATTCAAAGAATTTGAAACCACTATTTTTCTCTTTGGAAAGGTAGGACTTTTCACAAAGTTTCAATAAATTCTACTAAATTCTAGGGAAGATGTAGAGAAAGAAGCCTCATGTTTCTGGAAAGAAGTTTGGCAAATATGTATCATGAAACTGCAACATTACGTACATGCTGACCTAGGAAATATTCATAGAGAAATTGTGCCTAGAAATATACCAGAGATAAATACAAAGATGTATAATCAAAGGGTGTTTACCAAAATATTACTATACCAGATTTCTGAGAAAAGCTCACATGTCCAACTGAAGAGCATTGTTAAACAGTGATGATTTAATACCTCATGGAAATGCTGTGAAGCTATTAAAATTATGTCTTCAAAAATTAATGATTTAGGAAAAATCCATGCTATAAAGTAAAATGAAAAAGTAGGATACAAAATTATATAAGATAAATATATACTGAAAAAACAATATATGACATATTTTATAAATACATGTAAGAAAAAAATACACAAATTATGTACAAGTTAATATTTTGGTGTTATAGGGGAATCTCTATTTTTAACACATATTTTCAATACTTTTGAAATTTTCAATAATCATATTGCAGCAACATAATTTTTTGAATAAATGAAACTTAACCCAGTTAATTTACGTATAGTAAACCAACATAATTGCCAATGAAAGAAAAGCATAAAAATGTTTATGGAAATTGAGATGTAAGATGCAGTTTGAAACTTCTCAGACTCTTACTCAAAATGCAGATGCAATATTAAATAAAGTAAAGGTGTTAGTGACCAGCGCAGTAGTAATGGACCTGTCAGAGCTAGAATTCCATCACATTATTCATAAGACCTGCAGCTCCTCTTACGCTGGGGTGATGGTACTTTTGTCATAATATTTTTGTGAAGAGTTAATATGATTCATGTAGGACGTGATAGGTCCTTGATAATTTTAGCTCCTCATCCTCTTTCTCCTTGTCCTCTAAATACAGAGACCCGATGCAAAAAGTTATTTATTGTTTTTTCCTAGCACTTTTAAGGTATTGGAAGCTTTCCTGCATGAAATCAGTGCCCTGTTCTTGGTGATGAAAGCAGGGTACAGCAGCTAGAGAGTAAATCACACACGAGCCTTTTCTCTCAAGGATGACGTTCAGGGGTTTTGCTTCAGTTCCGTGACTGGTGGTTCCGAGCGGAGACTGTTGTGGTTGGCCAACGCCACGGCCATAGCAATTATTTCCTATAACCCCTGCTTCGTACTCTGCTTTGGATATTTCCCTCACTGGAATTTAATCATATTGGCAGAGGCAAATCAAGAGGTATCCACAGGGCTTCAACACCTGAAATCTTGGGCCAGTTATTCTGGTTATCTTGTGGTTGGGAACCCAATACAAATGTAGAATAGGTGTATCAGTTGCCTCCATTTTGGTCCATTTCTTTAAACTTTCTAATGATCCTTAGGATCTAACACCTATAGGTATAAAACAGTATCCCATCTCACCCACAAGAAGAGTGAGGCATCATAAGCATATGTACTTTAAAATGTGGTCACATCTTTCCCAGAGATGGTGGGTTTTGGTAGTGAGCTGGACGTGCCTGGGAAGACTGGGCTGTACTTGCAGTTTGATTCCTGACCCTGGGAAAGTTTTGAGGGGTTTTGGCTCTTGAATTTCCTTCCACATCCCATCTCCAGAAAGGCCTCGGTATTTCTCTGTGAAGTGGATTTTTTTTTTTCCCCTCTGGGAAATGGTTCAACAGTCTCTATATATATTTTATATATATATATATATATATATATATATAATATATATTATATAAATGGTTTAACAGCCTATATAGAAATGTATAAATTATATATTGGAATTATATATTATATATAAATAAATAAATATACATATATTTCTCATACATATATGAGAAAGCACTGCCTGGTACACAGCAAACCCAGTTGCCACGCCCCTGCCATACTTTTCTCCATGCCCCATTTGTAAGTGTGAACCCACCTGACCCCGCAGTCAGCCTTCCAAATAATGAGAGCTTTCCTGGGAGAGAATGGCTCTTTGGCAGATGCAAGCTTCTTTTTCAGATATCTGTTCCTGCAGAGGCTGCAAAATCACTTGTTTGTGTCATTGGACACAGACTAGGTGACCTTCAAGATCCTTTTACACAATGAGATTCAAACATTTCCTCTTCTTCTTGCTTGTTCCCAACCCCACCGATGCCACGTGTTTGCCTTACCATCATGTTCAATAAAATGGAAAAGAAGATGAAAAATTTGCTCTTATGCTCTGGAACTTAAAGGGAGCAATCAAATAACTTGTGGGACCACACTGAGTTGGCTTATTCGGAGTTAAGCACCTTTGAAGAACTCAGGAAACAGGAAAAATACTCCTATCCCCCTGAGGCTAGAGTGTTTAAAAGAAGATGTTCAGTGACAACAGGGAAGAGAAAAGGAACTTCAGCATAGATATGCTCATTTGCTGCTAAAGAGAAAGACATTAAAGTCAAAACCCTGAAGCATAGTTTAGTTTATTTCCATCACGGGATGAATTGGTTGCTGGCAGTAGTGACTCAGTATCCTACCCTCTCTTGGTCATCTGAGATAAAATAATGACAATGACATTACTATAATTCTTTTAAGTTGTTGTAATCATATGACCCATGTAGGAAGTAATTGTACTCTAGAGGTTTGATGACTAGAATAGTTCTATAATAGATGTCATTTCTCTGAAACACGGAAGCTTTTTAAAATAGTGCATTATTAATCTTAGGAATTAATACATTCGTCTTCATTCTAAAACCAACACCTGCTGAAATAATGATTACACGTTCAAAATACTATTCTGTCCATTTTCCCCTGAATATTACTGCAGACTTATTTTCATTATGATCCAAGAGGCAAAGAAATGTGTCCATTCACAGATGCTGCGCCAGGACCGATCTTGTGGGGTAGGAAGACTCTTGCCTTAGCCCCACCCTCATCTCGTCTAGCATTGTAAGCCTCTCTGACTCCTTTGGTTTCCATTTCTCTGCATTACCTTCCTCCTTTCCTTCTTCAGGCCACTCTTATTATTCTAAGGACCCAGTGCCTAATTAGCTCATCTGCGACACGGGCAGAGGCCATGGAGCTCCTCCATGTATGTCTGCAATGAAGGACACCTGGGCACAGGCTAAGTGTTCCTTGAGTGAGGTGGAAGTGGCCTTCTGGACACAGTGCACTAATAGATGCTACTGGGGGGGGGGGGGAGGATTTCCAGGTCAGCTTCTGGGGAGTGAGAGTGATGTAGAAGGACAAGAGTGTTTAGATGTACTTTAAACTTTAAACTCACAGGGTATAATGTGATCAGTTCACCTCCAACCCCCACACACTCACTGCTTACTGCTAAGACAAATTTTTCTAAGCCCAAAATGGTTTATGACAAATTGTATGTTTGCAGGTTTGATGTCCAAAGAGGAATACATTTATTTAAGAGGCATATTTAGTGCTGGTGAAAGCTACACTTACTATGTTTAGAGTTTTACCTTTGTAACAAGAAAACCACAGACTTCCCTTGATATTTAATGGTCGGAATTTGAAGTAATGTATATTACTATTTTTGTATCTGGACAATGTGATTACATACGCGAATGGTTAAAAGATATTCTTTGATCTGTAAAAGGGCCTCAAAAGAGTATTTTGTAGCCATTGCACAAGGTTAGCATTGTAATCAGGCCATGTCCTTTGTTTTTTATTGATTGCTTTTGTTTATTTAGTTCTTTGTGATATAACGGGCAGTTGTAATTAAATGATGTAAGTCTGTCTATTTGCAAATATATAGATGATTTTCTTTTTAACTTCTCTATCTTTTTTTTTTTTAAGATTTTTTTATTAATTTATTAGAGACAGAGACTGAGAATGAGAGGGGAGAAGGTCAGAGGGAGAAGCAGACTTCCCGCAGAGCCGGGAGTCCGATATGGGACTCGATCCCGGGACTCCAGGATCTTGACCTGAGCCAAAGGCAGTCGCCCAACCAACCGAGCCACCCAGGCGCCCTAACTTCTCTATCTTTTTAACATTGTGCAGGAACTGGTCTCTTACCCCATATTCCCTCGGTCCAAAAAATGGCACTTTCAGTTTTCCAGTAGATCAGGTTTCATGCTTTGGAGTCATTTCTACTTTCAGTCATACCTCACATGCAATTAACAAGAAGTTAGCTGGATACATCCAGAATTTGGCTACTTCTTAGCATGTAATTGTTGACATCCACCAACTTTTGCCTGCATTATGAAAATAACCTCATGTTTGATCTTTTTGCACATGTACACACTTTACTGCTTGACCAGAGTGAATTTTCTACAGCTATAATCAAATCATGTACCTCCTTTACCCTTACCTTCCAGTGACTTCTAATTTCACTCAGTGTCAATTCCCAAGGTTCTTACCAATACCTATAAAGCCCTTTATCCTCTGGCCTCTTGTTACTCTCCGACTGCATTTCCCACAAGTCTTCCCAGCTCACTCTGCTCCTGACACTGGGGCCTCCCTTCCTTTTCTGAGCCACCCAAGACTCTGAGGGCTTCCTGTGCCAGGAAGGAGCTTCCTTTGAATGTTTGCATGGCTTAATCCCTTACTTTATTTAGGTTTCTGTTCAAATATCACCTTCTCCATAGGCTGTCCTCAACTACCCTGAACTAGAACCCTATACTCCACACCTGGCAGTCCTGACTGCCTTCTCCTGCTGTCGTCTGTTAGCCCCATCATAGTAGAGAAGTTTTGATCCCCCAATACCTAGAGCAGTGATCATCACATAGTAGCCGCCCCATTACCGTGTTTTGAATGAGTTCCTCTCTAATAATGCAGTCATGGGATGGTAGACCAAACCTTGAACAAGCAGCCATAAAAACTTAGTTCAGGGTAGATCTTCCACTAACTGGGTACATTTCCCTTTGCAGGTGCTTAACTTTTCTGTGTCTCAGATTCCTAAGTATTGAAACACAGTAGATTGAATTAGATCATTTCAAAGGCTCCTCTTGCTTCTATGTAATACTATGTGAAGTACTTATGACCTCACTTATCTATTCATCATATATTTTCTATACAAAGGTATTTCTCATTAACATGTGACCCAATGTAGATAAGCAGTCACCATTTGTCATATATATACTGCTCCCTCTCCCACAGTATCACTCTGCAACACAATCCCCAGTCCTACTTTCTGTTAATTTCTTACCTCTTGGACCAACTGCAAATAAAATGTAAAACATTTTAAGTAGGTTGGACAAGTACATGGCTTTGGTTCTGCCTTTCCTCTGTGGGAGACATCACTGATTGTTTATAAAACTATTTCCCTCTAAGGCAGGACTGTTCCAAGAAATCCTCTTAGTCTTCTAGGAGAGATAACATTTATTAGTTTATACTCGAGTTATATCCTGTTATTAATCCCACTTTTGGAGTATCTGTGAGCTTAGAAGTAAGTTGAGACAAAAGGAATCTGATATACTTTATGCCACATTTTTCTCTTGGTTCCCTTCCATTGATCCTTCCAAGCCCAGTGTAGATGCCACTTTTCCTGGGAATTTTCCCCCTAATCCAAGACTGTGGTAGGTGCTAGGCTAGGTGTTTCCTCTGATGTGAGTACATAGTTTTCTCAATTATAATACTTATATTGTAATTTCTTTTTAGCTTAACTTGCCTGTATTGCCCACCTGACTATTCTCTAGAAGTTGAGACCATATCTCTTCTGCTCTCCAATGCATTATCTGGAACCAAGAACTTGGCCTGCCTGGCACTTAGTAGGGATGCAAGAAATATTTGTTAGATGAATAATAAAGTAATGAACAGATGAATGACTCTAAGGGCAAAATCTTTGAAACTGCTGTCCTATCTAGCATGTCTCTTTTGGGTAAGATTATCTTTCATATGTGATAGAAATGTAGCTCTGTTTTGGTTAAATCCCCAAATTCTGACACATGTCAGAATTTTTGGGTCAATCACTCTTGTAGAATAATTAAGTAACATGAGTAGTAAGAGTTTGTGCTATTTAGATCAATTTGATAGACTAATACCTTGGGGAAATATTCTTTTAAAATCTGTTCTGTGGAATCTCGTCCCATGAGATTTGAGTAAAAAGAGCTCCATGGTTCAATATGTTTGGAAAACACTGCTCATTAGCCTTTCCTCTTGGAATTTTGCCACAGATATTGACATATTAGAGACACAGAATCATTCAATAAAGAACTGTTTTTTTTTGAGACCCAATTTCTCAATTCTTTTTGATCTGAGAATATTATTCAACACCAAATATATGTAAATGTGTGTGTGTATGTATATACGTGTATATATTTGTATATATACACATACATCCTTCTGAACTAGTATTCCTTTGGACATGGTTTAAGAAGTATAAATGTATGCAAATGGTGGCATTGAATAGCTTTAGAGACTATCTGTCAATGGTAGTGAGCAGGATGGATTTGAAAGAGGCAAGACCAGTAGAGAGGCTGTTGCAGAAATCTGGATAGAAGTGCATGAGGTCTGGAACCAAAGATCTCATAGTGATAATGAGGAGTGAAAATATTTGTTTTTTTTTTAAGATTTTATTTATTTATTTGACAGAGAGGAGAGAGATCACAAGTAGGCAGAGAGGCAGGCAGAGAGAGGGGGAAGCAGGCTCCCTGCTGAGCAGAGAACCCGATGCGGGGCTTGATCCCAGGACCCTGAGATCATGACCTGAGCTGAAGGCAGAGGCTTTAACCCACTAAGCCACCCAGGTGCCCCAAGAATGAAAATATTTGTACAAGAAATTGATCTCATTACTGAGTGACCTCTTTAGAGACTAGCTGAGGCGGTTAGGGAATCAGGCTCTGTAGTCCTTTCCTTCTTTTGCAGTTCAGAGGAAAGTTCTTGACTTTGCTTTCAAACCATTGTGGTTCCATCAACAGCCCAATGTCTTTCATTATTTAATGCACAGATGGTGCCCTACTTTATTTATATTCATGTTAAAAATCAAGACATTTGTAGCCACTGGCAATTTATTATTCTCAAAGTGTGTATTGATTAATTTAAACCAGGTGGGTTTTTTTTTTTTGAACTATCATCTACAAATGCCTATTCCTAGGGGTCTGAAATCAAGGTGTCAGCAGGGCCTTGTTCCCTCTGAGATTAGCTAGAATCCTTCCTTGTCTCTCCCTAGTTTCTGGTTGTAGCCATCAATCCTTACTGTTCTTGGATTGCAGTCATCGGATGGCCTTCTCCTTATGTGTCTCCATCTCTGAATCCAAATCTCCCCTCCCTTTTTTTTTTTTTTAATAAGAACACCAGTCATGTTGGATTAAGGGTCCACTGTCCTCTTGTATACCTTCATTTTACCTAAATCCATCTGTAATGAGCCTACTTCTAAATAACATCAGGTTACATTCTGATGTACTGGGAATTAGGGTTTTAACAAATCTCTTTTGGGGACACAAAACTGTGTGTGGGTGTGGGTGTGGGTGTGTGTGTGTGTGTGTGTGTGCGCATGCACGCGCCCATATGTAAGGCGAAGAAATTTCTTTTCAATTTTACTAGTAGTTTTTCTGACACCTCCTTCTGTGAAATGACCTGTTTACCCTTTCTCTACAAAAGATGGACAAAGCCAAGTATGAGAAGGCAAAATTTGTCCTGCCTGCTCTTTATGCTGCAAACCAATTACTAGGCTACCTAGGTCTTTTCATTCATAACACATTGTCTCAGATCAGAGCTTGTAATGCAACGCTAATTTTAAAAGGTAATTCTGCGTAATGTATTCTCCTGGGTATAGCATTTCTTTATACTTCAACTCCCCTCCCCTTTTTCTAATCCAAATATATTTTCTTTCAGGTTATTTCACTAAGCGATTCTGAGCTAATTTTATTACTTTTTTGATGGCAGGAGGCTAGGCAGGGTGGCCTTTCTGAAAGCCAAGCTGTACCACCAACTTCTCCTGGTTCATAAATATTAATAATGTATAACTGTGCTTGTGTGTGCTAAAACATTGTTGTGGAGATCGTACAAGAAAGGCATTTTATAATTTCATGCAAACTTGGAATAGCAAGAAAGGGGGTAATGACATTTGGGGGAGCACAATGTCTAAATGTTAATATTGTACACTGCTTACTATGAATAGGAATTTTTCTTCTTCTGATGCTAATCCTGCCAGATGCATGAGAGTGTTTTCTTTTTCAATTTGCACCTTATTCCTTTTAGCTATTTTATTCTTTATAATAGTTCGAAAAGTGGCGTAGTATTTTGAATAAAGGAGATGGGATTGTGTAGGGCAGAGCTGATACAGAGCTCTCCTCAACATTAGATGAGCATTCCAATTCTGTATAAAAAGACTTGGATACTCACTTTCTAAGAGACTCTCTGTGACCAGGCTATCATTCTTAAGAAATGGATTGAACCTTCTTAGTAGCATCTCATAAAAAATTTAGTTAGCTATAAATGTTTAAGGCTGTTGCAGCTGAAATCATTTGCCTTGTGGGGGAAAAAAAGAGGCTGTTTTCTGTTAAGTGTTTTGTTTTCTCTTCTTTTATTTTTTATATATGAGGCAGTGCAAACCCTGTTAATTAACTGTGCCACCGAGGTGTTTAGATGAACAGACCAAACCCAGACACAGGACTCGAGAGAAATGGGGAAATGTTTGAGATGCCTTATTGTTCTGGAAGGCAATGCCTTATTGTTATTTTTTATTTCATATATTTTATTTTGCAATCTAATTTTAATTTTGTCTATAGCAGACAGTATTCTCTTTTGACTTTTCTAAAGGGATTTATCAAATAAGACTTGGAGTTGTGTTATGTTACAAGGAAATAGAGAAATTTCTTGGTTGATATGCAAGCCAGACCAAAACATAGGGTCGAATGATATTTTCTATAATTCTTAGAATTTTTAAATGGGGAAAAAAATGATAGGAAAGAATGAAAAGACAATGCTTAAGCAAACTGCCAGGGACTTCTTTCCTTACTAACAGAAACCTGTGAAGTTCGCCAACTTGGAAATAGGTCTCTCTTCTCCATGAGGGTAAACTGCAATTTTGAAGTATGTGTGTGTGTGTGTGTGTGTGTGTGTGTGTGTGACAGACAGACACATAGACTAGGGCCCTGAGATTAGCAAGTGTAAGGAAGAGAATAGTAGATTAGGTCAGAGGACTGATGAGTGCCACATTTGCTTTAAGGTTTTGAAGGTCACACAAGAACTCTAGACTCTGGATGTTACTGTGAGTGAGATGGGAAGTGTTTTGAGTAATAACTTCTACTTAAGGAACTCTGCAACTCTTATGGGAGAAAAAAGACAATAGGGGGACAAGAATGGAAATAGGGAGACTAGTTAAGAAGCTGTTACAGAAGTTCAGTTGCCTGGTAGTTATCTGCCCCAGTGATGGGAGTGGAGGGTTGAAAAATAGATTCAGTTTGGTTGAGGAATGTGAGAAAAAGGCTTCAAGGATTTTGGCCTGAGCAACTGGAGGAATAGACTTTTCTTCTATAAAAATGGGAAGCTTGGAGGAGGATCAGGTTTGACGAATTTCCTACAACTCTTTCCCTTGGTTATTTTTCTCTGATCATGCAGTTTTCTGTACTCTTTCTAGAACGTATTGGGCATGCTTCCACCTCTAAGGGTACACACCCCCGGCATTAGTAGATTAACACAGTAGAGGTTTATTTCTTGCCCAAGTCAGGGGAAAGATGAGATTATATATAGACAGCAGCTCATCTTTAAGTGGTAATTTGGGTGCCTGGGAATCTTGCATCTGGTGGCTTTATTCTTTTCTGTAAGTGAGAGGAGAAACAACATGGAACATTGCTTCTTTGGTAGATTTCCACAGGTAAGGCCCGTACTTCTATCTCTGTGCCATTGGCCGGAACTCAGTAGCAGGACCTCTGTTAACTGGTAGTGAGGCTGGCAAGTGTTACCTAGCTATGTGTGCAAAAGAAAAAGAGACAGGTTCTATGAATTTCTGCTGTGTTTTATCGATCTAGTTAATCTACTTAAATATCCATTCATTACTTCTCTCTGCACAGAGAACCCACTCACCAGTGGAGACAGTCCAAAGTTCCATTACTGCACTGAGCTCAAAGAACAGTATCTCCTGGTGTAATATGCAGTCCTCCTTATCAATATTGGATGTGGCTTCTTACAGTCTTGTAACTTCTGAATTGAAAAAGACAATTTATCTTCTCCTAATCCCAGTATATAGTGGGGACAAAGAGATAGGGCAGGTCTAATAAAAATGCCCATTAGGAAGAGTGGGAGACATATAGCATTGATTGTACATGGCAAGAATAGCATCCTGCTGAAAGGTGGGAAGTCTCCTTTATTATTGTTCTTCTTGGTTCCACCCTTTTTATCTCTACTGCATAGAATTGTGTTATTGTCTGTGACTGCATTATGTCCTAGAGTTGAATGAGTTAATGTATGCACTGTAACTGCACGTAATAAGACTACATCATAGCTACTGCTGCTCTCATCATCATCATCATCAACATCATCATCATTACAGCAAACTCAAGTGCCAAATTTCTTTGGGTTTGGTTGAAATTACATCGACTTAGTGTGTTAAGACTAGTCACCATCATGATCACAAGCTGTAGGTGGTAGTTTTTTTTCCTATCGTTTAACGTGTGTGTATGTGTGTGTGTTATCTAGAAGAAATTGCTTAATACATTTTATTGTAAACAACAATTTATAGGGTAAATATGGGAGAAAATTTAAGGAGTCTATGTCTTGACTATGTTGGCAAATCTGCATTAAAGCTTTAGCAGATATTTCCTGTGCCTATAGCACAAAAACTATAGTTTTGTTTGAAGCCTATAGTTGAAAGCCTATAGTTTTCCATCTTCCCAGAAAAATAAAATTGTTAGAAAGAGCTCCGAGACTTACTCTTTTTATGGCTTCCAAACTTCAGGCTTCCATAGGAACATTGTAGCTTTGCAAAATTGGTGCTTTATCTTGGAAAAAAAGCCTTGCTTTGGAGCTGAGGAATTAGAAAGAAGATTGCAATGTACATATTATTAAACTCTTATGTCTTCACTATGTGAACATACAAATTAAACAGAAGAGATGGACTACATTTTAGAAATTTTTAAAACATTTTGCTGTGATTCCTTTGAGCTTTGGGCCAATCCCATATCAGCCTTGATGGACCTGACTCTGGATAGGAAGGCCAGGTACTCACAGTACAGAATGATAGACCTCTGAATGTGTTATCAAAGGTTTTTTTTTTTTTTAAGATTTTATTTATTCATTTGACACAGAGATCACAAGTAGGCAGAGTGGCAGAAAGAGAGGAGGAAGCAGGCTCCCCACTGAGCAGAGAGTCCGATGTAGGGCTCGATCCCAGGACCCTGAGATCATGACCTGAGCCACCCAGGGCCCCATTACCAAAGGTTTGATAATGGTCTTCTGAGCCTCTGTTCTGAGCTCCGTCTCAGATAGGAAGAACATGCAGCCAGCCATGTGCTGCTATCCTGACCCTGTTCTACAATTAGTGAAGATCGTCAAGCTCTAGCCCAACATCTCCGGGTAGGAACAAAAAACACTTGAATATCTTTTCTTTGTGAAGCACCGTGCTAGTCACGTTCATAAGCATTTTGTGGAATTTATTTCTCTCCTCTCAAATGTCCTGACCACTTTTTTTTTTTAATTTCTTGGCTTCCTCTGGTTTCTCTATCATCCCTAGCATAATGGATCATAATAGCATAACCCTACCCGGTCAGATAGCTGAGAGATTTACTTTCAACTTGTTCCTGTCAGCTTGATTTCCTGGGGTTTTATCCCTGTTTTAGTTGTCTGCAAAGGTGGGATTTTCGTGAAGTTGATGAAGTTTAAGTTTCAGGGCTCCTCACTTCCATGGTCTACTTCTAAGCCTGTGGATTTTGAATATCATGTAGGGTGTTCTTTGCAGGGCCCTAAGTTAACTGAAATTCACACAAGTCCTTGCTTTGTACAGCTGTTTCATTCCACACTGTGAATACCTATAGCAGTCATTTGTGGTATTTTCCTTGGCCTTTTCCTTGTAAAACAAAAGACAAACCAAAATGCCCTGAACCAAGCTGCTGGTATTCATTGAGTAGTGTTCTCATGCAAGCTGGCTTACTGGTTTAATGACATCATGGCTTGGCAAATATCCTTTGGAATTTTCTACATTCTAAAAGAAGTGGAAACCTAAAACAACATATTACCTGAAAGATAAATGTGAGGTTTAAAGTAGGAATGAAAAAGAGGGGACAGAATATGGCACCCTAACTTGATTGATGTGGTAATTCAGTAAGTGTTATTGCAGAATGACTATCAGGTATTTTAAGAAGTGAGGCAGAAAATGATGAAGAAAACTTTACCTTCAAGTAGTTTATAGTCGACAGAGGCTGCTCAATACACATTCATAATTTTATGTGATGATATTAGAAGAGAGATATTTGGGAGCTGCTGAGCCAACAGGTGGTTGAGCAAGGCTTGAAGGGACAAGAATAGAGATACTTTTCCCCCAAACGCAGGGAACAGCCAAGCCAACACATTCCATTTGAGTTCCGGGTGCTTTAAGTACTTAGCGTGCTGAAGGACAGGATGCAGGAGGGGTGATGGCAGGGTGTGAAACTCAGTAGTTCAGATGTGGGTGATGTGATTTGCAAATAAAATTAAAATGCTATGTAAACCATTACCTTGGACAAGTTTAGGTGTTACTAGGACTTAGAGGAGACATCCCTATATCTCCTATGCCGAGTTTGAGCTGATAGAACAGACTACTTTATCCAAAAAGTATGGGGACTGTTCAACATGACGGAAACATCATAGTCTGAAACATGAGACGAAACCTGTCTGCAGCCCTGGCTCTGTTGATTACAGTTGAGATCCTTTGGAGAATTAATCTTATTGAACTTCTGTTTCTTAATGTATAGATTGAGACTTTGTGAGGCTACTTCTCATGCTTGTTGTGAGCATGACTGAGCTCATGTATAGATACCAAGGATGGGATAGGTACTTAATAAATGTTAATAAAGGGCATTATCATTATTACTATCGGATGAAAGAAGTTAAAAGACAAGAGGAGGATGTTAAACCATCATGGGAACTGAAGGTTATTTGATAGGTAAGTTTCCATCAGCTGACAGAGAATGGGGAGATTACAGTAGCCAGCCAGCATGGAGACTAGACCACAGAAGGGCATTGTGAACTGCCTCCCTGGACAATAACCACTTTGGTCGAAATTCTGTATTCTGTGTACCTTGACAAATCAGTGTAAACTTGGTTAAATCCTACAGGAGATTTTTTTTTTCTCTGAACTAACCCTTATTACTTGGCAAACAGCTGAATGCGTAGGAGGAAAAGAAGAGAAGGGGAAATGCATTTTTTTTTTTTTTTGGGTTGTTTGAGGAGAACAAAAACAGCCCTAGGATAATGTTTCAATGCTTGTCCACCAACCAACCAGTCAGTGCCAACTTCCATGGGAAAAGACTGGCTGAAGCCTAGACGTAACTACCACCGGCCCCTTAGTGCTTGCTTTCCGTTGAGACTCTGGGAACTATCTTCTTAAATTTATCACAAACGAGTGAATGGGATGGAATTGGCCAAGCAGACAAAAGAGTTCAACATTAGATGCAATATTCACTCATTCAATTCTTATTTGGTGTATGAGAGCAGAAGGTGAGGCAGAGTAGTTGAAGGCAGTCACCACTGTTGGTTCGTGGGGGGAAAGTCATTACAAACGCATTCTCCCCTGTTACAAACAGGCTCGATGATCTAAGAGAAGTGTGGTCCAAGTGCTGGGGGATTTCAGACCAGCGTTACCTGCGTTTGTGTTCCTGCTCTGTTTGCTGCCGCTGTCGTCAGTAGGAAGGGGCCACGCGTTTGGCCTGTGGCTTGCCAAATTTGGAAATGGAAATACTTTTCCAGTTACTTAATTAGTTCAAGCCAGAGTGTCCCCTCCTTATCGGCCAACATGTCCTGGGGGTACCTGTTCTCTGTAATGTGCAAGCGCCATCTCTTCTGTTCTTCTCCTTATTTTATTTTCCTCCAAAGTTTAGGCACTTCTGTCAGATAGAGAAGCCTGAGTAGTCACAGAGCTATTTTTCTACTTGCCAACTTTTTTTTTTTTTTTGGTGATAGCCATTTTAATTATCTTTATTAGGGTTTCATTTCTCAAGCTATAATCTGAATTAAGATGAACCTGCCTGGAATATCTAGCTGTGTGGTCTAAGACGAACCTAGGTCTATAACTGCTTTCAAATACATGTCTTCTTGAAATGAAGTTGTCTGGGTCTAGGTTTGAGATCCATCCAGGCTTCTTAGCTGCGGGTATATATTTACTAAGTTGATTGCGGATACCTTATTAGACTGAGGGATGACTGACTTCTTAGGGGTAATCAAGACAAATATCACCCAGTCCTTTTTGTTGCATTTATTGTTTTGAATTTATTATCACGTCCCAGCAATATATTGCAAGGTCCACTTTGACCCTATTTTTGTTGTCTTTTCCAAAAGCTTGCGTAAAATAAGCTATCCTTCTACCATGTAATATTTACACTATTATAAGAAATTAAATTGCTTTCTTACTATCCTGGTTCATTCTGTTAACATCCTGTGCATAATAAAATCATTGCTCTCAGCTTTTATTGTTTTCCAAGTTGTATTTATAATAACAACAAATATTTTTATTAGTGCTCAGTATGTGCCACGCACTATTCTAAACGCTTCATCCTGTTAACTCATTTAATCCTCTCAACAACCCTGTGGGTGCTACTAATTGTACCCATTTCCTAGATGAGGCAATTGAGGCCTAGGGAAGTAAAGTATCTTATCTAAGGTTATATGGTGAGTTGTGGAGCCAGTGTTTGAACCCATTCATGTTGCTCCCTCTCTGGATTCTGTGCCTTCAACCATTTCACGTATCGTGTGCTTAAATTAGCTTCCACTTCCTTGTTCTGATTCTGGAATGCACGTAACCGTACAAGCAAACATAAATTTTTGTTTTTAAACTTGTAATATTGTAGCTGACCTTGAGCAGTTTTTAGCCCAAGACCTAGATTTTGGAACGGCAGATCATATGAAAAGAAAATAGAATAAAGGCCCTTTTATCTTCTGCAGGACCAGCCCAAGGCAAACTTGTGTAAGAGATGAAGAATACCTTTGGCATCTTTCACCTTTCTTTCTCACTTTTTGGCACTCCTCTTTACTTTCATGCTATTTTTTGCTTTACTTTCAGTACCTCTAGCCTGTCCGATCCCTAAGAGTGTCCCAGGCTCTCAGTGTAGCTCACTTGAAATACATGCTAAACAGAAAGCAGCCTACCCTCCTTCTGAACCCCTAATTCCTCTACTCAGAATCCATCCTAAAACAATATTCTGAAATGCAAAGATTTTTGCATAAAGATGTTAATCACAGCTTTCATTTCAATAATAAAAAATTGGAAACTGCCTAAATGTGCAACATTGGATGAATGGTTAAGTAAATTATGGTAAATGGATGCAATGCAGTGTTATGCAACCATAAAAACTGTATTTATGAAGACTCTGAATGACAGGGGAAAAATACATAAGCTTAAATGTAAAGGAGCAAATTCAAGTTTAAAGCAGTGTGATATCAACCCTAGAAAAATGCATATAAGGAAGGAAAGAAAAAGCCAAATATTAGATGTTTATAGATTGGGATGTTGGTGTTATAAAGTGGTATTTGTAGTTCCCAGTTTTCTAATGTACTGGTTTTTTAATCCAAAAATAGGTAAATGTTCAATTGAAAAAAGCCTCATTTATAATAAACTGCCTGATTTTTTTTCCTTAAGTTTCCTAGATGTATTGTCATTTTCAAAAATGATATTTGCCAATCCTAATATATCTTTAATTAGTAGGATTTCAAGCAGCCCAAGAAAATGAACCCCAAAATTGAGGAAGTATAGAGGGAGGTAGGTTGAAACAGAGCAATTGAAATTGAATTTGAATTGAAGATAGCCCACTAAGCTTTTCTTGCTCTTCAGTTTTTTTGTCCTTAACTTTTTTGACTTTGATCTTTCTGTTGGTAAGTCCAAGTTCTGTTATCTATTTTTTTGTTTTTTACCATGGAAGCAAGAGAAGATGCAGGCAGGGCAAAGATACACTGTAAGCAATACCTGTCTGCCTCAGTGGTGGGGAATATAAATGGATATCCAGTATATTTTAGTGTTTGCCAATTAGGGATGGGGTTATATTCTTTTGCAAGGAGCATTTGCCAGACTTGTTTATTTTTCACAGGAGACTCCAAGCCAGCACTTACCTGAATTTCCTGCCTCCCTCTGCATAATGCATGCATACTGCACAGGTGGGCTTTCAGTAGGATTACTTCTTGACACACTGAGCTTTTCCATTTCACTTCTGTTCATTCCTTTCTGGAGACAGGATGGATGTTTCTATTCTGTCATTGCCACCTTCTACCAGGACAAGCCATTTTCTTTCCTGAAGGACTGTCTATAGCCAGAGAATAGAAAGAGAATGGTCACTTTGTTTTCAAAGAGAGATCCCCAGGGAATGAAATCCCATATCCCGAGCTTCAACTGATTATAAGAGAAAGGGAAGGAATGCGATGGGTAGTGTCCAGGAGCCATTTCCTAATCCAATTCCTAATGTCCCCTTGGTCAACCTCACATGTGAGTTGTTTCCATCCTGGGCTGTACTAGCAGAAGCTTCTGTGGAAAGCAAGAAGTGCCACGCTGTCAGTGGAATCATTATTATTTCTATATCAGGGGTACCACAAATGCATAGGAATGTTTTTGCAGTGCAAATATGCAAATACAAAATTGAATGTCTAAATCTTATGTCAGACACTGCTATATACACCCACACTCTTTACTTTTCTGTCTAGGATGGTGATGTGTGAAAGAGAGGTGAAATGTAAAAACTAAATGATTAGCAAGTAAATAACGAAATCTCAAGTATATTTAAAATTAAAAGTCATCAGTAACGAGAACTAAGACCCTCTGTGTACGGATACTGCCATCACCTGTAAGTAAACTCTGAATTATGTTTTCCTTCATTAAGAATGAGCTGCTGTATAGAACAGATCTTATTAGAACAAACCACAAGTGACCATCTAAATTTTTATGCTGAAATGAATGTGACTATACTAAATGAACATTGCGTAACATTGTGTGGGTTTTTTTTTTTTTCTTTTTGCTTTTGATTAGGCGGTGATATTTGCAGATAGGTGATTTGACCTCTCCTAGCTTTCTTCTAGTTTAGTGATTTTTCCCATTCTCTCTCTCCCTTGTTTCCTGAGTGCTTAAATAACTTGACAGTGTCTCTTGAAGCAATTTGAAAGTATGAACCTCAGGTCATTGGAATTTATGTGTTCCATTAGAAACTGGCATAATAATTCAGAAGTGGGATTCATAGAAGAATTATGACCTCCTAATTACTAATCAAATTATTTTCTATTGAGATGAAAACAGAGGGCGATTTTCTTTTCATTTAAATTCCTAAAGTAGAGTTTACAGCAGCAGTGTTCTAGATCCTACACAATCGTGGGTGTGCGGGAATTGCAAGAGATGAGGAAATAATATTTGCTGACTATTTACTATAGACAAGACGTTTTAGAAACATTTTAATTTTTTTGCAACCCTGAGGCAGTTGGCTCTGTATATATATTACTCTTGAAAAATCGAAATTCATAAAATTTTAAGTTAAGTAATTAGTCACAAGTCCTAACTGGGGGTAGAGGAGGGAAAGAAGGTTTTATTGAAGAAATGACCACCGGGCTACTAAGAGATGGATATGAGTTACCCGAGTAAAGAGGAGGAGGAAGTAGACAGTAGACAGTTTTGGGAGGAAGGGTAGGATTAATAGGATTTATGGATAAAAGGATATGAGGAAATAAGAGGAAGATGTGTAAGGTGACAGACCTCAGCATGGCCCATAAGGTGGATGATCACTTAGACACAGGGACTGGCATAGAGGACCTGACTTTTAAAACTGGGTCATTTGTTTGTCTGTTGTCAGTGCTGGATTACAGTCAGGAATCATGTATTTGTCACACCTGTGAATCTTAGAAATGTGCAAAGGCAGTTGGATAGCTGAATCTGGACTCAAGAAAAAAGACCGAGGCCCACAAATGGGATGGGCAAGATGAGATCATATGGGGTAAAGAAGCACAATACTTAAAGCTGCTTGAGGAACAGTGAACCCTCAAGGAGAAACAGAAGAGTCAGACACGAAGAAAATGAGAAGATTGCTGTTTTGTGGAAGGCATGAAAATTGATGTTTCAAAATATAAGGAAAGGATAAACAGCATCAAATGCTGCAAGAAACCAACTGAGATGAGGAAGACAGTATTTTTTATTGGTTTTTGATGATGTGAACGTTATGGGTGACCTTAGCAAGAACCAATTCAGGGTTTGACGGGGATGGAAACTAGATGGGAAAAGCCTCAGAAATAAGGGTGGAGTGAGACTGTGTAGAAGTGCAGACAACTCTTTTTTACTATGAATGGAAGTTGAGAGGGAGGGTGTGGGAAGTTAGCATAGGCAAGGAAGTTGGGGCTGGAGAAAAGATGAATGAAGTAAGGGGAGACTATTCTGTGCAGAGAGAACAAAGTGAGAGGGTATTGAGGCAGGAGAATGCTTGCAATGCCTGAAGGAGAGCCAGAAAGACAGTGACTGGAACTGAGCAAGGTCGTTGGATTTTACATTTTATTCTCCACTCAATGGGAACTTTTGAGTGAAGAGACACGACGTGTTTGACTCTTTTACTGGACTCCCTTTTCCAATTGTTTTCCAGACAATAGACTCTAAAGAAGGCAGGAACGGAAGGGCTCGGAGCCGGGACCAATTAGGAGACTGTTCAGTTGACATTAAGCTGGTACTTACTCAGCATCTACTAAGTGCCAGATATCTGTAGTCTAGGCTAGAGCAATTGGTCACTTGGACTTGGAAAAGAGTGAAGTCAAATTCGGGATAAAATTTGTTAGTGGATCGAATACAGGTGTGAGAAGAGATGAGACATGGGAAATTTCAGGGTTTGGGGCTTGAGTAATAAGCTGGAGGGATTGTGGTTGTTAGTACTAGAGAGAGAGCAGATTTGAAGGGGGGGGCAGCAAGAGTTTACTTCTGGAGTTGTTAAGGGAATGATCACTTATATGTATAGGATTCTTATGAGGATGAACGAAGTAATGACTGTGAAGGACTTCACAAAGAGCAGTAATCACTTACTGAATTGTTGCTGTTACAGTGAACAGTACTGAACAACGGTATCCTGATTTGGTGAGCACATAAACTGTGTGCTTTATTCTTCTCTTTGTCATTAACTTGCTCTGTGACTGGGAGCAGTTTATGTATTCAATCTCCATCTTTTCATTTCAGAGGTTTTCCGAGCTGAGTATCCTATAAATTTACTAGATGATCTGTAAGATCCCAATCAGCCGTGACACCCTAGGATACTCTGAAATGACTGGTTAGTTTTATATCAGTGTGTTTTTTTACTTTATTGATGTTGATATTTTCCTTTTATAGACAAGCCACTTCCAAAAACAGATTTAGTATTTTTTTTTTGCAAGCATTGTGAATTATCTTATTTCAGGCTGTTGGGAAGTATTAATTAACGATACCGTAAAAAAAAAAATTAGCAAAAACTTCTCTCACTGTAAAGTCAATCATTGTAAAACAACCTTCCTAGAGGTGAGGAAATGCATCCGTTATCACTAGAGGTGATATGTATTCAGCTATTTTGAAATTAAATCTCTGGTCTCTGTTGTAAGATTTTAGCAACTTAGGTACAAACTTGGAGGACTGTAGAGAAGAGAGCCTAGGGAGTTTTGAGATTTAATTACTTCTTTTAAAAAGTAAAGTTTAGTCAATTAAGGGGCCATGATTTGTCTTCTATTATCAAATTAACTGAATCATGCAATAAAATATCAGTGGAGGCTATAGTCCTCATTTGGACAGGCACTGCTGTCTAATAAGGCTGTTTTAATTATTTATAGTGCCAAATGTATCCACACAGTTACTACCATAAATATTATAGAGGGAAAGAAAAACTAAAAAACTATTCTCTCTCTACTTTTCCTTGTACATCAGGATTTTTTTTAAAGTTTGCTTGCTCTTGTGACCTCCCTTTCTAAGGTTTCTTCCTTGGGATATTGCAGCAATGTCAGTGCCCACTAGTTATCCTTAGGATTTAAATTATTAGAACACTGAGTGGTTCTGGTGACTAGGTATGAACCGTGTGGAGGGGTGGGAAGTACCGTTCCCATGAAAGACGGAACTGAAACACATCCCTCTGTTAGGTTATTAATATCTGCCTTATATGTAAGCAGAGACAGCATTCCTAGTATGAAAATATGCAGTTGAGGGGGCTTGAATTTTCTTTGATAGAGGTTCACTTGCTACTGTTGTTACTGATATGCTTTTTATTTCTTTTAAAATTTTAATTCGAGGGGCGCATAGGTGGCTCAGTTGATTAAGCATCTGCCTTCGGTTCAGGTTATCATCCCAGCGTCCTAGAATTGACCCCAGCATTGGTTTCCCTGCTCAGTGGGGAGTCTGCTTCTCCCTCTCCCTTTGCTCTTCCCCCCAAATTGTGCTGTCAATCTCTCTCAAATAAATAAGTCTTAAAAAATGTTTTAATTCTAGTATATTTAATATATAGTGTTAGTTCCAGGTGTATAATATAGTGATTCAACAATTCTATCCATTACTCAGTGCTCATCACGATAAATGTACCTTAATCCCCTTCATCTATTTCACCCTCAGCCCCCCACCTCCATTCGGGTAACCACCAGTGAGTTCTTCATAGTTCAGAGTTTGTTTTTTCATTTGTCTCTTTTCATTGTTCATATGTTTTGTTTCTTAAATTCTACATAAGAGTGAAATCATATGGTATTTGTCTTTCTCTGACTGACTTATTTCATGTAGCAGTGTACTCTCTAGCTCCATCCTCATCATTGCAAACAGTAAGACGTCATTCTTTTTTATGGCTAAGTAATATTCTATTGTATATGTATATATGTACACCACATCTTCTTTCCATAAGGATGGAATATCTTTTCATTTGTTTGTGTTGTCTTCAGTTTCTTTAATCAGTGTTTTATAGTTTTCAAAATACACGTCTTTTGCCTCCTTGGTTATGTTTATTCCTAGGTATTTTATTATTTTTGATGCAATTGTAAATGGGATTTTTAATTTCTCTTTCCACTCCTTCGTCATTAGCATATATACAACAGATTTCTGTATGTTGATTTTGTATCCTGTACCTTACTGAATTCATTTGTCAGTTTAATAGTTTTTTGGTGGAGTCTTTAATATTTTCTATATATAGGATCATGTCATCTGCAAATAGTGAGTTTTACTTCTTTCTTACCGTTTTGGATGACTTTTATTTGTTTTTTGTTGTCTGATTGCTATTGCTGTTACTTTCACTATTATGTTGAATAAAAGTGGTTAAGAGTAGACAACCTTTTTTTTTTAAGATTCTATTTATTTGAGAGAGAGAAAGAGAGAGAGAGAGAGAGAGTGAGAACATGAGAGGGGAGAAGGTCAGAGGGAGAAGCAGACTCCCTGCTGAGCTGGGAGCCCAATGCGGGACTCCATCCCAGGACTTCAGGACCATGACGTGAGCGGAAGGCAGTCACTTAACCAACTGAGCCACCCAGGCACCCAAGAGTAGACATCCTTGTCTTGTGCCTGTTCTTAGGGGAAAGTTCTGTTTTTTCCCCATTGAGGTTGATGTTGGCTGTGGGTTTTTCATAGATGGTTTTCATTATGTTGAAATAAATTCCCACTAGACCTAATTTCCAGAGGGTTTTTATCATGAAGAGATGTATTTTGTTACATGCTTTTTGTGCATCGATTCAAATAATCATATGGTTATCCTTTTTCTTGTTGACGTGATATATCACACTGATTGATTTGCAAATACAGAACCATGTTTTCATTGTAGGAATAAATCCCACTTGATCACGGTGAATGATTTTTTTAAATGTGTTGTTGAATTTGGTTTGCTAATATTTTGTTGAGAATTTTTCATCTATATTCATCAGAGAAATTGGTCTGCACTTTTTTATTGTGGTTTCTTTATCCGGTTTTGGTATTAGGGTAATGCAGGCCTCATAGATTGAATTTGGAAGTTTTCTTGCCTCTTCTATTTTTGGAATACTTTGGGAAGAATAGGTATTAACTCTTCTTTAAATGTGTGGTAGAATTTGCCTGTGAAGCCATTTAGTCCTGGAATTTTTGTTTGTAGGAGTCTTTTGATTATTGTTTCAATTTTATTACTGGTGATTAGTCTGTTCGTTTTTTTTTCTTTCTCTATTACTTCCTGGTTTAGTTTTGTGAAGTTCTATGTTTCCAGGAATTTATCCCTTTCTTCCAGGTTATCCAATTTGTTGGCATATGATCTTTTATTATATTCTCTTATAATCCTTTTCATTTCTGTTGGGCTGGTAGTTATTTTTCCTCTTTCATTTCTGATTTTGTTTGAGCCCTCCCCCCCACCCATTTTTTTTTTTTGGATGATGCTGGCTGAAGGTTTATCATTTGTTGATGTTTTCAAAGATTCAGCTCCTGGTTTTATTGATCTGTTCTATTGTATTTTTAGTTTCTGTTTCATTTATTTCTACTCTAATGTTTTTTGAAGTTTTTATTTAAATTCCAGGTAGTTAACCTGCAGTGTTGCTTAACCAACTGAGTCACCCAGGCGCCCCTTTTTGTGACCATTACTTTAAATTCTCTATCAGGCATATTCCTTACCTCAGTTTTGTTTAGCTCTCTTACAGTGATTTTGTCCTGTTCCTTCATTTGGGACATACTCTCTGTCCCCTCATTTGACTAACTCTCCGTATTTTAGGAAAGTCAGCTACATCTCCTGGTCTTGAAAATAGTGGTCTTGAAGAAGCGGTCCTGTGGTGCCCTGCAGTGCAATGTCTCCTGTTCTCCTTAATCTGGCAATTTAGGGGTGTCTCCTATGTGCGTTGCCTACACCCTACCCTTGTGGCTGAGCGGCTTTTACTTTAGTCCGGTTGTCTTCAGTCACTCTGTCTGCCTAATGTGGGAAGAATTTGTTCCCTGTGATATCATTTGGCCTGTCTGGTGCCACTTGGGTTTGGGTGGAGTCAGACCAGGCATTTATTTGCCAGAGATGCAGTGGCACTGAACTGCAGGTGCTTTCCCTGTGTTGTCCCCCAAGAAGCTTTCACCGGTGGGCAGGGCCTGTATTCAGACCAGATGTCTCCTCACCAGCCCATTGCAGGGGCCACAGTGGGAATGGTATGTGTGGTTCTCTTCCCCTTTCCCTGGTGCAGGAGTCACTTTGGAGTGGTGCTGGCTCCTGTCGGGGCTGCTTGCACACTGTCAGGCTTGTGCACCACTTTGGATGGGCTCCAGCCAAGGGTATATTGAAGGGAGAAGGTCTGCAGGAGAACACAGGGGTGGGACGTGTGGGCTTAGCAAGGTTTGAGCAAGTCTGTTTTGGGAGAAACCTGTGACAGAGGCCTGACATGAAGGGTCGTGTGGCCTGAGAATGAGGGGACAGGGCATACTTTTAGCAACTTACTTTATACAGTGTTGGCACTTCCTCATTTCAGTCTCATTCCAGGTGTCCTGTTTAGACTAGGCGACAGTGTTGGAAATGGTGCCTGCTAGATCCTTTGTTTTTGCAGGAGTCTCCCAATGATCCCTGCCCCTCCAGTACACGCTCTGAGATTGGTAAAGCAATCTCTCTACCATATACCCCGAGTGTTTTTCCGTTTGCTACTCCTATGCTGTACCTCTGTGGGGCCTTTTGTGGCGCTGTCTCTTTAAGGACCGGAACTCAGTTTCCTCTTGCCCTTGTGGATCTCCTGGAGCTGAGCCCACTGATTTTTAAAATTCCAGGAGTTAGGCCATGCTGATTATAAGAAATTGACAAATTATGCCCCTCTGGTTTTTAAAGTCAAATGTTATGGGGATTTGTCTTCCCCATGTGAGTTCTCCATGCCTGGGGTTTCTGGTGTGAGGGCCTGCTCCTCTCCCCTCTCCTTGTCTGTGGCATCCTTGTCTCCTGCACACAGTCTCAGGGGTCCCTTTAGCTCTCAACTCTGTCTCTGTCTTTCCTGTTCCCTTCGATGTGGCCTCTCCTCTATGTTTAGTTGTCGGGAGTCTATTCTGGAAGCTGTTGGGTTATTTTCTGGGTTATTTGCACTGACTTGAGTGTTTTGTACTTGCATCTGTGGGATGAGGTGAGATTGGCATCCTCCCCATTCTGCCATCTACCCTAGAAGTCTCTTGACATACCTTTTACCTAATGCTGGAAGGTGCTGAGGATGAAATGCTGTATTTCTGTGGGATGCTCCCGTTGCATGAATGTGATCTTACTTCTAATTCCTGGAAAGAAAATCATGCTCTTCTGGTCCATTCCTTCCAACTGGCTGAATCCTCACCATATATAGGATCTCAGTGGCCTCTGTAACAAATACTGAAATTATAGGGACAAGTGCAGCTGCTCTTACCTATCCAGATGGGACAGTGAAGGCACAGTGTGGTTCTCAAAGGAGCCCTTTTATTTATTTATTTATTTATTTATTTATTTATTTATTTA
>CM052800.1:155753191-155793136 GCA_028533885.1 Nasua narica | reverse complement strand
GGTGCATGTGACCCTTTGGATCACTGTATTTGCATCTTGAGGGTCAATACCCAGTAGTGCGATTGCTGGGTCGTAGGGTAGCTCTATTTTCAACATTTTGAGGAACCTCCATACAGTTTTTCAGAGTGGTTGTACCAGCTTGCATTCCCACCAACAGTGTAGGAGGGTTCCTTTTTCAAAGGAGCCCTTTTAATGCAAAGTTTCTTAATAATGGTCCTAACCTTCTTTGCTACAAGCCTGCTATTGTCGAGACATTGGGCTGGCTGATTTACTTCCTCCTTATCCACCTACACAGATAGTTAGGCAGAAGGTGAAGCACCTTGCTAGAGCATCATCCCTCACTTTGAACTCAGCAGGCACTGCCAGTTTTGTGGTTCCTGCCATAACACGCTGCCTTGCTGTCCTCCCTACCTATAACTACTTTCCCAGTTCCTGCCCTGGAGAGGTCGGGACTGCGCTGGGCATTCTGCCAGCTAATAGCTGGTTATTAGCTCACTTCCTCCAGAGTCTCAGTAGGGAAGACTGACCTGTGTGGCCTTATCTGAACTGTAGATTTTCTTTTTCGTATTGAGCTGCAGCCCCAAGTTTTATAAAGATGTCTATACCTGCGATCCCATTCTTGACATCCCAACCTATCACTTCCTGCTAATCACTGACTTCACAATTCCTTCTAAGAAAGTATTTCCTAATGAGAAACTTGGCAGTGATAGAAAGCAGCTTACCTGCTCAAGGTCGTATAACGTGTTTGAGCGTGAATTCAGATCCACGTTCTGTTTCCTGTTCTTTGTGGTGTCTATCCCGTTATACTTTACTCATTCTTAATTTCAGCTGCTCTTCCTTGTATGAATGACTAGCAAGTGTTCACATTTCACTCACATGTTACACTGTTAGGGCCAGTGAGTAACATGTTTCTGGAAACTCACTATTTTTAGAAAGTGCTTTATTTAAGCTTGCCCTGGGCGTAATGAATCCTTGCTCTGCCTCCTAAAGTTTTATTGCGTACGGTTAGCCAGTATACTGACCGTGCATTTGAAAAGTTGGCCGAATACTGCACATGGGGCACAGGGTTCCACTGCACTGCGGCAGGGAGAAGGCACTTTCCTCTCTGGCTGTCTGCTCTTCTGAGAGGAAGTTCCTGCCCTGAGTCCTAATCTACCAGACCAACTCTGGTCTTTGATGTGAGGCGATGACAACAGTTAACTCCTTAATTCCTGAAGTGTTTGTTCCAAAGAGTAATCTCGCTTGTGTATTTGATACTAGGAAAGCATTTTCCCATAGGATTAAGCTGTACTTGGTGGTTAGGAAGGCCCAGAGGGAAGGAAAGACCAGTTAAGACAAAGCCAGCTCTGGGAGAAGGCTTAAGTTATTTATATCACCACTTTATTTGTAAATAGCCCTTTGTTTGGGTAGCTAGGAATCTAAAAATCTATGCAGACCATTATTTATATAGCACTTTGCAGCATAAGATCTCCATCTCTCCGCTTCCGCGAGCCCCTCTGCGATAACTGAAACCAGGCAACGGAAGCTTTAGTTCAGGCCTTATATTTCCTATGAAGAATGGCAGTCTTTTATATCGTTTGTTCTTTACAAATATACTATTGATTGTGCTGGCAAAATCCAAGCATCTCTGAAGGCACATATGTAACACTCTAAAATTCGTTTACACATCTTTGTGAAATTGATTGACACTCTTCCCTTAACAATTACTCCCAGGTGATGGGTGGAAAGTGGGTCTTTGAGGGTAAAGGCAGAGAAGGTAGATGTGTGCTGAAAGAAGAGGGAGGTAGCCAGTGAAGCAACCTTTGGGCGCATCTGTTTTTCCCAAGCTGACCCTGTTGACTGAGGAGTGCCAGGAACATTCATGATGGATGGGGGTAAGGTCCTTAGAGACAACTGGCGCCCCCTTCCAAACGGAGATGAAAGAATACCAATGTCCATTTTTCTTTCAGCATCCCTACAGCTGGGCCGCTCTGGATTAACTTTATGATCTGTTTTATTTCCCCTTTGCATCTATTAGAAACAAAGAGAGGATTAATCAGAAATGTTACTGCTCCAAAAAGCAACAAAAGAAAACAAAAAAGCAACAAAACGTGTTTCTTGTTTGGCTTTGCCCATAGATTTAAGTTTCTGAAGGAAGAATTATCATGCTTAATAGATTTGATGAGCCCACCCAGCCTGGCTGCTTTCTTTGGTGTTACTTGTAAATTTATTTCCATTTCAGTATCTTTGCAGACCTCTTTAAGCAAACAATGAGGTTGTGGTAGGGCCAGGGTCTCAGTAACACATTTGCTGAGCCATTGAAGGCAAGAGCCAGGCATATTTTAGGTGCCATCACCATTAATATCTCCATTTTCTTGCATTTTCAAAGTTATACAGCATCATTTGGGAGTAACTCTATGTCTCTGGAAGATAAATACTTTGAGATGTTACTTAGATTTGGTAATCTATTCAGAGTGTCTCAATATTGGAAATTCATTCTCACTTTGCTTACATGATTTCTATTTCCTTCCTTCCAAAAAGTGGGTAGAGATAAGGAGAGTGTTTTTACAAAATGCTGTTTAAGCTCCTCTTTGCCAGCACTGTTTTAAGCCTGGTGTATAGAAAGAGGTTGAAACTTATTTCCATTATTCAGCTTGGAGTTACTCCTGGTTTTCATAAATCCTACTCCTAGTTCTTGTTTCAGATAATTTAAAAGTTGTCACATTGTCTAAGAAATAACTCCACTAAATCAGGAAATTTCTTTTATATTCCACCGTGTTATATTCTAACATAAAATGGTCATTTGTACGGAGGATGATTTTGAAAAAGTGAAAAAGTAACACACAGTTTCCTTAGTGTTCTTACGAACAGCCTAGAAAGATGCACAGAGAGACTTCAAGAAATCAGACTTGGAATTCTACCTGAAGTTGAGTTTAAAGAAACCTTATTTTAACTCCCGCTTTCCTTGTCTGTGCCCTGTAGGAGGAGCTGTAATGGGGATATGAGGGAGACAAAAAGGGGAGAGAAGAGAGAGTGTCCTATGTTATCAACACATGATAATGCTTTTAATGCTTTTTTACTGAAATATTATATATATACATATATATGTATATATATATACAATAAAATTTTAAGTTAAAATATTCAGTTTAGTAAGTTTTGACAGATATACACACTTAGGGATACTCCCTCCATTAAGATACCAATTTTATCACTCCAGAAAATGTCTCATGCCCCTCATACTTCTTCCTCGTAACCCCGTTTATAGGGGGAACCACTCATTCCCATCATTATCATTTCGTGTTTCCTCTTCTTGATTTCATATAAATAAAATCATAGGGCCGCCTGGGTGGGTCAGTGGGTTAAGCCTCTGCCTTCGGCTCAGGTCATGATCTCAGGGTCCTGGGATCAAGCCCCACATTGGGTTCTCTGCTCGGCAGGCAGGGAGCCTGCTTCCCCCTCTCTCTCTGCCTCCTTGTGATCTCTCTCTCTGTCAAATAAATAAAATCTTTATAAAAAAAATCATACAGTAAGTACTATTTTGTGCCTGGATTCTTTAACTCAGCATAATACTTTTGAGACTAATCTAAATTGTTGGATGTATGCATAGTTCATTTCTTTTTGTGTTCTGTGGTGTGAACGTGTCGTACACTGGGTATTGCATTGTTTCTACTTTTAGAATATTATGAATGAAGATGGTATGAACTTTCATGTACAACTTTTTTTGTTACAACCTGTGTTTTAATTTCTCTGGGGAAAGTACTTAGGAATGGGATTGCTAGATCATAAGCCAGATGCGTATTAATTTTGTAAAAAGTAGACTGCTTTCCAAACTGGTTGTACCATTTTGTAATATCCTTACCTCAATGAATGGAGAGTTCCACCTGTTCCTATATCCTAAGATATGAATTGATACAGTTTTTTAAATAGATGTGTAGTGGTAACTCATTGTGGTTTTACTTGACATTTCAGATGACAAATGAGGTTGAGCATCTTTTTTCTATGCTTATTGGCCATTCATGTATCTTTTGTGAAGTGTCTGCCCATATCTTTCACCCATTTCTCTATTAGCTTGGCTTAGTATTCATAAAAGTTCTTTTCATGTTAGGGATATGAGTCCAATATATGTGTTGGGAATATTTTCTCCCGGTATGTAACTTGCTTTTTCAATTTCTTAAAGGTTGTCCTTTGAAGAACATAAGTTTTAAATGTTGATGAATGTCATTTTACCAATATTTTCTCTTATGCGTAGTGCTTTTACATTCTTTCTGAGAGACCACTGCCTGCCTCAAGTTAATGAGCATAATCTCCTATCTTTTCTTCTGTGGTCTTTAGATCTTTAACATACACAGTTAACATTGTAATCCATCTTGAGTTAATTTTATGTATATCATGAGGAATGGGTCAAGATTAATTTTTTCTATGGAGAGGTTCACTTACCTGTTGAAAAGATGTTTCTCCTCTCATTAAATTACTTTTATGCCTCTGTCAAAAATCAATTTTCTGTTTAAGTGTATCTCCTTCTGGACTCTCTATTTTGTGGTCTATTTATCTCTTTTTATGACAGTACTTCTACACTGTCTTAATAATACAATCAGCCAGCTAATATAGGTTCTTCAACCTTTTCTTGTTCAAGATGTTTTAGCAATCTTGGGTCAATCCCCCCCGCCATATAAATTTAACACCTATTTATCATTTTTTTAAAAAGTGTGCTAAAATTTTGATTGAAATTGCTTTGAGTATATAGATAAATTCAGTCAATTAATGTCATCACAATATTGAGTCTTCTAACCCCTGAATATATTGTTTCTCTCAATTTATTTAGGTCTTCATTAATTTCTCTCACCAGTATTTTATAGTTTTTAGTGAAAGGTCTTATGAATCTTATGAAAGTATTGCTAGGTACGTCATGTTCCTTAATATTATTGTAAATTATATTAAATTTTTAATTTAGCTTTTTATTTGTTGTTAGCATAGAAAAATAAAGTCGATTTTTTTTTACTTTTTTTTTTTAAATTTTTTATTAACATATAATATATTATTTGCCCCAGGGTACATGTCTGTGTATCATCAGGCTTACACATTTCACAGCATTTGCCATAGCACATACCCTCCCCCATGTCCATATCCCTACCCCCTCACCTCCCAGCAACCCTTAGTTTCTTTCGTGAGTTTAGGAGTCTCTTATGGTTCGTCTCCTTCCCCATTCCATCTTGTTTCATTTCTCTTCCCCACCCCCCCATAACCCCCTGCCCTTCCTCTCAAATTCTTCATATCAGAGCGATCATGTGATAATTGTCTTTCTCTGAAAGTCGATTTTTTTTAACTGATTTTTGTATCCCAACCTTGCTGAATTGACTTAATAGATCCAGTAGGCCCAAGTATATTTCTTAGGACTTCCTGTGTGCACAGTTATGTCCTTTGGAAATAAAGACGGTTTCATCTTTTTTATTCTTTTGACAATTGTTATGCTTTAAAAATATTTTTCTTGGGGTACCTGTGTGGTTCAGTCAGTTAAGCATCTGCCTTCAGCTCAGGTCATGATCTCAGGGTACTGGGATCAAGCCCTGGATCAGGCTTCCTGCTCAGCAGGGAGTCTCCTTCTCCCTCTCACTGTGTTCTCCCAACCCCCTCTTAAATAAGTAAATAAATAATATATAAAAATATTTTTCTCGTGTAATTATGGCTAGGACTTATACTTACAATATTGGATAGAAGTAATGAGATCACATAATGTAATAATTATCAAAACTTTGTCACAAAGAAAATTCCTGGGCCAGATTGTGTTGCTGGTTAATTAATTCTCTGTCCAGTTAAAGGGGGAAAAAAAGTGATGCCAATCTTTATTTAGGGAATTGACAGAAGAGATAACATTTTCCAACGTATGTTATGAGGCTAACACTACCTTATACCCAAACCCAAGAGGGCAGACACAAAAATCTTTAATAAAACATTAGAAAATTGAACCTAGCAATACGTGTAAAGAATAATATATGTTTACCAAGAAATGCAATCTTGGTTTACTATTTGAAAGTCAGTCACTGCAATTTATCATATTTAACAGAGGAGAGGAGAAAAATCATATGATCATCTCAGGAGATGCTGAAAAACATTAAAAAAAAGGCTCATCTCAGAAAACTTGGAATAACAGGAAGTCTCATTTGACAAAGGGAATCTACAAAACCAATGGCTAACATCCTACTTGGTAAAATATGAAAAATATAAGATCGGGTATAACCCTTAAACTTCTATTAAAAATTTACATGACATTTTGCAGACATCTTGAAAACCATTATTTTATTATCATGACACCATTTCAGTTAGAAAAAAAACCACTTTCCTAAAATCCAACATTTTGGCAATGCAGTTTAAGATTCTGTAACAGTTTACCTTACCTCTTGCATTCACAAACTGGATCCAAAATAATTGGGAACACACTCTGATGTAGAGCACTCCCTGGGTAGCTGCCCCCATCCCCTGTTTAGAAATTTTTATTTCAGTAGCAATAATAAGATGAACCTAGGTACAAAAGTATGAAGATTTAGATGAGGATGCTAGTGGTAAAAATGGAGGAAAGGGATACAGAGACATTTCAAAACAGGTAATTCTGGATTGCTACATGTAGAGACTGGAGGACAGGAATTTTTGTTCATGCTGTTTCCTCTGCTTGGTCTATCCTTTTCTTTTGCTGTAGTTAATTCCTCCTCATTTTTTTCAAATTAAATTTTTTTTATCTTGTGGTACTTAATAGATTCACATGAAACTGTAAGATATAATACAGAGTTTCTGTGTACCCTTTACACAGTTCCCCCCAGTTGTAACATCTTGCAAAACTATGATATAATAACCCAATAGGATACTGACATTTATACAGTCAAGATGAAAGGTATTTCCATCACCACAAGGATGCCTCATTTGAGCTCTTATAGCCGTAATGACTTTTCTCCTGCCCTCATATCCTACTTAGCCTCTGGCAACCGCTAATCTGTTCTCCATTTCTATAATTCTGTCATTTCAAGATGATTATGTGAGTGGAATCATATAGTATACAGCCTTTCAGGATTGGTTTTTCACTCAGCATATTTCTCTGCTGATTCATCTAGATGGTTTGTTTATTTACTTTTTAATTGTCCAGGGCAATTTTTTTTAAAGATTTTATTTATTTATTTGACAGAGAGAGAGATCACAAGTAGGCAGAGAGGCAGACAGAGAGAGGGAGACTTAGGCTACCTGCTGAGCAGAGAGCCTGATGCGGGGCTCGATCCCAGGACCCTGATGCGGGGCTCGATCATGTCAGATCATGACCTGAGCCGAAGGCAGAGGCTTTAACCCACTGAGCCACCCAGGCACCCCTTAATGTGAATTTTCTTAATGGCTAATGATGTTGGACATATTTCATGTACTTATTTGAAATGTCTGTCCATTTTCAGCACTATATTGAATAAGAGTGATAGTGGAGATATTTGTCTTCTTACTGACTTAGGAGGAAAGCATTCATTCTTGCATCATTAAGTATAATGTTAGCTGTAGGTTTTTTAATAGATGTTCCCCTAAAAGTTCCCCTAATTCTTTTTTTTTTGAGCATTTCATCATGAGTGGATGTTGAAGTTTGTCAAGTATTTCTGTATCTTATATAGTTTTTTAAACTTGAAAACTCTTGCAACTTCTTCATGGTGTGTTTTCACCTCTCTCTGTTCCTCTTCGTACTTTGCCGAAGGGTTCCACCTTAAATTTCCTGACAATGTTGGGAATAGAAAAAGGTTTTATTTTCTCTATCATGGAAGAGAAGTAAGAGCTCAGGCTTGCTATAAGCCCGGGATTTTATTCCTGATTCTATTTACTTCTTGATGAATGTGATCATATTCTCTTAGAATCTCAGTTGCTTAATTTGCAAATCAGGGAAAAATAGCTACCTTATATGTTTACAGTGATGATTAGATGAATTGATAGAAGAGATACTTTGTTAATATTGATTTTTAGATATAAACTAAGTAATTGATGCTAGACTATTCATCTTCCCTGGTACTTGATAGTCTTCATCATTTGTTGCTTTGCCATAGTAAGTGATTTGGCAGAGAGGAAAAAGTAAGTTTCTCTGCAAAATGCATCAACAGTGGAACATATTAAACTTGCGTTCCTCATTCAGGAATAGGCAAGAGTCAAGTGTACATCTAGCTGCACCAAGAAAAAGGAAACAGATTATGGTCCCAATAATACTAAGGAAAATTTTATGGAGATTCTGAGACATGTAGTGGATGGCAAAGAATAAATTAATATTTAGGTGGGAGGAGAAGGGGTAGATAATAATTGCAGTTACCATGTCTCAGTTGTATCCCAAGATATTATAGATCAGTTCCTTCACTATTACTAGACTATGTCCAGAAAAATTGGAATGAAAACTGCTTTGAAAGGAGAAGAGTGTATGTGTTTAAAGGGTGGGCCTATAAGATACTGAGGAGCCAAAGTTTTCTAGAGAAGGCTGAGCCCTATGCAGGACACTCTTTAGGGGAAGGATAGCAAGCTTCTGTGCTGCAGTCCCTAGGAAATCTGAGTGGAATAAATCCATGAAAAACAGATAATGCTTTGGTAGACTAAGTCAAAGAATAATGGCAGCATACCTCATATTTTCCAAGATATTATTTCTCATTGAAACAGTTTAGCTCAGTGTTGGATCATGTCTTAATTTTTAATTTAGAAAACGTGAACACTATTGCACTTAAAGATTTTTCTACCTGAGCAATACTGTAGACTTTATCTAGTTGAGTTTGTTTTTCTGTTAAATAATTTAAATACTTATTTGAAGGAAGGATTACTGGCTAATAGAGTGCCACTTGTTATCATCTTACTCCTTGGAGTAGAACATGATATGTCAAATGTGTTTACCTACCTTTGCTTTAAACAGTCATCTGACATCCAGTGAAGCATTTCTATCCTCCCAGGAACTTTTATTTCTTGTCTTTAAGGATCAAAAAGGACTGTTACATAAATGTTTTCAAACATTTACTAGATTTGTCTCTTAAATGGGGGATGCAGGTCTTTTCTTTTCTTTTCTTTTCTTTTCTTTCTTTCCTTCCTTCCTTCCTTCCTTCCTTCCTTCCTTCCTTCCTTCCTTCCTTCCACTTACTCTCAGATGGACTTTGTCTTAAGAAGAAAAGAAAGAGAATTCTCCATGGCCTTCAGAGCCTTCATAGCAGGCCTTGTGCCATTGCATAGTTTACAGAGCCCCGAAATAGAACAGCTGACCAAGGGCAGTTGATCCCATTTACTAGAACAAACTGCAAATACTTGGTGACTATTTTGTTAAAATTTGTGGTGGAACATCTAGTTATCAGGTGCCCATTCTGAGTAGACTAGAATCCTCTATTTCTATACTATGGATATTTCAGGTTTTCTGTGCTTTTTATTTTGCGTGTACCAGAATTCCATCTGTGTTCAATAATTTTCTTGGTTTATCAAGAGAACTTTGTTCTGTTTAACAGAAAACATTGAACATTCCTCACTTGGGATATATCCTCAATCTTCATGTTTGTGCATTTTTATCATGTTAAATATATAAAAGAATACCTACAGCTCAAGAAAGCTTTAATTCTTGTAAACAAAGAGTAGAAACTTAAATACAAATTACTGTACTTAGAGATTTTCTGTATTTGACATGGAGCAAATTCCCAGTTCTTTTACAACAACAATAATACGTCAACAGAGACAAAGTAGATATCTTCACCTAGCTTTCCTATCATATTTAAGAAATGGCAGAGCTGGAGTCTTATCTTTCTGGGATACATTTTTATTAAATCAGATAACTCATTACATGAGAAATTCAAAACAGTGAAGGAAGAGAAATAAGGAGTTACTTCTTTACCCCATCTAATGTCTTCACCTCAGTATCCTGCTGGGAATTTCTATGCTTAAAATTATGTACCTTATAAAATTATTCACTTTAATAATGAGTTTAGAAAGCTGACTTCTCCTGTGCAGAATGTAATAATTCAGCTTATTTATAGTCTTGAAAGGATCATATCTGCTGTTTAGAGTGAAGCAGATCTGCAGTTTATACACAGTTTAGAATAATTTTATTTACCAAGCTCTTCAGATGAATAGAAAAATATCCACCTAATCTTAAGTTGCTATGGTGATCAGCTGAACTATTTTACTGTTTAAGCTCTCTGGAAAGTTACTGGAACATTATCTGTTAAGACTACTGGAATGTTAGCCCACTGCTGTGGTGACTTGCTGAACATTGTTCAAATGACCAAAAAAGAGGTAATATATGATCCCCTGGTGCTAAGTTCTCAGGGAGCAGTTTATACTTGTGAAATCTGATTCAACACATATTAACCATGTATTCTCATGTTATGCTTTCTGATGGGATTGCTCTAGAATTAGTCTTTAAGATACTGCATTTTGGGAAACCTAAGTGTAATTTCTCCTTCTTACATAGAGCTTCGATGTTCTTGTCTTGTCATAAATGATAATGAACTTGTGTTCTTCGGAATTAGCTCACTCTATGAGCACAGATGGTCTCTCAG
This sequence comes from Nasua narica, assembly GCA_028533885.1. Classification (NCBI taxonomy): domain Eukaryota; kingdom Metazoa; phylum Chordata; class Mammalia; order Carnivora; family Procyonidae; genus Nasua; species Nasua narica. Next base: position 155,782,631 of record CM052800.1, on the reverse strand, counting down.
TGAAGAGAAAGACACTGGCATAAGAAGACTCAACATTTATGGAATATACTGGAGTTCACATAAATATTTGTAGACTTTCTGTTCAATTTCCTCTGGACACCAAGCAACGTCACTAACTCCAAATGAAGAACTTCCGTTCAGTGTCTAACCATGGGGTGTTCCATGGTTGGGCTGGGGGATTAAGAGTTCATGTTATAAAATATTTCAGATATACAACTAGAGAGAATAAGTACGTGTCACCCTGTTCCTGCAGTTTTTTTTGACATTTGACCAATTTTGTTTCATCTTCTCTCCCATTTATGATATTTTTTTGCTGAGATATTTTAAAGCAATCCCAAACATGCTATTTCATGTCTGACTATTTCTGTAATTGACAGGAATTTTTAATTACTAGTCATTTTTGAGGGTTTTTTAATGCCTTTAATAGCTGTGGCAACTCCTCTTTTATGGGTATAGTGTCTCCCTATACTCTTCTTAAAAATACATCTTAGGTGGCCTTCTGTAATAGCAATCATTTCTTAGGCTCGGACTGACCATTCATAAAACGATTAACAGTTTACGGTTAAATTGTGTATGATCCAAATGTACTATTTCACAAGAGAGAAAATTGAGGCTCAGGGAAGTTAAATGTCTTTCCTAAATAAAGTAACTAGCAGAGCCAAGGAATTGAACAGAGTTCACGATCTCAGAATATTTTCCCTTGTATTATGCTGTGTCTATATATTGCACCACGGGTTTTTCCAGATAATGCAATGCTCCAGTTTGCAGATTATCTTAAAATGCATGTTGTTACCCTTCACTGAAGTGACCCTTTACACCTTTCCTGTATGTAGGTTAGCAGATCAGTTTAGTAAGTTGAGACCTTTGACCAGGTAAACAGAATAAAACTGTGAAAATGATGAAGAATGAGGTATAAAGAACATGAATTTCATTACAGAAAGGAATAGGATGGATTCAGAGAGACTGACGCTGGGAATGAAGGAGGAGAAGCTGTGTTTCTCCTGTGTTTGCAAAGCTGTGTTTAAGTGACTTTGGCTTCTGGAAAGAAAAGGTATGCAAAAGACAAGTTTCTAGGACTCTCACTTTTGTTTGTGATAAGCATTGCTAGTTTTCAAAATAGATTTCAGTTTTAAACTTGATCTGGCCTCAGAGGGTTCTTTTGGGAAAGCCCCATAGTGGGATGTAATAATTCTTTAGGAGTTGAACAAGTGTTTTCCTGCAGAGTGGCTTTCTTTGCTGTTTTGATCACTGGAGGGTGTGAGGAAAAAGTTAGGGGCAGTTTTTCATCTTGTTTAAATCTTTTCCCTGGAGCAGGTCTAATCAAGAAGCAGGTTTTGAAGGCAGCAGGCATGTTATGTATGGATTAGCTGTAGAAGGGCACAGCATATACATACACATCAGAGCACATTTGTTTATACCATTGAATTTCTGATACACGCATTAGTTCTTCTGCAAATGACTTTTTTTTTTTAAATTTAAAAACAGTTAAATGACTATATTCATTCTGGTGCATGGCTCCAAGTCCTAGTGGTTTCTACCATTCCTGATAGCTAAATTATTTCTCCAAGGGTGTGTCATAGTCATGTATATCAATAGTTTCTGGCTACACATTAGAATAACCTGGGGGGCTTTTAAAGACACAGGTGCTGAGGACTGGTATTTTTTAAAAATAATACCACCATCTAGGCAAAGCACAGACTGGGTAAAACCATTAGGCGAACTGTTGATGATGGGCTTTATCACAAAGGGGTCAGGCTGGAAACCTGAACCGATTAGTTGATCTTAATAGCACCACTGGTGGACCAACCACACATTATGAGTCTCACGCTGTTAAAACAGGAAGTAAACAACTCCATCCATGAAATATGCATGTCTGAAGAATTGCACTGGAATCAAATTAAGCTCCTACTGGTTTTCAGGAAATACTGAGGATGGAGGAACACGTTAAATGACACCAAGAGAAATAACTAGACATGTTGGAACATAGGTCACTCTCCAGGAAATATGCCCTGGTTTGTCCAGCAAATCATGGTTTGGGAGCAGACCATCTAGTCTAGAAAGGAAGGGTCTGTTGTAGAATAAAGAGAATTAAGTGATATAAAAACCAAAAGCCACTTGTAAACCCTTCTTGGATGCTAATTCAAACAAACTAAATTTAAAAAGATATCTTTGAAAAAAATTGAGGAAGTTTGCATAGGGAATAGCTATTATATCATATTAAGGAGCTTTAAAAAATTTTGTTAAAACTTTAAATTTCTGTAAAGGCTAGTAGTTATATTTAATAAAAATAAGAATGGCATACAGAAATACTTATGAAATAACATGATGTGTGGGAATTTCTTTAAAATACTCCAGCCAAAAAACAAAAGCAGGGCTTTTGATGAAATGTGATTGTCAACATTTGATAATTTTTGAAGCTGTGTGAGGAGGTCCTATTCTGTATATGTTTAAAATTTCCAAAATATGGCCTAAAACATAAAGAATAAACCACAGATGAATAAAATAAGGACTTCTAGGGTACGGGACTCAGGTATCAGTTTTTTTTTAAGTTTCCCTGGTATTTCTATTATGCAGTCAAGGTTGGGAACCAATGTAGCTGTGTCTTGAGTGAAAGCATCTAGATCTAGGATAAAAAGATTTTTCAAATAAGGCCATGAAGTTCAGAAATGCTTCCAGGTTTTTTCAAAGATTATAATGGTCAGCATATGTTTTATAACTGAATCGTGTACTCTTAAGGGAGCCCTTGGCAATGTGAATCTTGAGATTTTTATATACTATACACACACACACACACACACACACACACACACATATGTAAATCAGAGTTGCATATATTTATATGTTTGAGTTGCATCAGCATTTATGTATATCAGCTGTTATATTTAAATATAATTAAGATATAGGAGGGGTCAAGATGTTGAAAGAGTAGGGGACTCTATTTCAACTGGTCCCCTGAATTGAGCTGAATATCTACCAGACCACTCTGAACACCCATGAAATCAGCCTGAGATGTAAGAAGATATATCTGGATCTCTACAAACAGATATCTCCAGGGGTTGGTTTCAAGGTATGAAGCAGGGAGCCGTGATTCTGCGGGCAGGTATTGGAAGATAAACAGATAGGGGAGGGAACCTCTGGGATCCTGCACCTCCAGAGCGCAAAATCCTCCCACACTGGGGACAGGGCACAGACTCACAGACTGGTGGTGGTGGGGAAAAGACTTCAGGGCAGTGCCCCAGACTGAAACTTGGAGCTGCAGGGACACGCATGTGTCCCCACCAGCCATGAGAGTGGCTGGTGGTTTTAGAACTGCAAAGGAATGTCCTGGACATGGAAATGAGGGCTGAGAGTGCTGCTGTGGGGCACACAACCCAGTACGTTGCGGCTTTTAGCAGCACAGACAAATATGGAGACAGTGTGGTGTTTATTGAAGAAGAGGCTGCAATCTCTGTACTGAGACAGAAGGTTGGATGTGGTCACTTTTGCTCTGACTTTCAGAAAGCCACCAGGGAAGGACAACAGAGAATAAAAATCCCCCAAAACTGGTTTTCAGAGCCCATCCCCTCCCGCAAAGTAACAGTGTGGCAGGCCCCTTCCCCAGAAGACAGGCTAAAAGAAAAAGTGGCCTACAACCCTAAAGTCCCTATAAAACAGGTGCATCTTGCTTGGGTTGTGGTCAGTAATTTGGACTCTGTACACTTCTTCAACTACCCCTCAACAGAATGACTAAGAGGAGGAATCCCCAACACAGGAAAAACTCAGAGACTGTGTCCTTTGCCACAGAACTAATGGATACGGATATAATCAAGATGTCAGAAACAGACTTCAGGGTAACAGTTCTGCAGACATAGCTAGGATGGAGAAAACAATTAGTGGCAACATAGATTCTCTAAGGGCAGAAGTGAGAGCTGATCTGGCAGAACTTAAAGATGCTATCAGTGAGATCCAATCTAATCTAGATACTCTAACAGCTAGGGTAAATGAGGCAGAAGAATGCATTAGTGATCTAGAAGACAAACTGATAGAAAAGAAAGAACAGCAGGAGGCCTGGAATGAACAGCTTAGAATCCATGAAAACAGAATTAGAGAAATAAATGATGCCATAAAACATTCAAATGTCAGAATTATTGGGATCCCTCAGGGGGATGGAAAGAGGGAGAGTACTAGAAGATATATTTGAACAAATCCTAGCTGAGAACTTCCCTAATCTGGGGACTGAAACAAGCATTCATGTCCTAGAGGCAGATCAAGGAGAATAAACCAATGCCTAGGCATGTAGTAATACAACTTGTGAATCTTAAAACCAAAGAAACAATCTTAAGGGCAGTTAGGGAGGAAGGGATTCCTTAGGTACAGAGGGAGGAACATCATAATAACTTCAGAACTGTCCACAGAGACCTGGAAAGCCAGAAAGGGCTGGCAAGACTTATTCAGAGTATTAAATAAGAAGAACATGCAGCCAAGAATACTTTATCCAGCAAGGCTGTCATTTAGAATGGATGGAGAGATAAAGAGCTTCCAAGACCGGCAAAAACTGAAAGAATGTGACTACTAAGTCAGCCCTGCAAGAAATATTAAGGGCGGTTCTATAAAAGGAGAAAGACCCCAAGAGTGATATAGAACAGAAATTTATAGAGACAATCTATAGAAACAAGAACCTCATGGGTAACATAATGATAATAAAATCATATCTTTCTTTTTTCTTTAAAGATTTTATTTATTTATTTGACAGAGAGCACAAACAGGCAGAGGCGCAGGCAAAGAGACAGGGGGAAGCAGGCTCCCTGCTGAGCAGAGAGCCCGATGTGGGACTTGATCCAAGGACCCTGAGATCATGACCTGAGCTGAAGGCACAGACTTTAACCAGGCCACCCAGGCACCCAAAATCATATCTTTCAATAATCACTCTCAACATGAATGGCCTAAGTGCTCCCATAAAATTGCACAGGGTTGCAGATTGGATAAAAGACAGGACCCATCCATATGCTGTGTACAAGAGACTCATTTTGAATCTAAAGATACATCTGGACTGAAAGTGAAGGGATAGAGAACCAGCTTTCATGCCAACGGACCACAAAAGAAAGCTGGAGTAGCAATTCTCATATCAGACAAATTAGATTTTAAGCTAAAGACTGTAGTCAGAGATATAGAAGGACACTATATCATTCCTAAAGGGTCTATCCAACAAGATCTAACCATTATAAATATCTATGCCCCCAACATGGGAGCAGCTGACTGCATAAGCCAACTGTTAACCAAAATAAAGAGACATGGTGATAAGAATACCTTAATTGTAGGGGACCTTAACGCTCCACTCTCACCAAGAGACAGATCATCTAAGCAGAAAATCAACAGAAACAAAAGCTTTGAATGACATATTGACCATATGGACCTCATAGATATATACAGAACATTCTACCCTAAAACAACAGAACACTCATTTTTCTTGAGTGCACATGGAATTTTCTCCAGAATAGACCACATACTGGGTCACAAATCAGGGCTCAACCGATACCAAAAGATTGCGATTATTCCCTGCATATTCTCAGACCACAGTACTTTAAAACTGGAACTCAACTGCACGAAAAAGTTTAGAAGGAATTCAGACACTTGGAAGCTGAAGACCAACCTGGTCAAGAATGTTTGGATCAACCAGGAAATCAAAGAAGAAATTAAACAATTCATGGAAACCAATGAGAATGAAGAAACATCGGTCCAAAACCTATGGGTTAGGGCAAATGTAGGTTCCAAGGGGTAAATACAAAGCCATCCAAGCCTCACTCAAAAAAAAAAAATCTCAAATACACAAACTACACGTTAAAAAACTGGGGAGTCAACAACAAATTAAGCTTAAACCATGGAGGACAAGGGAAATAATTAAGATTAAAGCAGAGATTAATGATTAGAAACCAGAAATACAGAACACTTCAATGAAACTAGAAGCTGGTTCTTTGAAAGAATAAGATCGATAAACCACTGGCCAGATTTATCCAAAAGAAAAGAGAAAGGACCCAAATTAATAAAATTATGAATGAAAGGGGAGAGATCACAACTTACACCAAGGAAATAGAAACAATCATCAGAAATTATTATCAACAGCTATATGCCAATAAGTTAAGCAACCTGGAAGAAATGAATGCCTTCCTGGAAACCTATAAACTACCAAGACTGAAATAGGAAGAAACTGACAACCTGAATGGGCTAATAACCAGTAATGAGATCAAAGCAGTGATCAAAAACCTCCCAAAAAATAAGAGTGCAGGGCCTGATGGATTCCCTGGGGAATGCTACCAAACATTCAAAGATGAAATAATACCTATTCTCCTGAAACTGTTTCAAAATATAGAAACTGAAGGAAAACTTCCAGACTCATTCTATGAGGCCAGCATTACCTTGATCCCAAAACCAGGCAAAGACCCCATCAAAAAGGAGAATTTCAGACCAATATCCTTGATGAATATGGGTGCAAAATGTTCAACAAGATCCTAGCCAATATGATCCAAAAGTATTATCCATTAAAGGATTATCCATCATGACCAGGTGGGATTTATTTCTGGCATGCAAGGGTGGTTCAACATTCGCAAATCAGTAAGAGAAGAGAGAACAACATGGCCCTCTCAGTTGATGCAGAAAAAGTATTTGACAAAACAGCAAATTTCCTCATTAAAACTCTTCAGAGTATAGGGACAGAGGGAATATTCCTCAAGTTCATAAAAACCATCTATGAAAAGCCCACAGTAAATATTCTCGGACAGCCCTCCCCTTAAGGTCAGGAACATGACAAGGATGCCCACTCTTGCCAGTATTATTCCACATAGTACAGGAATCAGACAACAAAAAGAAATAAAAGGTATTCAAACAAGCAAAGAAGAGGTCAAACTCCCTCTCTTCATAGGTAACATGGTACTTTATGTGGAAAACCCAAAAAACTCCATCCCCAAATTACTAGAACTCATACAGCAATTCAGTAATACAGGAGGATGCAAAATCAATGCACAGTAATCTGTTGCTTTCTTATATACTAACAGTGAAAATAGAGAAAGAGAAATTAGAGAATCAATTCCATTTAGATTAGCACCAAAAACCATAAGATACCTTGGAATAAACATAACCAGAAAGGTAAAGGATCTATACTCTAGGAACTAGAGAACACTCATGAAAGAAATTGAAGAAGACACAAAAAGATGGCAAAACTTTCCATGCTCATGGATTGGAAGAATAAATATTGTTAAAATGTCTGTGCTGCCCGAAGCAATCTATACTTTGAATGCCATCCCAATCAAAATACCATTGACATTTTTAAAGTGCTGGAACAAACAATACTAAAATCTATATGGAACCAGAAAAACCCCAAATTGCCAAGGAGATGTTGAAAAAGAAAAAGCTGGGGCATCATGTTGCGTGATTTCAAGCTTTACTACAAAGCTGTGATCACCAAGACAGCATGGTACTGGCACACAAAAAACAGACACATAGCCCAGTGGAACAGAGTAGAGAGCCCAGATATGGACCCTCAACTCTATGGTCAACTGATCTTTGTCAAAGCAGGAAAAAATATCCAATGGGAAAAAGTCTCTTCAATAAATGGTGCTGGGAAAATTGGACAGCGATATACACAGAAGAATGAAATTTGACCATTCTCTTAGGCCATGCACAAAGATAAACTCTAAATGGATGAAAGAACTCAATGTGAGACAGGAATCCATCAGAATCCTAGAGGAGATCATAGACTAACCTTTTCAGCATCGGCCGCAGCAGCTTCTTTCAAGATATGTCTCCAAAGGCAAGGGAAACAAAAGCAAAAATGAACTTTGGGGACTTCATCAAGTTAGAAAGCTTCGGCCCAGCAAAGGAAACAGTCTACAAAACAAAGAGACAACCCACGGCATGGGAGAAGGTATTTGCAAATGTCACTACAGATAAAGGGCTGATATCCAAGATCTATAAAGATGTTCTCAAACTCAACCCCCCAAAAAGCAAAAATTCAAGTAAAAAAAATGGGCAAAAGACATGAACAGACACTTCTCAAAAGAAGACATACAAGTGGCTAACAGACATGAAAAAATGTTCATCATCATTAGTCATCAGGGAAATTTAAATCAAAACCACATTGAGATCCTTACACCAGGTAGAATGGCAAAAATTCACAAGGCAAGAAACAAATGTTGGAAAGGCTGTGGAGACAGGCAAACCCTCTTAGGCTGTTAATGGGAATGCAGGTTGGTACAACCTCTTTGGAAAATGGTGTGGAGGTTCCTCAAAAAATTAAAAATAGAGCTACCCAATGAGTCAGCAATTGCACTACTGGGTATTTACCCCAAAGATACAGATATAGTGAAAAGAAGGGTCACATGCACACCAACGTTCATAGGATCAATGTCCACAATAGCCAAACTGTGGAAGGAGCCAAGATGCCTTTCAGCAGATAAATGGATAAAGAAGATGTGGTTCATATATACAATGGAATATTACTCAGCCATCAGAAAGATGAATATTTTTGCATCAACATGGATGGGACTGGAGAAGATTATGCTGAGTGAAATAAATCAAGCAGAGAAAGTCAGTTTTCATATGATTTCATTTAACTTGTGGAACATAAGGAATAGTATGGAGGACATTAGGAGAAGGAAGGAGAAAACGAAGGGGGGTGGAAATTGGAAGGGGAGATGAATCATGAGAGAGTGTGGACTCCAAGAAACAAACTGAGGTTTTGGGGGGGATGGGTTAGCCTGGTAATAAGTATTAAGGAGGGCATGTATTGCATGGAGCACTGAGTGTTATAGGCAAACAATGAATCATGGAACACTACATCAAAAAGTAATGACATACTGTATGGTGACTAACGTAATAAACAAAATAAAAAAATAAAAATAATTAGGATATAATTATGTCAATATAGGTATATAGTCAATTTATGTGTATATGTAATTCATATATGTAATGTTATGATGATATAAATACATAAATTAATATTTAAGTTTATATAATTATAATTAAGCATGTATTGTGTAATTAAGCATATATATGTGTATGTATATACTTACAGTTGCTGTTACTTTAATATACTCTGTATAGTATATAGCATATTAGCATATATTATGCTAGTATAATATGGAAGTATACGATATGTATTATCTACACAGTATATTATGATACCAGCCATTAGTAGTGAATTCTCACCTGATTTCAATTTCAAATGTTCCACTCGGTTGTTATAGTATATGCGCCATTTTTTTGTTTAAAAAAACTTCTTGTAGTTAATACTCCTTTACAGAGATTTATTTTTTCCTTTCTAATAAGGTTGCCAGGCTATTTCTGTAATCCTTTCTTTTATAGAAAGAGTAGTTTTAGGTGTATGAATTATGTAGTCACTCGACACTTATTGAGATGATGTTTATGGAATGTCCTGTGCAAAGCATTGGAATGATTTTGAGTTAATTATTATTTGGCTTTTTCACCATTTGTTGGTGGATATATAATGTTAGGCGTTTGGTCTAGTTGTTGGGATCTGTTATTTAAAAAGAAGAAAAACATAAACTGAAATTGGAAAGTAAATGGGAAGAAACATCTGACAAATTTAGAGAGAAACTGAATTCTGTAACTTTGAATGGAAGGAATCCTGGGAGACAACTCATCACACTTCTCTTTATGGCTGAGAGTTCATTTTATAATGATGGTGGAAAAAACTAAACCATCTAACGTTTTAAACATGAACTCCTCCATAACTGGAGTTCAGGATTGTACAAGGACACCTATCCCTATCACCCAAAGCTGCCAGACAGCTGCAGCTCAAGCTGATTACTTGTTCTATGAAGCACGTGACCACCTATTCTGAATTGCCGGAAGGTCACTTTTCCAAAGGGCATGGCTTCCAGGTCTCTGCCACAGCTGTCCACTGTCTTCGGCTTGTCAGCTAACCATACTGCCCACACAGAGATAGGGTTTTTCATTGGAGTCAAGGAAAAAAGAGGGCAGCATTAGGCAAGATTCAAGAGTGGTAGCTAGGGAAATGGGAAAACAGAAGGCAGTAAATATGCCAAAAGTGTATATTTAAGGATAAGAGAAAGGAAGGGCTAGCATTGAAGATGTGTCCCTCCAAGTAGGGGCGAATAAAGGCTGGCATCTCCTTATTTGTAAACTACTTAAAGCACCAATGGTGTACTGATTTATAATTGGCTTCTCCTGTGATGGAGAAGGCTGAGGATGAGGATCACCACAAAGAAGAAAGTTGAGAAGCACTAACCTTTTATGGATATTTGGAAAAGGAAACAAGAAAATAGACCAAGGACAGTAATATTGAAATTTGGTAAAGTACTTGGTTATTGTTGCAACTTCTTTTTAGTGAGAAGCCACAACCGCTTACAAGAAAAGCTGTACTGTAGTTATTTCCAGGGCAATAAAACTCCAGAGATGTGCCCTGTTCAGACATCTTCAGGAGCACTGGAGGGAGAGAATCCCTAAGAAATATGTGTTGGCATCTGTTTAAAGGAGAGTAAGGAAACTATAATTTATAGTCTTAAGAATAAAAATGAAGTGGAACATGTGAAATCATCTTGGGAATAGAATGCAGTTCTTGAAGCTTGGGAGGTAGGTTGGAGGTTATCTAGGTTAAGTTCCTGGCACTCCAAAGGGACATTTGGTTGCCTCTTTGACATGATACCTCTCTGTGCCTTGAGTTAGAAAGATACACATGAAAAGGAACTCTCAATATGAAATTACTTATAGCCAAATGTCTAGTAAAAACCTAAATACAAAATATTTATAGTAGAAAAATTTTTCTGTTTTGTTATTTATCTTTCTAAAAGTCAAATTTCTGCAACTTTATGGTTTGGTATTGGAATGGCCTGAGGAAAGGGGGGTTAATGAAATAACATGCTTATTAAAACATTTTTTAAAAATTTTTGGCATAATTTAGACTCAGGAGTTGTAAAATTGTCACAGAGAGTTCCCATGTATCTTTTGCTTAGCTTCTCTCAATGAGAACATCTTATATAGCCATAGTAAAGTTACCAAAACATGAAATTAATGTTGAAAATAGTACTTTTTTTTTAGTTAATAGTATTTTAACTATAGAGCTTATTTAGATTTCACTACTTTTTACATGTTCTCTTTTTTGGGGGGAGGGTATATAGTTTGATGAAATTCTATCATGTGTATAGATTCGTGTGACCAGCCTCACATTCAGCGCACAGAACTCTCTAGTTATGTCAAAGAAGCTTTCTCCTGTTACTCCTTTATCATCACATTCTCCCCCCAACCCTAATACGTGATAACCACTTGTCTCTATCACTAAAAATCGGTCATTTCAAGAATGATATGTAAAATAAAAAAATTTAAAAAAATAATAAAAAAAGTAAAAAAAAAAGAATGATATGTAAATAGAGTGATTTCTTTGCAGCCCTTTGAGATTAGCTTTCTTTTGCTCAGCTTAACACCCTGAGGTCTGTCCAAGTTGTTGTGTGTTTTGATTGTTGAGTGGTATTTTGTCAAATGCATGTAAGTTTATCCATTCAGTCCTTGAAGGATATCTGTTCTTATTTTGTTTTTTTTTCTCCCCCAATTTTGACTCTAAGATTATACTTTCTACCATTTCTTTCCTAGTTATATGAATTCTGACAGTGCGTATTATGTCTCTTAGGTCTTAACTCCACATGGGGTAAGGCACAAGAAGGATAAAGAACAGATTAACAGTTTGCAAAGATCACTAGAATGATGAGTTTTTAGCTGAATAAAATATGTACATCAATTTTTTTTAACGAGTCAAGAATATTCTAAGAATCTCAGGAAAACAGACAGGTAGTAAGCATTGTAAAAACAGGAGGAATGCCTGAGTTCTAAAAAAACAACAACAATAATGACAAAACCCCAAAACCTCTTGAAATTCTTGAAAGAATGGTTCATGGCTATAGTTTGTGACTCCTTTTCTTAGGTGGTGCTGGGGGCCTTTGTGCAAGCTGAGGGTAAATATTAAAGCATTTGCTCCTCATTTAGACGTTTTCTTATACTCGACCTTCCTCCATCAGTTTTCTTCTCTCAGCATACTGGGCAGAAGAATGCAAGCACAGTGCAAAAATAGGTGTAAACGTTACATTGATTTAGATGCTGGTGTGTTCCAGTGGTTACTCTCTGCTTTTCTGGGGATATTTACACTGAATGATAGCCATCCTAACCTGTACAACTTACCCTAAGACCATTACTCATGATTATAGCTCATGATTTACAAATCATTCATTATTTTACTTAATTTCTTGAGTACATAGAGGAGTTAGCCAACTTGTGAGTCTTGGTACACACCACTCATTCATTTTACTTGGGTTATTTTCTCTTCAGCATTGAGTAAAACTATTTTCCATCTTCTTCCTTTTTCAAAGCTGCTAAACTTCAAAAACTGCTAAATCTTCTCCAAGAAGTTTTCTTTAAAGATTCAGTTGTTCAGTTATACGCAACTAATGCATTTTTGAACACTACATCAAAAACTAATAATGTACTGTATGCTGGCTAATTGAACGTAATAATAAAAAATGAATAAGAATAAAAAAATATTTCCAGGAAAAAAAAAAGATTCAGTTGTTTCTCTTCATACTTCCACACATATACATTTGTGCTTTTGTTACGGTTTTTTTTTGTTTGTTTATTCTGCTTCTCCCATGTCAGTCATCCCTTCTATTTCTTCATAATCAGCAGTCCATATAGTAAGGGCTTGACCTGTATTTAACTTGACCCTTTAAAGGTCTACATAATTCCCTTTGGGGACAGGTTTAACATGGATTTGGGGAGTTAACACAGACCTATTTTCCCTGAGTTTTTCTCAACCATCATTGCATCTGTTAATAGTATATTTTCTCTTACAATAGGTTCTTTTTAAGGAATAAAATTTGCTTTGTTTTTTTTTTTTTTTTTTTTTTTGACCCTCTGGGTAGTTAGGTGTTAAGTTGGAAAATAGGATGATCTGATCAAGTGAGTCCTCGTGTGACGTTAAGAAGATCTGGGATTCTGTACTTGATTTGCCTCTAATTCCCTGCATTCTGCATCCTCATCAGCAAAATCAGGCAGATACAAGAGCCTACATAGCTGACTGGGTTGCTGTGATGACAAAAGGAGATAATATAAAAAGTTTTAGACTGGATGTGGGGGTCACATCTTTATCCAACAAACCACCTTGGGTTGTAGCATAAAATTATGACTGATGATCCTGTTCAACCATGTATCTTAATCTCTCTAAAACTTCATATTTTCATATGAAAAAAAGGTAGTGTTGATAGCGCTTGGGTACTTCAAAGAGTTTTGTCTGAGAGAAGGAACAGATTTGCTGCGTGCAGTGTCCATCTCTGAATATTCCAGTTCAGGAGAAACTATGGAGAAGCCTCCAGAAATGTGGGAATTCAAAGATTCTTTTTAAAAGTTGAGAATTAAAAACTTGTCTGTGTAGCTAGATAAAATTGCTCTGGAACTGGCCTGTGGATGGGTAAAAGGAAAGTGAGCCCTTTCACCTTTTACAAAGGTTGTAATGATATTGTCCGTGTGGCTTCATGTTCAATGTTGTCCTAATGGTAGATGACGTGGTTGATACACTGTCCCACGAGTGATAACACTGAGTTTAAGTCATGACTGTGACAGACTGAAGATATCCCATCATTCTTGGTTTCAACATTGCTCAAACTGTGTTTCAGAAGAATTCTCCCAAAAGAATTCCTTAAGGACCACCCTGATTTTGTACTAGGGAGAAAAAGCTTCAAAATAGGCCATGAGTCTAGCTACAAACGTAGTCCACACTGTCATAATCTCTCCTCAAAACTTCCAAAATGGCTTCCTAAACTGCCCCTTTTTTGACTCTTGATCCTTTATAGTCAGTTCTCCACACAGCAGCTAGAGTGATCTAAAAATACAGTTCTTTTGAGAATATAATTCCTAGTGCAAAACTCTCCAGTGGTTTTCTATTACAATCAAACGCAATGCAGGTGCCTTGCCATAGCCCATCAGAACTGAATGTGAACTGGCCCAAGTTGTACTTTCAACCTCATCTCTGACCACTGGCCCTATTCTTTGCTTTACCCAAATCACACTGGTTTTCTTGTTTTTCTTTGGCTCTGCCTGAGGACCTTTATAGTTGTTCTTATCCCTGCAGGACACTCCCCATTCTCCCCATCTTTGCCTGCCTGATTCTCACTTCATTTCCATGTCTTTCTAAATGCCCCTTCCTCAGAAAGGCCTCCCTTAATCACTATATGTAAAATATCGGCCCTTACTCTTTTGACACTCTGTCCACAATTACACTTCAGTTTTCTTCATGACTTTTCACCCAAGATCATCTTAGATTTCTTGCTTTATTTTGTCTTCCTTTGTAGAATGTAAACTCCTTGAGATTGGGACATTGTCTTTTTCTTACAGTATCCCCCTATATGTAACAATATCTAGTACTAAAGGGGTTTTTGACAAGTGTTTGTTGAAAGAGAAAAGAGTTATACTGGGGGTCAGATATGCCCAGTGTCAAATCCACACCTTATCAGTTGCCGATTATTGGAAGATGCAGCATTTCTCTTTAACTTGCTAAGCTTTAGTTTGCATGTTTTAAAATGTGTCTAATGTTAGCTTCTTCATAAGTTATTGGAGGAATGAAACGAACTAATAGATAAAGCGAACCACAGAGTGGGCAATACACAACGTCCCCCTGGGCTGAGTGTATGTAGCTGATTGGGGGCACTCTCTGTAAAGTCGTCTAGAAGCTCAGGGTTTTTTGTTTTTGGGTTTTTTTTGTGTGTGTGTGTGTTGGTTTGGTTTTTGTTTAGTTTTTTGTTTAGGTTTTTTGTTCTATTTTGTTTTATCTTTTTGTGGCAGGATGATGGACTGCTCAAGGGGCTGGTCAAAGCCCTCAGAGGGTTGTAGGCCATGAGTTTGAGATCCACTGGACTATGTCCATGCAATATGAAAAATAGATAAATGGAGAAACAATTGTCCTTGTGCTTCCCAATTCCCAGCTGGGGATCTTGTCTGCAGTCTGAGAAGGCCCTTGTGGGTTTCTGTGGATGTTGTGGAGGGTACCATGTATGCCCTGCTTGCATTTAGATGCTCAGACCTCTGCTGGAAAGGGTGGAAAAAAACTCCACTAACTCCCCTGCTTGAGTGAGCATGAGAACATGGCATGAAATGGAGAAACTGTGTCTCCCACTTTTGTTCTTGTCAGGACTGGGTTTAAACGTACGGACTCCACTTCCCTTTTATTTTTCTTTCATTTGTGGTGAGACCACTTCTAAAATTCCTGGAGTCCTGCGAAGCTAATGCAGTACTAAAGGTTTGCCTACGGATATCTGTCTCAGATGAAGTAATCAGAGCTAGAGCAAGACAAGAGAACAGCATGGATATAATAAGCTCATTAAGATAATATAAACACTTACATAATACTTATGAGGTACCAGGTAGTCTTCTAGAAACTTGTTGTCTAATTCATTTCATCTTCACAATAACCCTGTTAGGGGAACAGCTGCTATTAGCCCCATTGTACAGGTGAGGAAACCCTGAGGCCCAGGGAGTGAAAGTCCAAGGTCACAGAGTTGGGTAACAGCAGCGCAGAGCCCCAAGTGCCATGTGATGTAGGTGGGGCCACAGCCGCTCCTGTGTCCCCAACCTTCTAGCTCTGTTGTTCCCTATAACAGCGGAAACTCCAGTAGAGAGAGATAAGCATGTAGGTCTCCGTCATATTAAGAGCTGTGAATGCAAGATTGGTTAAAAACTGTATCTGTGGGGGCGCCTGGGTGGCTCAGTGGGTTTAAGCCTCTGCCTTCGGCTCAGGTCATGATCTCAGGGTCCTGGGATCAACCCCCGCTTCGGGCTTTCTGCTCAGCAGGGAGCCTGCTTCCCCCTCTCTCTCTGCCTGCCTCTCTGCCTACTTGTGATCTCTCTCTGTCAAATAAATAAATAAAATCTTAAAAATAAAAAACAAAACTGTATCAGAGCCATCCACATTGGAAATCATATCACCTTAAACTTGAGTACTTTTTGGTTGACAAAGCAAGTTATTTATTCATGTTCCCAGAAACCATCTCTTGTATTGTCCAGTGCCACTGCTGAGGTTTTGTTCCTTCGTCTGTCTGCAATAATGCCATTGTCTTGACTCGTCCAGGGCAACCACGGAGGCTCTGTGAAGTCAACCAGCCTCTCCCTGGGCACCACTGTCATACCATTCATTACACGTGCAGTGCATGAAATGTTTGTTTGCTAATTTTTGTTCTTGTTCTCATGCATTCCTTCAAGTGCACTGCCAATCCCCATAGGATTAGGAGTAGATCTGTTTTTTCCTTTTATTAGTCCTTTCTCAGTTCCTGCTGTAGATCTTTGCATCCAGTCAGTGCTAAATAATTACTATTAAGCTGAACAATCAGCCCAAAACAAAGAAATACACTGGTGCCTGGCTTGTTAGTTTTGTAAGGACAGAGATAATCATAAGATTAGTAGCTAATATTTGCAGAGTGTACTATGTGGCATGAGTCAAGGGTTTTTACCTATAGTAACTCATTTAATTCTGCCAACAACCCTAAGCACTGCGACTATGAACTTCATTTTACACATGGGGAAACTCTTGCTTCTTGGGGAGCTAGTGTGTGGAAAGTCTAGCTTTACTACCCTAAAAACAGTGAATGTGCAGGAGGAGTTGTGTTACTGTGGCTTAGAACGGCTACTGTTGAGGAAGCAGTATTACAGCTTGATGATTTGGAGGTTGATTTGGAAGACATATGTAACTGAAGTATTATTCTTATTAGATTTATCAGTATCTCTTCCACTAACTCTCTTTCCTTTAGATACCGGGAAAGGACAGGACCTGAAGAGTGTGTCCTCTGCTGGAAAATGGGAGCTCTTTCTTGGGCATATTCTTAAGGAACATTTTTTTATGATGGAGAACCTGGGTGTTTACTTTCCTATTTACTATCTGTTTGATCTTGGCAGATTATTAAGGATCTTGAATTTGATTTTTCTCATCTGTTAAGTGGATTTTGCTTAGCCACATTAGGGTCATGATCAAGGTTAACTGAGATTCTATGTGTGCAAAGAACCAGGTAGGAAGAATGGCATGGGTGCTCACTGGGTAGACATTGGCTGTTATTGGGTGCAGCCATTACCTTAAAATCCTAGATAAACCATAGGTTTGAGTTGAGTCAGAAGCCTTGGGTTGGTGAGTGTGTTCTCTTGCTACAAGACGCAGGCTTTGTCCTGTGCCCTTGGAAATGATTGCTTGGAGATAGCCCAGTAAGGTAATAAACAAACAAACAAACAAACAAACAAACAAACAAAGTAAGTTATGGATAGGTTGGCATTTTGTACAACATTGCGAATAAGACATTCGTGGTTATTGAGCCACAATTTCCACTGTAATAGAAAAAGCAGTTGCTTTTAAAGTTCTTGTTCAATTTAGCAATTATGGATGAGTTAAAATGTAGGCTTTTTGAATTGGATTTGGAGGATAACGTAAAGTTCTATCCTGTAGTGGGGAATGACTCATAGAGGAGGTAGTTTGACACAGTAGAAACAGCAGCTGATAAGGAGCCAGGAGACCCAAGTTCCTGGCCTGGATTTGCATGAATAAACTGTAATAGTCTTTGGGAAAATCATTAAACATCTCGGTTTTTTAGTCTGTAAAATGAGAGGGCTGTGTTTGGGAATGGATCTTTCAACATATATAAGATTCTACCAAGCAGATTACTGAAAATGGAATGTGTTGTCTATGGTCATTAGGGAACAAAGTATTCTTGTTAAACAGTACTCTTTTTTGGAGAGGATTACCAAGTGAACAACTAGAACCCAAGAAAATCCAGACCAGGACCAGACTGATACAGACAAAAGTAGACACCTGGGAATCTCGTAATATCCCAAGGTCGTTGCTATGTACTGGGAAAGTATAGCCATACTAGTTTCAAGAGTTTCTGATGATGAGTCATTATAAGCAGAGGATTTATGCGAATCCATCAATGGGATTTTTAAATGTTTATCATGTTATGGATGTCCTGTCATGTACTTTATGCACTGATAAACGTTGAGAAATAATTTGTTGGTTGACAAAACTTTCTGAAGTTTGCAAATATAAAAATTAATTTGGGTTAGCTAGCTTTTCTAGTTTTTCTTGGCACTTTTTGTTTCTTCATATAATTTCGGTCACAGGTGTGAAGCTACATTTTATGCTGATTGCTTTTTTAAAAGGTTTAAGGTTTTACAAAGTCAGAGTTTGAGTGGTGTCATTTTCTACACTCTATATCACCAACCACCTGCAGAATTAAAATAGGTCAAGTATGGAACAGATGGATTAGGTGATTCCTTAGAAATATTCACTAACATTAGAAGGGTGCCTCCTGTGTTACAATAGACATGTTCTTGAGAGCTGTGAGAATTAAACTTTGAAAAATCGAATCTAATTTTCCTATCAACTTGTATTAGAATTTCAAAAAATGCTTTAACTTCATTTCTAATTGATTTTTTGATTAGCAATGGTTCTTGCCATTTTAACTCTAAATTACATTGTCTCCCCAACCGCCATAGTTAATGATATATATATTAAAAAAATGGAGCAGGGGCGCCTGGGTGGCTCAGTGGGTAAAGCCTCTGCCTTCGGCTCAGGTCATTATCTCAGGGTCCTGGGATCGAGCCCCACATCGGGCTCTCTGCTCAGCAGGGAGCCTGTTTTCCCCTCTCTCTGCCTGCCTCTCTGCCTACTTGTGATCTCTTTCCTCTCTGTCAAATAAATAAATAAATAAAATCTTTAAAAGAATATCTAATAAAAAAACAATGGAACAAATCAAAGAAGCTTTCCCATGCTCTAACCGTGTGTACCGAACTGGAGGAGGAGTGTGTGTATGTGTGTGTGGTGGTGCTGGGCTATCTGGCTGCTGAAGGACCTTGGTCTGGTGCTTTCTCTGCCACATAGATTGTTGCATCTTTGAGCAAGATCTCTTCGCTTCCTTTAGCTACCATTTTCTCACCTGTAAATGATGACCTCCATTGGTTCTATCTGGCTCCAATATCCTACAAATAATTGAGTGGGAAAAGGAAATTTTCTGTAAATAAGACCATAATTTTTCTTTTTGTGATTTAATTTTATTAAGGTGGCTTATACCTATCTATGAGTGAATAGTGGTCTCCCTTTATCCTTGTTTTTATTTAGATTTTTTTTGACTGGTAAATTGGTAAATTCCATTTTGGCTAGATTAAATCGAGAATCCTTGGGAGGCTTGTTCAGCCATAGACAGATTTATTCACCTTTCATGCCTGATGAGGGAAAGGAAATATTTTAAGATAGAGCTGACATAGAACATTAATTTGACTGAAGCCTTTCCGTGTGAGGAGTGATTATAGCATCTTCATTGCCATAATGGAGAGAGATTAGCATGGATTAGATTATCCCATGTACAAAGGTTGTACAAATTGATAGCTGTTATTTGTAGGCGAGGCTGATCTTTACAGTTACTGGCATGACTTCCTAAGCAATATAGTCATGATTCCTTTCATGTGGTTTACATGTGGCAACCAGAGAAGTGCATATCCCTAGTTACCAAAACCTTGTGTCTCCCAATAGGAACTTGGCACAGACTCAAAAACACAAGATGTGAATGCACAATATGAAGGGGACGGCGCTGGTCATCTGGTGTGCTGTCTGCAATGAGAGCACACACTGGCCAAAGGCAGAAGAGTTCCTGAAACAGATGTTCAGACAAGATGGCTAGGATACTGTCGAAATGTGGTCTAGAATAATTATGAACATAAGCCTAAAAAGGTAGCCAAGATATGGTTCTGAATTATTGCCAGCCATGGGATTATTATTTAATTCCAGTTTAGTGTTTTTCCTGCCAAGTATGTGCCAGACCCTCTGAAACGGAATCTGGTTTTTGCCAGAGGTACTTAGCAACTATATTTTAAGCCTAAATTCCAAAAAAAATATATAAATAAATAAAGACAAATAAATTGCTTTCTTATGGGAGTAAGTTGTATTTCAAAAAGCCTCTGAAACCCCTAGCAAAATCTCAGACTTTCCCTGACTTAGTGGAAGAGAGGGGGCACTCTTCGCCTCCATTGAACCCATCTGGACTTGTCACATTGTCGTTCCTCATGTTTATAAGCAATTGGTACCCGTGGTCAGTGATTATTAGTACTTACATGACCACCCTTATCCCACCTCGTTGCTTTCACCTGCTCCCTCTTGCTTTTCTACTCCACTGGAAGTGACTTCCTCCTTGAACCTTCAGATGCGCAAAATATCTACCTGCTTGGGGTTTTTTATTTTTTACTTTTTAAATTTTATTTATTTATTTGACAGAGCAAGAGAGAGCACAAGCAGGGATAGAAGCAGGCTCCCTGCTAAGTAAGGAGCCTGACATGGGGCTTAATCCCAGGCCCCTGGGACCATCACCTGAGCCGAAGGCAGTTGCTTAACCAACTGAGCCCCCCAGGTGTCCCCTGCTTCGGGGTTTTTACCTCACTTCACTGTCTGCTAGAAAGCTCTTCTTTCCTATAGTATAAGTCTCACTCCTCATTTTCCTCAGGTTTTTGCTCAGATGCCATCTTATCCACAGGTTTTTCCGGTCACCACCAGCATTCTCTGTCATTTGCATCTTGCTCTGTTTTACCTCGTAGCACTATGTGCTAATCTGACAGATGACATTTTTACTTGCACACTTGTTTATCTGTATTTTCCCTCTAGAATGAGGATAGAGGCTTGGAACAACGCCTGGCACACAGTGGTTGCTCAGTAAATCCTGAGAAAATGAAGAAATTGTTAGCATTTAATTTGTATTGTTCATATACGTTATGTTGGGGGCTTCCAGAAGATAGTATTGGAATTTAACTTGAGACACAAACGCTGAAAGAATCTTGGAGACCAGAGGTTCTTAAAGGACTCAAAGAGTGTTCATGCACTCAAAGCAGCATTTCACAAGGTTTAATATATGTATGAATCAGTAGGGTATCTTATTAAAAGTGCCTGAGGAGGGCACATGTTGTGATGAGCGCTGGGTGTTATATGCAACTAATGAATCGTTGAGCATTATAGCAGAAACTAATGATGTATTATATGTTGGCTAATTGAACATAATAAAAGATAAATAAATATATATATGTAAATAAATAAGTACACAAAAAAGTACCCATTCTGATTCAGCCGTTGTGGGTTGGAGAGTTGGGGGCCGGGCTTCTGCATATCTAACAGGCTCCCATGTGATGCTGAGGGTGCTGGTCCAAGGATTGTGTTTTAAGTAGGAAAGCTTGAAGGCATCCATAGGTGTGATTCAAGGGGTGCACAGAGTCAAGGCCATTATTTTGAATACCAAGTATCATTGTTCTGGTACAAACTACTTTCTGAAGTTTTCTGATTAACAGAATGCCAATAAGCAGATAATTTATTAGACATTTTTTTTTTTTTAAAGATTTTATTTATTTATTTATTAGGAAAGAGAGAGAGTGAGAGAGAGCAGGTCAGAGTGAGAAGCGGACTCCGCATGGAGCTGGGAGCCCGATGTGGGACTCGATCCCAGGACTCCGGGACCATGACCTGAGCTGAAGGCAGTCGCTCAACCAACTGCGCCACCCAGGGGCCCAATTTATTAGACATTTTAAAATAGAACTTTGTTAGCCATGCATTGTTCTTCTGTATGCAGGCATACATTATGTATACGGCAATTTCTTTTTCTGAGAAAATGGTAGAGAGCATACATGCAATTCTCAAAGGGGTGATAATGCCAAAGAAGGGCTAACAACCATTTTTTAACAGACGATGTTAAACAAAGGAAACTCGAGGTATCACACCAAAGCACATCATAACCACAGTTACAATGGTGACAAAACCTGCACATACACTTGCAAATACTTTGCAAGATTGTGTTTCTACTACAACAGTTGTTTTTTGTTTTTTGTTTTTTGTTTTGCTAAACAAACAACTTACTTTTTAAGTTAACGCTTACCAGAGATGATATTTTCCCTGGGAAGTATTAGGTGAAAACATTTGCAAAATGCTTGGAACCCTACAATCCCAAGACAAATATTTATTTTCCCTCAGCCACTGGAAATGGACCCCAGCTGGAAACACTGGCTAAAAACGAATATTTGGAAACTCTAAGGCTCTCTATAAAATACCATTGCAGTAGCTCACTGTCCTTCTAATCTGAGGCCAAAATACCCTCGAAGGGGCACTGGTGTAGAAAAGCTGTTTTCAGGCACAAAGCAAAAAACAGCCCATCAAGAGCTGCCTAGATTTTCAGTCAGGCAACTTATCCCCAGATGCATTTTTCTTAGCCAAGGAGTGTGGGCAGTTTAGTTTCAGAAGTAATAATCCCCTGAATGAACAAGAGAAGACATTTGGAAAAACTGAGATGTTTAATATTAAAAGACTCTCCTGTGATAGATAACTAGTGCAGGGCTTAGTCAGATGTGTTACATTGTAGAATCCCTCACATTGTCATGGTATCGTTGTTATCATGATTGCCATCGAAGCTACTAGTCAGCGTGGATGACACTCAGTGAGGACTTAGTATATTCTGGTCAGTGTGCTAAGCACCTTCCATATTTTTTCTGTAGTGGAAATACTTTTAAAAACTTATTTGAGGTAGGTCCTATAATTATTTTTGTTTTCCAGGTAAAGAGGCTGATATATAGATAAATATTTTATGTTGTTCTAGGTGACAAAATCAGTGAGCGATAGAGTTGGGATTCAAATTTAGACATTCTGATACTAGAGCTCATGCCATGGACTGTAATGTTGTACTCAGAACCACAACACCTTGATTGCTGGTGACCTTGGGACATCTATTTAGGGGACTAGATTTTAAAGTTCGTTGGTTCGATTTGCCCTCAGGGGTAAAGAAAACAGATTTTTATAAACTTCTATCAGCAAATTATTCTGAATTTTTTTTCAGAAGAAACACTAAATACTCTTGATTAATCATGGTGAAATTTTTACTCGTGTGAGCTGGGAGCTTCAGCATTCCCATTTATGTGGCTCTGTAGCATGGCAAACATAACGGTATGCGAAAATGACTCAGGGTGAGGATAAATGCAACTGTTTTTGAAATTGACCACTTTTTCTTAATGCTCGGTTTGTGCTTCTGTGAATGAACAGAACTTCAATACTTCAATGTGAGTATTGGACAGGGCTCTTAGTTGCATATAACAGAATATGCATAGGCTAGTTTAATCAGAAAGAAGAATGTATTGATAGCTATTAGTAAGCTTCCAAAATCTCTGAGAGGTTGCTAGACAGCCTGGTTCTGGGGCTACATAGTCATACCCAAGGACATCACATGGCTTCTGTGATGCCAGGTATGTGCCTTCTGAAGCTGATGAACCAAATGCCTCCCTAATCACTCCTACCAGAAACCTGGTTCTGGTTTGGTGCCCAGATATAAGGTAGTCTCTCAGTTTTCTGGCTTCCAAAACTGGACTTTCAATATGAGAAAACCCCCAAATTTAGGAATATGTCCAAAGATATTGGGCAGTCAACACAAGGAAGCCCCCAATATTGTGAAATATTCGGATAAATGTGAACTATCTTTCTCTTTATTGCATTTCCCCCTCATTTCAGTTCCTTTGACTGCTAATTTCTTATTGAGAACAGAGACTCCATTCAGTCCCCAAAATGGCTGTGTTAAGTTCACAAAAAGGCCTGTCATGGATTTTTTGTCTGTTGAAAAAATAAAATCTGTATTAAAAAGGCAGTGAAGGAAATGTGGCGAATTTGGTGCTAAGCATTTTTAACTTGAGTGAGATGGTAGGACATTTAAATGAACATAGAATGGGCAAACGGGCTCAGAAGTACACATAGGTCTCTATGTTTGGGAGTAGGAGTTGCCTTCCAGGGATTGACAGTTGAAGCATTGGCCAGGGAATGAATGTGTTTTCTGATGTCAACAAATAGGACAGAAGATTGAACATGGAATCCTGAAGACCCCTCCCCCATATCCATGTACAAGTCCAGGTGCACAAAAGAACAGCAAGCCTGTAAAGGAATGGAGAAGGACCAGATAGAGAGTTGAGAAGACACCTGTATTCTTACAGTGTCACAGGGATTAAAGGAGGCAATATATTGGAACGGATTGCCTTTGACTCTTCATTAAAATATAGTCTTAATGTAAAACAGGATTTAAAAGAGATACTATTTGAGGTGTGTCTCCTGCTTACCAAATTTGTTTTCAAATCTTTATCATTTCATTTGAGTAAACATAATTAAAATCATTAAATCTAGAAATTCCTTTCTATGTGTGGTTAAAACAATTTTGAGTTATTTTTATTTTAGCTTAAACATAAGGTCAAATCCAGTTTCTTGTAGTTAATCACATATTTGAAGAAATGACCTTAAGAAATCTGATTTGAGAAAGAGTTGCACGGTGTCCCCGGAAGTCATGTATAATTCTCTGTAGTTTTCCTCTTGAACACAAACTGTGGAACCTGGGCAAACTATTTCACTCAAAACATCCTTTAGGATTAGATATGGAGCTAATGTTTCAGATTGGAAGAAATAACACTTCACAGTTTATATCTAGGAAACATGTGTTTGCAGTTTCTTACATCTCTGAATAGTGTGAGAAATCAGAAGGCTTAATTCATTCAAAAAATATTAACTTAAAAAAGCCTACTGTATGCCAAACAATGATGTTTAGTGGTTTTGCATTAAGGTAAAAGTAGGGAGACAAAGTTACACTTGCCTTTTCCTGAAAAGAATTGAGTTTTATTTTTACTTAGGAGACATAGCAAGGAAAAGTGTATGCTCTGTACTATATATGTTTGGGTTAAGTCCTGGCATGACAAAGGGAGGTTTGGTATCATGGAAGTTTCTATTTTAGTAGGAAGAAAAAAGAAACCCTGAATTATATGTGAATGTTATCATACCAGAAACAAGTCCATTGAGTTTTCTAAGATGGCGATAGATTTTGTGGTGTGGTGATGATGGACCTTGAATATTATCTTTGCTCTGGTGAAGTTCTTTATCCCTTTACTTATAGACATTGTTGGATTGACTGCATATATCACAAATCTAGTATCAGTTTTCTGTTGTCCTTTAATAAACTACTTACCTAATCACAGAATCATTTTGTTTTAAGAAAAGAATGACTGTGCCAAACCTAGAGAAGTATACAAAGGATTATTCATGTATATATGATGGAATAAAAATAAACAGAAAAATAACAATGTTTATTTGAAAAATTCTGATATTAAAATTCTCTATTTTCACAAGTAGAGAATAATTTAGATTCAATGCATGTTTCGCAGTGTCATATGTACTTCTCTTGTTGGGGCAGTCATTTGCTTTTAATAATATCTTTATCTTGATTAAAATATGGATTTTTTTAGGCCCACTGGTTGAATCAATATTCTCCAATAATAGAATTAGCAACATCAACAACAATTACAAGAGTTGGCATATATTGAGTCCTGACCATATGCCAGGCATTGTTCTAATCACTTTACTTATATTACCTCATATAATTCTCATAGTGGCTGTGAAAATGAGACTGGAGTAAGTAACTTAGACAGGTTACACAGCTAGTAAATGATGGAGTCAGACTTTGAATCCAGATAGTTAGGATTGCAGATTGGCTCTTCAGTTCTACCCTGCATCAATAAGGGTAGTAACTAACCAAGTCAAATTTTCTTAGAGCATATATTTAGATAATAAAAATTGGTAAAAGAATTTAAGAAAGCAGCGAGTGTGGGAAATAAAGGAAGACCAGAAGGAAAAAATACCACTCCATCATTGAATGAGAACTCTGTTAATGTTTTGAGCTATTCACACTTAGTCTTTTTTTTTTTTCTATTCGCATATACACAAAATTTGGATCATACTATGATTTAGTACTATACAGTTTTGCTTATTACAGCTCTGTAGTATATATTGAAATCTGGGATTGTGTTACCTCCAATTCTTCTTTCTCAAGATAGTTTTGGCTAATTGGGATCTTCTGTGGTCCCATACAAATTTTAGTATTATTCTGGTTCTGTGAAAAATGTTGTAGGTATTTTGATAAGGATTCCATTAAATCTGTAGATTGCTTTGGGTAGTAAGGACATACTGGTTTTTTCAGTTTATGAGCATGGAATGTTTTTCTATTTGTTTGCATCATCTTCAACTTCTTCCATTGTTGTTTTATAGTTTTTGAAGTAAAGGTCTTTCACCTCTTTTGTTTTGTTTATTTCTAAGTGTCTTATTTTTGGTGCAGTTGTAAATGGGGTTGTTTTCTTAATTTCTTTTCCTCCTACTTTATTATCCGTGTATAGAAATATAACAGTATCAACTTTGTATCCTGTGACTTTACTGAATTCATTTATCAGTTATATAGTAGTTTCTTGGTGGTCTTTTGGGTTTTCTATATATAGCAGTAGGCCATCTGCAAATAGTGACAGTTTTACTTCTTACCAATTTGGATACTTTCAATTTCTTGGCTAATTGCTGTGGGTAGGATTTCCAGTACTATGTTGAATAAAATTGGTGAGTGTGGACGTTCTTCTTTTTATTTCTGATGTTAGAAGAAAAGCTCTCAGTTTTTGTTTTTTTTTAAGATTATTTATTTATTTGAGAATTTGAGAGAGAGAGAGAAAGAGAGCATGAGTGGGGAGAAGGTCAGAGGGAGAAGCAGACTCCCAGTGGAGCTGGGAGCCCGATGCGGGACTCGATCCCTGGACTCCGGGATCATGACCTGAGCTGAAGGCAGTCGCTCAACCAACTGAGCCACCCAGGCGCCCAAGCTCTCAGTTTTTTACCATTGAGTATTATGTTCACATTATAATATGTAACATTTTTGTTCAGGTAATATATTTTGGAAATGTTCCCATAGTATTATTTTAATATGATTTTTTTTAAATAGCTGTATTAAGTTATGGATGTTCCGTACTTTTTATGCACCCCTATTGAGTATTTAGATGATTTTCTACCTCTTTCTTTTAGGAATCAAGTTATTAGTAAAAACATAAAAACTAATAGGCAGTAGTATCAAAAATTACAATTTATTTGAAATTAGAATAGGAATGTAATTGATTAAGTTATGTTTTCTCTTTCAGGTTTGTTTACTTTAGCTATATCTGCTTATGTGCTCCTCAAAATTATAATTTATATTCAGGAAGGTTGACAAAGAGAATATTTCAGTCTGAAGTTGTATTTGTTATTTGAGGCAGATTCAGTGGATGATTTTTCTTTGAAAAATTTCTCTGATGGCTCAGCTGATGTTGAAAGACCTCATCATTTAGTATGTATCTAGTCATCTAGGAAAATGCCATGCTTACCATTTTGTGTTGTGTTAAGGTTTTGTATCTAGTGTGTTTTTACCATAACATGCTATTTTTGAGCAGAATTTTCTCCCATATTTTCATTTCAGATGATACAGATAACAATCCTTGTGGAAAACCTAATATCACAAGATTTGATTCTTCAGTCTACCAGTAGTACCACCTCTATCCAGTGATTCTGAGTATCTTCATAATGATGATTATTGTTCTTAATGATGAGTCAAAGTCATTATGAAAGATCAAATTGTGGGCAAGAGTAGTTGTTAAGAACATGCATTTTGGAGTCACATGAACCTAAAATGCAAGCTTAGATCTCCTACTTTGTAGTTGTATAATTTTGAGCAAGTTACTTAACCTCTCTGAGCTTCATAGTTTTTTAATTATAAAATGAAGTTGTAAATATATATAGTGTCTGAGCTCTAGTAAGACTTCTATAAATATTAGCTTGAATTATTACCAGTATCATTATTAAGTATATTTTATTCTACTCCAGTGATATGGAATACAGATCTTCCTTGGCTTAAGATGGGGTTACATCCCCATAGGCCCATTCTAAGTTAAAAAAATTTTAAGTTGAAAAAGCATTTAGTATTCCTAATCAACCAAACATTATAATTTAGCTTATTCTACCTTACATGTGCTCAGTAAGCTTACATTAGTTGGGCAGAATCATCTAAAAGAAAGCCTATTTTATAATAAAATGTTGACTATCTCATGAAATTTATTGAATGTTGTACTGAAAGTGAAAAATGGAATTGACTGCATAGGAATAGAATGGTTGTCGGGGTATCGGTTGTGTGCCTTCATGATTGTGGGGCCGACTATGGGCTACAGCTCACTGACACTGCCCATAATCATGAGAGAGTCATACCACATGTCGCTAGCCTGAGAAAAGGTCCAAATTTAAAGTTCAGTTTCTAATGAATGCTGTTGCTTTCCCACCATCATAAAGTTGAAAATCATTAAGTCAAACCACTGTTAAGTCTGGGACCATCTGCATTGGCTTTTATGTGCATAATATAAGTAATTCTCTCATAAAGTTGCTAATTAAGCAAGATACAGGATTGACTGGGGTTGACAGGACACTTACTACATACAAAATTTTAGAATGATAAATCCTGAAGAGTTTGTGTTCTTAATAATAACAGCAAAATAATGGAATTCCTTTAAGGAACTCTTAAGGTTCTTTCATGTATCATATATACTTATAACTATTTGGCTTGGCCCTGAATTTTTCAAGAACACTTTACATTGTTCAGTTTATGTGTGATTAATGCATGTGTAGAACAGTGCATGGGCAATTATTTAACCTTATTGATTTTTTTTTTTAAGATTTTATTTATTTATTTGACAGAGAGAGAGAGGAGGAAGCAGGCTCCCCGCTGAGCAGAGAGCCCGATGCGGGGCTTGTTCCCAGGACCCCGAGATCACGACCCGAGCCAAAGGCAGAGGCTTTAACCCACTGAGCCACCCAGGCACCCCTAACCTTATTGATTTTTATAATTATAAACTCAAAGTGCATAAAAATATAGTTCCATGTATCATTTCAGAGATTCCACTGACAAAACAGTTTCTCCAAATCAAGCATCCACGAATTGATTCTAGGATTATATTTTATATTGATCTGAAATGAGAAGTTACTGTCTCTGGTTTGACACAACAACAAAAATACTGTTCTTCCTCCCTGACCTGACCTCAATAACCCTAGCCGATTTTTTATATGATCTTATTCGTAGTTGTTCTAGTTTCTAGGAGAACATTTTTGGTGATCCATAGGTTAAAGCAAAACTTTCAACAACTTATTGCAGTAAAATAAAGCCATCGCACATTTTTGTTTTGTAAATCTTATCTAGACAGATTACTTGCAGAAGTCAGATCCCAAACTATTGAGAAAAGCAGGTTTAGGGTTAATGGAGAAGAGAAGAACTATGTATAATCTTTCTAAAACTACTTTTTCTTAGGCTTACCAACCCTGTGGATAGGTTGCAATTAAATGATACTTTCAAAAAAGTCATGAAAGAAGGAAACCATTTAAAAAGCTATACTAATCACACTACTGGGTATTTACACTCAAGATACAAATGTAGTGATCTGAAGGGTCACATGCACCCAAATGTTTATAGCAGCAATGTCCACAATAGCCAAACTATGGAAGGAACCTAGATGTCCATCAACAGATGAATGGATGAAGAAGATG
>CM052800.1:155631005-155753091 GCA_028533885.1 Nasua narica | reverse complement strand
AGACAAACCATAAGAGACTCCTAAACTCACGAAACAAACTAAGGGTTGCTGGGAGGTAAGGGGTAGGGTTATGGACATTGGGGAGGGTATGTGCTATAGCAAATGCTGTGAAATGTGTAAGCCTGATGATTCACAGACATGTACCCTGGGGCAAATAATATATTATATGTTAATAAAAAATTAAAAATAAATAAATAAGTAAATAAAAATGCTATACTAATTGAGCAAAAGTAAGATAAAACATTGATGGGACAGGAGGAATTTTTTTTTTTTTTTTTTAGAATAGGCTCATTCTAAGGTAGAGTGATTTCTTTTAAGCTGGAGTCTTACTTAACTCTGCCTCTTATATACTGTAAGTCAGACCCATGGCTCTAGGGAAGAGTCCTGGGCCAGAAGTCTAGTGGGGTGCATTCTATTCTAACCCAGTCTCAGCCTCTTTTTTGCTTTTTACTTTCAGCAAAAAGCTACACAACCTTTCAGTCTCTACTCATCTATAAAATGAAAAGTTTGTATTGGGTGGTCTCAAAGGCTCATTTGGGTTCCACCATGATATAATTTGCAAATGGAAATATATTTGCAAATGTATTATGTAGCTTGCTCTCAGTTTTGGACAAAAAGCTATAGATACTCAAGTATACTCAAATTGAACAGCTTTCTGTGGAAATGGACCTTTAAGATATATGTGTACAGGAGTCTGATCTTATGTTGAGTAATACCTCTTGCAGCTGATACTTACTTTTATAACATGTACACATGTGTGCCAGTTCAGATTGCTATGTCTAGATTAATGTTCTCAGATATTATTTCTACATCACTGTCAGGAAGTGGTAGATTTCATACTTATCCTATACCACCTTGAGTTCATAAAAATAAGAACATTCTTCTATCTCATTGTTTTAAAACAAGTTTAAATAAACCGGTTGCTTCTCAAATCCCCAGTAATGTTTCAGTGTAGGTTGGCTCTCACTGTCTTGGAGGCGCGGTATCCTTCATTTTGGGAAAATGTTTTCTTTGAGAGTCTTCACAGTTAGCACATTTTAGGATATTATTCCAAGGACCTAATGCAGTATTTGGTCACACCGAAGAGATACTTAAATGTTAGGATTTGTTGTGACAAGCAGACTATACATACCTTTTGAACATGTTAAGGAACGTATGAAACATGCGGTGCTAGTACTGCTAGATAACATTAGTTATCTGTCAACAAAATTTGATAAAGGCATTTTTAGTGCCATTTTTCAGATGATAAAGTGAAGTGCAAAGAAGTTAACTTGGCCAACAATCACTAAGTGAAGGAGCCATAATTTTTGAACAAGCAACTTTTCTCTCATATTAATACTGCCTCACTATAACAATAAATATGTGGAGATTTCTAAAAGTTTAATATGAATGTTAAGAAAACACTGTATGTTAAGAAAACACTAGGGATATTTTATAGAGATACACACCCAAACCCACTGATAGTATCAATTGGTAGTTCTCTCTGTTTTTGCATATTTTCCCTATGTGAGCACACTGGCCTGGCTCAAGAATGCTTGTTCTACTTCTGACATCTCCACTCCATTCTTCGATGTAATATGAAAGGGTTGGGTTAGAAAATGTGAAAATCCCTAAGGTCCCTTCTTAGTTTGGTTCTGTCTGCTTTGTGGAGTTGTGGGACTTTTCTAGATGCTTTCTAAAGCATTTTAGTGTCAGCTGGCCTGGCCCTTTAAACTGAAGGACGTACTAGTCAACAGGTTCTTAACTTTGTAGTGCGAAGACTGAAAGTGGAGACCAGAAGTTTTGTTTTCTTACTTTTTGTTGAAAACAGGCTGTTACTGACTACTGCCTAGGATGTTTGGGATTAATCACAGAGCAGGAGGCTCTGTCTGCATGCCAGACTGGCAGTGAGTCATACTGGGTATGCACAGGACCAGTGACTGGTGTATGCTGCCATATTAAAAATTACACAGATGCCCAGAGAGAGCTACCACACATGGGAAAGAGCTATTAGGGGCTTCCCGTGGCAGCATTAGTCATAAAATATAAAAATGAATGTGATCTTAGAAAGCAGCTGAACTTTCTCAGTTCATAGCTAGGGCTCAAGGAAGTGAGGACAGTTGTGCAAGTCTGTAACTTTAGTGTGAAAGTCGAGGATGGAATTCTGGTCCCCCAACTTCACATCCAACAACTCACTTATATTTACTTCCGTTAAATGTCATACCTCATTTTGTTGCTTTGATGGTTCTGGACTGTAATACCATAAGTGTATTGTCACTAGGTGAATTATATTTCATACACAACTTGAAATGCCTCTGCTTTCTTTATTAAATCAACATAAAGCTCTTGAAAATTAGATTAAAAATTAGACAGCAAACATAGTGACGTACAAGATCATTTGGTATATTATTTTTTTTAAGTGAGTTAAATCATTACTGCCAGCAGATTCATACAGAGCAACCATACGCAGATAATAAATAGAAAGGTCAATAAACAAAAAGGTACCAATAAATGGCTGCCTTTTGGATTCCACAAGGCTTCTCTTAGGTCAAGTCTTACTTAGCATAGTTATGGTGCAGTAAAGGAAGTGCAGTTGACCTTTGAACAAGGTAGGGGTTAGGGGCACTGACCTCCTGTGCAACTGAAAATCTACATATAATTTTTGACTCTCCCAAAACTTCTAATGTCTACTCTTTTTTTTTTTCTAATGTCTACTCTTAAGTGGAAACTTCATCAATAAGATAAACAGTCAATTTAACACATATATTGTATGTTATATGTATTGCATACTGTAATCTTAGAATAAAGGAAGCTGGAGAAAAGAAAATGTTAAGAAAATTGAAGGAGAAAATACATTTACAGTACTTTCGTGTGTTTATCAAAGCCCACATATAAGTGGACCCACACAGTTCAAAACCATGTAGTTCGAGGGCCAAGTATATACCATCTGCCAGTAAACATATCAGTGATTCTAAGTTGGGAAACTTGCAAATGCAAGTATGAAAGGATGACTAAAATACATGTGTTCATTGACCAAGGAATCAAAAGAAATCTTAAGGAATTGAAAGAAAGAATGTAGGCACCCTGGAAGTATTCAGGTATAAAGAAATCACAAACAAGAAAGCCTCGAGACTGATAGTGATGGAGGAGAGGTACTGGCTTGTTAGTAGATTTAGGATTGCAGTTTGGAAATACTCTAAACTGCATAAAAACTAATAATTGTGCTAATAGCCTTGGTGTTGCTCATAATCTGAGTATGCAGATTTAGCTACACAATTTTATGCAAATCAGTTAATCCCTCTGAACATCTGATTCCTCATTTGTAAAAGAGTTGAACTAGAATATATTTCTTGGCTTTAACAACCACTATTGGACAAAGAATCTTATAATTAGTATCTGCAGCTCTGTCAAGAGGTAAAAAATTACAATGATGTTTTGTAACTTAAATGAGTAACTTCATTTGTTAGACTTACATGGTAGGCATGCTTTTTGAAATCATTCATAGATACTCCACATTGCTTAATATTATAGATGCTTAGGGCTAGAACACACAAAAGAAACTTAGAGTTCACTCATACTTCCAAATTTTATCAATAAAGATGAGGAGATCTTAGAGTTATGAAGTTATTTACCTCTCTGGTTACTAGTAGAGCCCAAAGGAGGAGGAGATCCTCATAATTCTCAGTGCAGAAGTTTTATTTTTTTTCTTCAATGGGAGAGATGATAAATGGGCTTTCTTTCTCATGCCAACTCAGATCAATTGGTAGGGCCAGCCTCATGAGAAAGATTGTGAAGTACAGACCCAGGTAGTATAGAAAAGATTATTGTTATCAATTAGTGCTGTCTTCTGTGTGGACAGCATTGGGGATAACATATATGTTTGCCACCTCTTCTCAAGGCTATTCTTTATACATGTTCCTTGAGGCTAAACTTACAATATTTCTTCTGTCTTCCTTGTAACTGCCATCACTCACAATATCACTTAATGTTGTCTAAGCCATTGTATTCTAAGAGAAGCAATATGTCTAAGTCGACCGAACATAGATTTGATCATTAGGAAACACATCATTCTCAGGGTTTGGATCCTCATTGGGTTTTCCTGAGCTGTTTCTCATTTCTTATGTTGCTAAATGTAGATTATTAGCATTGTGTGTCTTATCTGATTAAGATCTTAAGACTGCCAAGGCAGGACCACAGCCCTGAACATAGGCTGTTCTAGTGTTGCCTCTTAATGTAAGATGGTGAAATGTAGTGGGAGAGGAAAGGCAGATGGCTTGTACTTTGTGATTCTGACAACTTAAATCTAATTTCAACAGCACCATTATATTCCCAGATATGGGCTTTCTGATATATGATTTTGAAGGAAGCTTCCTCCCACAGCTGGCATACTCTGGCTCCTTGATCTGCTCAAGGGAGTTGTGAAAGAAGCATATTTTGAACCAGCAGAGCTGTGTTGACCCCTACCCTCCACTTCCTACAGCTTTCCAGAATTTTGGAAGAAAATGGGTGGGTCCTCTAGAACTGGTTAAATAATCTTTTTCATTGATCCAGGTCTTTGAGCTCTTCCCCGTCTAGAATTATTTGAAAGAAAAAGAAAGAAGGCACATTACTCTTATAAGGAAGTAGTTTAAATTCTGAAACCTAAAACACATAATAGACACATAGTGAATTTTTTTTAGAGTTGTTCAAAATCAAGTCAAATTTGAGTTCAAATGGAATGAAATGCCTATTTCTATAAGTAGTTTATTTATTTTCCAGTCCAGATTCTTTGTTTTACAAATGAAGAAACCGAAGCTCAGGGTCTAGGAGGATTAAGTGGCTTTTTCAATGCTACATGTTAAAAGAAACAGAACAGGAAGAAAAAGTCCAGAACATCCCAATATTTGGTCTAGTGTATTTTATTTCACACCACGCTGCCATCAGTGGTTTTAGAATTAAAAAAATTTGATTTACTTTTAAACTGAGTAGTTAGGGTTTTTTTTTTAAAGGATTTATTCATAGTTAAGTAAAAATACTGATGTTTATTTTGTTAAGCCACTACTATTCTAGATTTTTTCTTTAAGCTTCTAATGGACATTGAAGTCTCTGTGGTCTCTGAACCTACATTTTAGCTTTGAAGATTCTTCTGTCCCCAGCTCCATCTCAATTTCTACATTATTTTCAACCTTTGGGAAGTGGGAAGGTGCAAACCTTCATGGTAAAGCTATTACAACTTCCAGCTCAGTTTAAAATCTAGACTTGGGGGCGCCCGGGTGGCTCAGTTGGTTGAGCGGCTGCCTTCGGCTCGCGTCATGATCCTTGAGTTCTGAGATGGAGTCCCACATCCGGCTCCCAGCTCCGCGGGGAGTCTGCTTCTTCCTCTAACCTTCTCTCCTCTCATGCTCTCTCTCACTTTCTCTGTCTCTCAAATAGATAAATAAAATCTTTAAAAAAAATAAAATAAAAAAATAAAATCTAGACTTGGAAGCACCTTCAGAATGACTTCGGGTTCCAGAAGCAAGCAGGTGATACAAGTCCAGAACAATGCTTAGTGTACAGCAACAAAATTTTTTTTAAAACTCTGCTTATGTTTCA
Organism: Nasua narica; assembly: GCA_028533885.1. Classification (NCBI taxonomy): domain Eukaryota; kingdom Metazoa; phylum Chordata; class Mammalia; order Carnivora; family Procyonidae; genus Nasua; species Nasua narica. The sequence continues at coordinate 155,747,538 of CM052800.1, read as the reverse complement.
GGTTCTCACATTCCTTTAACTTATAGCCTCTGTTCATAGGTAGTTTGGGAGTTTATCTATATTAAATATTCAGTGACTAGCCTATAACTAATTGGATTTGAGTTAAAAAAGCATGTGTTAACAAGCAGTAGCACTAACTAGTATTCACATGGGAGGATTCTAACTATTATAATGAAGCTCTTGGCAGCAAAGCACTCAAGGTCTGTTTTTTTTTTTCTTTTTAAAGATTTTTATTTATTTGAGAGTGAGTGTGAGCAGAAATGGGGGGTTGGAGGGCAGAGGGGAAAGGAGAAGCAGACTACATGCTGAGCAGCGAGCCCAAGGCGATGTAGGGCTTGATCCCTGGACCCCGAGATCAGGATCTGAGCCCAACGCAGATGCTTAACTGACTGAGCCACCTAGACACCCTCGAGTTCTGTTTCTTAAAATGTGTAGATTAGGTGTTCCTGAGGTAGAAAACAAAACAAAACAAAACAAAGCAAAACAAAAGAAAAGACAATTCTTTGCAGATGGAGGGGAGAATGAAATGGAATCACAGAGTCACTTTTGTGGAAATTTGCACCTGTACTGAATAATTTTAGTGTTTAAACAAGATCAGAGGCCTTGAAGGATGATTTTTAAGTGCTATATTAGAAACACCAGATGGAATTGATTCCCAGTGAAATGGAAAACCTGCTGAAATGAAAAAGGACTTAGTAACAATTTTCTAAAATGAGTGTCCCAAACTCTATAACTCCTTTCAAACACTGGATAATTTCACACAGGATATATTCTCTACAAGAATAAAAATTGACACCATATCTGAATTTGACAAGACTAAACACATAATGTGAATTTCCCTTGGAAAATCTTAATTATTGAGATTATTTAAGTTGAGAATCTATTGCAAGCAATCTAAGTGAAATCTCCCAAAGCGGGGCCCCTGGGTGGCGCAGTTGGTTGAGCGACTGCCTTCGGCTCAGGTCATGATCCCGGAGTCCCGGGATCGAGTCCCACATCGGGCTCCCAGCTCCATGGGGAGTCCGCTTCTCACTCTGACCTGCTCTCTCTCACTCTCTCTCTTTCCTAATAAATAAATAAATAAAATCTTTTAAAAAAAAAAGAAATCTCCCAAAGCATTTCATGGAAATATTTCCCCAAGAAATAATTTCCTAAGCACCTATTTCCCTCCAAAAAAAAAAAAGCAAAGTGATACTCACCATTCCTCTATTTTGTATGGTACCCATGGACAGCCAAGAATAAGCTTATTTTCTACTTATACAATTTTTGAGTGGTGCTGCTTTTTCTAACCTTCTCACTATCCGTCAAGATAGAATTTCGGTTGCTTCCAGGACATCTTTTACCAGCATCTTCCTTCATGACCTGAACTAAGATCTTTCCGTCTTTCCTTTCTTTTTTCCTTCCCCCCTCTCCCTTCTTTTCTCCTTCCTCTCCCTTTTCCTCCCTCTATCACTCTCTCCCCCTGCCTATTGCCTCTTGTTTATTCTTCTCTGTCTCCTTTTCCTTTCTTTAAAGGAAATCTCTTCTTTTGACCTTATGTTTTCCCCAAGAGATCAGTTTTATATTTCTCTTGTTCTTCATAATGCAGTCTTTGGAGATTTAAAAATACAACAAAAACAGAATCTTCTGTGATTTTTCACCAGCAAGATATGGTATGTATTACCTTCTCTCATAAGATTCTTTATGGGGTAATTATTTCCAGATACCTCAAATCTCTTTGTTATGTTTACTATTAGAAAGAACAGCACTTCTTTTTTTTCTCTATCGTAATACAGTTATGTACTGGGATAGATCCCATTTATACTGCTCTGAGAACAGAAGTTTCATAAGGCAGAGATGAGTTCAGTTGTTTAACTCAATAAACAGTTATTGAGCATTTACTATATCCAGGATACTGTTGGCTATTAGGAATGAGATGTGACCCATCCTATCAAGGAATTTCTGATTCTGCATGGGAGAAACTATGCAAATGAATATTCGACCCTAAGATGATGGCTACAGTATAGAAGCAAACAAAGGTTTAAGAACTCAGTAGGCAAGCAAGAGAAGTAGACTAGTGAAGATGAGGATCTTACATTGCTCAGTGTTTTATTTTAGCTCTGTATAGTTTTGAAGCATATTAAATAATGTCTTCTTCATAGTTCTTATTACTTTTTAATCACTATTATTACTTTGTGGTTACAGGTAATGTGTGGTTGTTTCACCTATGTGAATGTTTATGGAGAGGTAACATACTTCTGCATGAGCCTTCTGAGTCTTTCTCAGACTGAGATTTGTTGATTTAAATCTATGACACTGAGTTAAGGTTGGTAGTGTATTTTACTCCAACTTTCAAATAGCCACTTTATAAGATCCTGCAAGTAAATCTCTTGCTCTAGATCAGGGGAAGCAGGCACTCTTAGGATGAGCTGTCACATAGCAAGATATAAGCAAGACTCTGTATCAGTTTTCTAAAGTGATAGGTGTTTATTCCCTGATCAGGATAGAATTTTAACAAACAGGCCAGACTTCTATGTGTGCATATTTGTTTCATGTGTGTTGAGGTGGTCATAGGGTTGAGGAGTCTTTTCTGTTTTTATGGGGAATGAATCTGATATAAAAGTGACATGACCCTTTAATAAGATGTTTTGGGATGGAAGACACAAACACCAAAGTTGATCTGGGACTTTAGAGAGGCGGCCTCCATAGAGCTATCCAAGGTACTGAACCTCTTATTTCTGTATTGCCTGCTAACCTAGCAAAACAAATCTTTAGACATTTTCAAACCTAGCTTTGCTTTCTTTTTTTCTGATCAGAAATTATCTAACCTGTATAATTTCTGATACTTCTTCCTCTATCTAGCAGCTCACCTCTTGTTTCATATATTCACTCAACAAATATTTAGGTAGAAACTTCTGTGTGTCAGACACTCTTCTAGTACTTAAAGTACTTAAATGTATTATTATGAAATGCTAATCATTACTTTTGCTTTTTTTGTGGAATTTGGGTTGATGAAGGAACAAATTTTATGATCAGTATAATTAAGGGATAACAGGTTTCTGAGTGTTCGAAGAGCTTGGTTTCTGGGTTTGGTTTACCTTTGTTTTCAGTACCTAGAAAAGCCTCTGTCATATAATAGGCACTCAAGAAATTTTATTCCACTGATAATAGATAAATTTTAATTTTTTGAATAGTTTTCTGTGCCATGTTACATAGGAAATTTATTTTTTCAACCTACAGATAAAGTCATTTGGAGAAAAATAATTTTGAGTGTAAGAAAAATTTGCTCTACTCTAGATGGGGCATGCAGTTAGGAATGTAGAGTTAAAATTTTGGCACATTTTTTTTATGCACATTGGTACTAAATTACAGGTTAACCAGAAAACTTGGGATAAAGACACCAGAAACTTTAAGCTCAGTATTATCTCAACCATCTTGTCATTCTGTTTTAGTCAGGCTAATCTATTCTGTATTCAGGTAAACTAACCACCACTTGTTCAAAAAATGGAGAAAAAGAGTTTTCTTTTGATAACAGCAAAACATGACTAATGAAGTGTGTTTTTAACTGTCCTTTTGTAATTCCTAGTTTTAAAGATTTGGCAAGACAAATTGTCTTGACTTCCCTAGAAATGTCGGTTTCTTGTAATGAGTATGAGTCTAAAGGAGAAATCTGACTTATCAGAGCATGAGTCCCTATAAGGGATACAGAATCAACAGTGTTCCTAGTGTTCGCAAAACCAGTGATTATATAAGGTCATTAAGGGTAAACCTGCCATTTCCAATCTAGTATCAATGAAATGTTATTCTTGGTAAAGGTCTGAGACAGATTTCCTGAGCAGAATATAAAATGTCTGGCTGAAATTGAATCAGGCTCAGTGTTCTAATACAGTGATTTGCCACTATCCATATCTATTTTTGTGGTATGCTTCTTTATCAACATGTGGACTTAGAAACTTAGGTCCAAATTCTGTCATGCCTTGAAAATGTCATTGTTTCATGGAATTGCCAGATTCAATCATTTTTCTTGGCTTCTCAGTAAGAAATCAAAATTTGAGAGAGAATACTACTGAATGATAACCTCCTTTCCTAGAAATATTTATTGTTGGCTGTCAACCAAGTTTAGTTATCCTGATGGTTTTTATTTCCCATTCTTGTTGGCAGTGATGGGTACTTGTTTAGTCATCATAAGTTGTGAGATTTTGTGGATCTCAGAAGAGACACGGAGAGACCTATGTAACAGTCTTATTTTCCTACTTGTTACCCCAACCCAAAATTAGGTTTTAAAATCTGTTGATTCTACCTAAGTTGCACGATTCAGTTACAGTGTAATTTGTTGCCTTCTTGCACTGTCCCCAGACTTCATGATTAACTTCTTCTTTGCCTTTGACTTATTCTGATAAAAATACATTAGACAGAGAAACTTGACCATTACTCAGAGGCTGAGGTTTTCTTTAATTACTTCCTTCAGTTTTGGTGGTGGGGGGGAAGGAATCAGTGCCATTGTTTTGTTGTTGTTAGTATAGTTTTGCTTGCTTAATATAGAATATGTGTAATTTAAGTATTATATATACATGATCTGACTTAATCTTCTGATTCTATAGTGTAATATTATTACTTTCATCTTACATGTGAGAAAGCTGATGGTTAGGGTACCTAAGTAACTTTCTAATGACCCTAGAATTAGGAGTCAGACAGACCCAAGTGTCTCTATTAGAGTCATTGCTTTTAATCACTTTTTTATGCTTACTTTAACATTTCTTTACTTCTAAATAAAGTGCCATATCAAAATATAGAAAGGGCTATTAACTGAAAAAATAGGAAACATTTTGAGGTTTTTATAGAATTAGGTTATTATAGGTTATTAGGTTAATATAAGTTATTATAGAATAAAAGCTGAAGATGACTTTAACATTTGTATCATATGACTTAAATGAAATAGTTTCTAGAGATACCTAATTTATTCTCTTAAAATATAGTTGGTTTGAGACATGCTGTATTTTGTAACACTTGGTTCTGGTGAGATTTATTTGTGGATGTACTTACAGAAAAATAAAGATCTCAATGATTTTAACAAATACTGGAACTATTCAGAGAAAAATCCAAGACAGATACATTTTTATTCATTAGTTTTTGTTTATATTTGAACTTCTGATAGGAATTTATTTCAAATATATGGTTACTGCACAAATTTAAGAAGGCCAACCTGGAGAAAAATTGGATAGCCTATATAGCAATGATTAGTTTTAGGAGTTATTTGCCAAATGTCTTGAGAAAATATTTTTCCAACTTGTTTTAGAGTTAGAATAGAGTATGTTGACATTGTATGATGCACATATCTGTTACTTATCTTTAGAAATTCGAAGTAAATTCTTCTTATAAAAATAATACAGGATCATGAGGAGCTTGGGAAGATGATAGAGTAGGAGAACCCTGGGTTTACCCCTTCCCATGTTTACAACTAGATACCATCTGCATCCAAGTCAATAAGCCAGGGAGCAATCCAAAGACTGGCAGAACAAACTCCATGATTAAATATAGAGAAGAAGCTACATCTGAAAGTTTAGGAAGGTCAGAAAGGCAGAGAGAGGCTGCCTGCAGGAGGGAGGGAGCCTCTTAGAGAGGGCACTTGGGAGAGGGCAGAGAAATGGAGCCCTTGCACAAGGGAGCTCACACAGAGAAGAAAATCTCTATAACTTTTGGATTTAAAAACCAGGGAGGATGAATTTCAGTAGTTTGTGAAAACCAGTGGAGCTTTGAAAGTCAGCTGGATCAGCACTGGGCAAGCCAGGAGAGCAAGTGATAACTGGGTTGCCCCCTTTAAAAAGATAGCACCCTGTGCAGAGAGGCAACATACAAATGACAGTTTACACATCCCTGTGGGTAAAGAGAAGATAGATCAGTTCATACTTATTTCAGAGCCTATTGGGGTACTTCTTTGAAAAGGAGGTAGCTGGCAGGCACCATTTTCTTTCCATGCCCCCCAGCATAAATGTAGCAATACCTGCAGGAGAGAGGGCTGCACAGACACTTTTAACCTCATCCCAGGGCTCAAGGGAAATTCTGTTAAAGTAGCACATGCTCCCTGACCATCCACCTGGTGCACAGCTGGTGCTGTGTGTCATGCCCAGCCACCATCACAGGCCGTGCTCAGCCATGCCCAAACATCATTGCACATTGTGATCAGCCTTGCACATTGGCCACTTTGGTGTGCATCTGCCAGGTGCTGCAGCAGTTTGGGGGATCTGGCATAGGAGTAGTGCCCAGCACAAATTTTGCTAATACCACTGGCTGGATTCCAAATTTCCTGGTGGGGTCCCGCTAACAGTGCAGAGAGTGAGCACAGTACGCAACAGAGACTCAGGGTAGAAAACTGCACTGAAAGGAAAAAGTGATCGCTTCTCGGCCTTTTGGCTAAGATCAAGTGTGAAAGGAAAAAGTGACTTAGACACAATAGCCTGGCATAAGCAACACACATAGGATACTCTCCTGAAGTGTCAGGTTCTGGTGAACAGTGGATACTGCACTCCAGGGCACTCCAGGACCTCCTCTTCATAAGGTCACTACTTTCAAGAGCAGAAGACCTAGCTGACAGAAATAGACACAGAGAGGCAGAGAAAATGAAGAGACAGAGAAATTTATCCTAAAGGAAATAACAGGACAAGGCCATGGCCAGATATCTAAGTGAAACACATATAAGTGATATGCCTGATAAAGAATTTAAAGCGATGATTATAAGGATACTCACTGGACTTGAGAAAAGAGTAGAAGACATGAGTGAGGCCCTTAACATAGAGATAGGAATAACATAGCAGAGATAGAGGGATCAATAAATGAAATGAGAAACAGACTTGATATAATGAATAGCAGGGTGGAAGAAGCAAAGGAATGAATTAGTGGGTTAAAATACAGAGTAATGAAAAGTACTCAAGCTGAGCAAAAGGAAAAAAGGAATCATATGAAACAAGAATATATTTAGGGAACTCAGTGACACCATCAAACATAATAACATTTGTATTGTAAGAGTTCCAGAAGAAGAGAAAAAGGGGGTAGAAAATTTGAAGAAATAATAGAAAACTTCCTTAATCTGGGGGAAGGAAACAGATAGCCAGATCCAGAAGGCACAGAGAGTTCCCATCAAAAGCAACAAAAGAAGATCCACAACAAGACATATTGTAATTAAATTTGCACAATATAGTGCTAAGAAAAAAAATCTTAAAAGTAGAAAGAAGTCTGTAACTTACAAGGGAAAGTCTATAAGGCTAGCAGGAGATTTTTCAACAGAAACTTGACAATCCAGCGGGAATGGCATGATATATTCAAAGAACCTAATGGGAAAAATCTGCAGCCAAGAGTACTTCAACCAGTAAGGCTAGCATTCAGAATAGAAGGAGAGATAAAGAGTATCCCCACAGGGGCAGGCCTCTCTGCCTACTTGTGATCTCTCTCTGTCAAATAAATACTATCAAATAAATAAAATATTTAAAATAAAAGTTTCCCAGACAAACAAAAATGAAAGGAATTTGTGACTACTAAAGCAGCCCTGCAAGAAATATTAAAGGGAACTCAAGGAACTCACAATAAAAGGATATAAAAAATAACATATACCTAAAATGTGGGGAGGAAAGAAGAATTGGTTCAAACTTAACCATCAACTTAATATAGACTGCTATTTGTAGAAGAGGTCATATACAAACCCGATTGTAACTGTATATCAAAGTCACTAATACCTAAAGAATAAAGGGAAAGAAATCCAAATCTATCACTGAAGAAAATCAGCAATACATGAAAGAGATACAAGAAAGGATCAGAGAAAATCTTCAGAAACAACCAGAAAATAAGTAATAAATGGCAATATGTATATATCTATCATTAATTACTTTGAATGTAAATGGGACTGAATGCTCCAATCAAAAGACATAGGGTGGCATAATGGATTAAAAAATTAGATCCCTCTCTATGCTATCTGGAGGAGTCTCATTTTAGACCTGAAGACACCTGCAGATTAAAAGTAAGGGAATGGAGAAACATCTGTCAGCAAATGGGTATCAAAAGAAAGCTGGAGTAGCAATACTTATACAAAGTAGGCTTTAAAAAACAAAGTAACAAGAGGTGAAGATATCCCCATTATGTCATAATAAAGGGGACAATCTAACAAGAAGACATAACAATTGTAAATATTTATGCACCCAACATAGGAGTACTCAAATAAATAAAACAATAACAAAGGAACTGACGATAATAGAATAATAGTAAAGGACTTTAACACTCCACTTACATCAATGTACAGATCATCTAAACAGAAAACCAACAAAGAAACAAAGGCTTTGAATGACACTGGAACAAGTGGCTTTAACAGATATATTCAGAACATTCAATCCTAAAACAAGAGTACACATCCTTTTCAAGGGCACACAGAACATTCTCCAGAATAGAAAACATACTAGCTCACAAAACCATCCTCAAACAATTCAAGAATATCAAAGTCATACCAGACATCTTTTCCAATCGCAGTGTTATAAAAGTAGAAGTCAATCACAAGAAAAAATCTGAAAAGACCACAAATACATGGAGGTTATGTAACATACTACTAAACAATGAATGGAATGGACCAACCAGGAAATCAAAGAAGAAACAAAAATTACATGAAAACAAATAAAAATAAAAGCACAGTGGTCCAAAACCCTTGGGGTATAGCAAAAGTGGTTCTAAAGGGAAATTTTATAGCAATACATACCTACCTCAAAAAGCAAGAAAAATCTCAAACAACCTAACCTTACACCTAAAGGAGCTAGAAAAAGAACAACAAAACATAAACCAGCAGAAGACAGGAAATAATAAACATTAGAACAGAAATATATGACATAGCTACTGAAAAACAGTAGAATAGATCAATGAAACCAGGAGCTGTTTTTTTTTAATCTATTAAATTAATAAACCTGTAGCTAAATTTATTAGGAAAAAATGAGAAAGAAATAAAATCACAAATGGAGGAGAAATAATAACTAACACTACAGAAATATAAACAATCATAAGAGAATATTATGAAAAATTATATGCCAATAAATTGGACAACCTAGAAGAAATGTATGAATTTCTAGAAACCTATAACTTAACAAAACTGAAACAAGAAGGGGCACCTGGGTGGCTCAGTGGGTTAAGCCTCTGCCTTCGACTCAGGTCATGATCCCAGGTTCCAGGGATTGAGCCCCACATTGAAATCCCTGCTTCATGGGGAGCCTGCTTCTCTTTCTCCATTTGTCTCTCCCTCTACTTGTGCTCTCACTCTGTCAAATAAATAAAATCTTAAAAAAAAATAAAGAAGAATAAATAGAAAACTTAAACAGATTGATAACCAACAAAGAAATTGAGTCAGTAATCAGAAAACTTATAACAAACAAACATCCAAGACCAGATGGCTTCACAGGTGAATTCTCCCAAACGTTTAAAGGAGTTAATACCTATTTTTAAATTATTCCAAAAAAAATAGAATGCAAAGGAAAACTTTCATTCTATGAGTCCAGCATTACCCAATACCAAAACCAGATAAAGACATCACTAAAAAAGAAAACTAGAGACCAATATCCCTGAGGAACATAGATGTAAAAATTTTCAAAAAGTACTAGCAAACTGAATTAAACAATACATTAAATAAATAATTCACCATAAGCAAATGGGATTTATCTCTGGGTTGCAAGGGTTGTTTAGTATTTGCAAATCAATCAAAGTGATACATCCCTTCAATAAGAGAAAGGGTAAAAACCATATGATCATTTCAATAAAAGTAGAAAAAGCATTTGACAAAGTACAACATTCATCCATGTTAAAAACCTCAACAAAGTAGATTTAGAGAGAATGTATGTCAACATAATAAAAGCCATATATGAAAAACTCACAGCTAACATCATCCTCTATGGGGAAAAACTGAGAGCTTTTTCTGTAAGATCAAGAAAAAAGGGCTGTCCACTCTCACCACTTTTATTCAATGTAGAACTAGAAGTCCTAGCCATAGCAATCAGACAAGAAAAAAAAGGTATCCAAATTTGTAAGGAAGAAGTAAAACTTTCGCTATTTTGTGATGACATAATACTCTATATGGAAAACTGTAATATTTCCACCAAAAAAATGCTAGAGATGATAAATGAATTCAGTAAAGTTGCAGGTTACAAAATCAGTGTTGCTTTTTTATATCCCATAATGAAACAGCAGAAGGAGAAGAAAACAATCCCATTTACAATTGCACCCAAAATTATAAGGTACCTCGGAATAAACCTAACCAAGGAGGTGAAATACCTCTACTATGAAAACTGTAAAACACTGATGAAAGAAACTCAAAACAACACAAAGAGATGGAAAGATATTCCATGCTCATGCACTGGAAGAACAAATATTGTTAAAATATTTATACTACCTACCCTAAATGGTCTACACATTTAATGCAATCCATATCAAATACCAACAGCACTTTTTACAAAACTAGAACAAGCAATTCTAAAATTTATATAGAACCACAAAAGACCCAGAATGGCAAAAGCAGTCTTGAAAAAGAAAAGGAAAGCTGGAGACATCACAATTTTGGGCTTCAAGGTGTATTACAAAGCTGTAGTAGTCAAAACAGTATGGTACTGGCACAAAATTAGACACAGAGTTCAATGGAACAGAATAGAAAACCCAGAAATAAACCCAGAACTATATGTTCAGTTAATCTTCAACAAAGCAGGAAAGCATTTTCAATGGAAAAAGGATAGTCTCTTCAGGAAATGGTACTGGGAAAACTGGATAACAGCATGCAAAAGAATGAAACTGGATCATTTTCTTACACCATACCAAAAACAAATTCAAAATGGATTAAAGACCTAACTATGAGACAGGAATCCATCAAAGTCCTTGAAGAGAACACAGGCAGTAACTTCTTTGATATAGGTCAGAGCAGGGTTTTCCTAGATATGTCTCCTGAGGCAAAGGAAGGAAGAAAAAGTAAAATTGAACTATTGGGACTACAAAAAAATAAAAACCTTCTGTACAGTGAAGAAAAAAATCAACCAAACTAGAAGGTAACCTATATAATGAGACAAGATACTTCCATATGATATATCTGATAAGGGGTTAGTATCCAAAATCTATAAAGATCTTATCAGGGACGTCTGGGTGGTTCAGTGGGTTAAAGCCTCTGCCTTCAGCTCAGGTCATGATCTCAGGGTCCTGGGATCAAGCCCCACATCAGGCTCTCTGCTCAGCAGGGAGCCTGCTTCCCCCTCTCTCTCCCTGCCTCTCTGCCTACTTGTGATCCCTCTCTCTCTCTCTGTCAAATAAATAAATAAAATCTTAAAAAAAAAAGATCTTATCAAACTTAACACCCCCCCCCCAAAACAATCCAGTTAAGAAGTGGTCAAGAAGACATGAGTAGACATTTTTTCCAAGGAAGACTGGCTATCATTCATATGGCTAACAGACATATGAAAAGATGCTCTACATCAATCATTATCAGGGAAAATGCAAGTCAAAACCACAACAAGCTATCACCTCATACCTGTCAGAATAGTTAAAATTAACAACTCAGGAAGCAACAGATATTGGCAAGGATGTGGAGAAGGGGAACCATTTTACCCTGTTGGTGGGAATGCAAATTGGTGCAGTCACTCTGGAAAAAAGTATGGAGATTCCTCAAAAAGTTAAAAATAGAACTAACGACCTAGCAATTGCGCTACTTCATGGTTACCCAAAGGATACAAAAATCCTGATTTGAAGGGGCACATGAACCCTGAAGTTTATAGCAGCATTATCAACAATAGCCAAATTCAGGAAAGAGCCAAAGTGTCCATCAACTGATGAATGGATAAAGAAGATGTAGCATATATATACAATGGGATATTACTGAGCCATCAGATAGAATGAAATCTTGCATTCATCATTGCAATCTGCAATGAGGTGGTTGGAGCTAAAGCATATTATGCTAAGCGGAAGAAGTTAGAGAAAGATAAATACCATATAATTTCACTTATATGTTAAGTTTAAGAAACAAACAGATGCACTTAGAGGAAAGGAAAAAAGAGGGAAGCAAACCTAAGAGACTCTTTATTATAGAGGAGAAACTGAGGGTTGCTGGAGGGGAGATGGACAGGGGAATGGGTTAAATGGGTGATGGGTATTAAAGAGAGCACTTGTGATGAGCATTGGGTCTTATATATCAGTGGTGAATCACTAAATTCTACTCCTGAAACTAATATGACACTAAATGTTAACTAACATTTAAATAAAAATTTAATTTTATTTAAATAAATATAAATAAAAACTTAATTTAAATTTTAGTAATATAAATACTATTAAATTTAAATAAAATGTGAATTCTCATTCATAATTAAATATTAATATTAATAATTAAATGTTAAATGTTAATAATTAAAATTATTGAATTTAAATAAAAACTTTTAAAAATGGGCAGAATACATGAATAGATATTTTTTCGAAGAAGACATACAGATTGCCAATAGACACATGAAAAGATGGTCATCATCACTTACCATCAGGGAAATGCAAAGCAAAACTACAGTGAGATATCACTCCATATCTGTCAGAATGGCTAAAGTCAACAACATAAGAAACAAGAATTGGCAAGGATGTGGAGGAAAAAGGAACCCTTATAAACTGTTAGTGGAAATGCAAAGTGGTGTAGCTGCTGTAGAAAACAGTGGAGGTTACTAAAAAAGTTAAAAATAGAACTGCCATATGATCCAGTAATTCCACTACAGGTATTTCCCCGAAGAATAGAAGAATACTAATTAATAGGGATACCTTTACCTCTATGTTTATCGCACCATTATTTACAGTAGTCAAGATAGGGAACCAGCCAAAGTGTCCATGGATTGCTGAATGGACAGGAAATTGTGGTGTATTACTCAGCCATAAAAAAGAATGAAATCTTGCCATTTACAACAACATGGTTGGAGCCAAGAGAGTATTATACTAAGAAAAATAAGTTAGTCAAAGAAAGACAAATACTATATGATTTCACTCATATGTGGAATTTAAGAAAAAAAACAAGCAAGGGGAAAAAATGAGAATGAGACTAATCAATAAACAGACTTTTTTTAAAAATTAATTTTATTTTATTTTTTCAGTGTTCCAAGATTCATTGGTCATGCACCACACCCAGTTCTCCAGCAATACGTGCCCTCCTCAATACCAGGCTCAAACAACCACCCATCCCCTCCCCTCCAAAACCCTCAGTTTGTTGCTCAGATTCCACAGTCTCTCTTGGTTCATCCCCTCCTCTGATTTCCCCCAATTCACCCTTTCTTTCCTTTGTCCAATGTCCTCCATGTTTTTCCTTATGCTCCACACATAAGTGAAACCATATGATAATTGACTCTCTCTGCTTGACTTATTTCACTCAGCATAATCTCTTCTAGTCCTGTCCATGTTGATACAAAAGTTGGGTATTCATCCTAAGAAACACACTCTTAATTATAGAGAAGAAACTGATGGTTATCAGAGAGAAGAGGAATAAATGGATTGGTTAAATAGGTGATGGGGATTAAGAAGTGCACTTGTCATAATGAGCACAGGGTGATGTATGGTAGTATTGAATTACTATATTGTACACGTGAAACTAATATAACACTGTATGTTAAGTAACTAGAACTGAAATCAAAACTTAAAATATATGATCATTACATATTCTTTGAAGATGTTAACACATTAAAAAAACAAAAATCTCCACAATATCCCAACCTGTGAACATGGTGATTTCATTTAGTCTTACACACACACACACACACACACACACACACACACACACACACACAGACTCACATACACTTTATTATAGGACTATATAATTTTCTATATAATTTTGTGTTCCAGCTTTCTATTTGACATAATGATAACATTATTTTATTTTGCATTCGTGTAATTTCCAGTGAGATATAAAATACTTTGTTAGAACATTTTTATATTGGAGGTATGTGTATATGTATGTCTATATAACTTTTTTCTGTTTTAGACAAAGATGCATTATTTTCTTTTAATATCATCACAACTCGTCCATCTTATTGGGGATCTTCTGTGCATATATTAAAATTTCATTTATTAGGACTAATCTAGAAGCAGTCAGTGTGATATAATATTTATAAAGGTTTTTTGTATCAAATATAGAACTGGAACAACTTTTTAAAAAACAATTTGAAGTAATGCTGAACCTACGCTAATAAAGATATAATTAATTTGGAAACCTCTTTATCTGTTTGCCTACAGTGTCTTAAAATCTTTTAAATAATCCCTCTGGTAATTTAGTCATGTCTCCTAGTTTTCTTATTTAGTTTGCCTAAGAACATTTTTCTTTATTTTCTTAAGATCATAAAGCCGTACTCTTATAGTCCTATTATCATATCAAAAAAGCAATGAGGATTCTCTGCATAGGACAATGACATCTGATGTAAGAGACAAAAAGCAAACAATTTTTATGGTGACATGGTGACATGGTGATATTAGCTTGTCATTACATTTCTAAATCTCAAATATCTTTGGAATCACATTCAGCTGCAGCATTTTTAATGCTTAAATATTGTAAGCAAGTGTTTTAGTGATGAACCATTTTTATAACATGTATCTTTATAAAGTTGAGAGATTTCTATTTGGATGATCTTCACCAAATGAGATGAATATTCAAATAGAAATTACCCTCTTGGAATGCATATCTCTTCTAGTAATTAAAAGTCCTTTATTTGTGTTGAAAAACATGTATTTCCAAGAGTGTTGATAAATATAAATGACACAAAGCACAATAGGTTTTGGCTGACTGGATTTTTTGTTTAGTTAACCCAATTTAATGAGTGTTTTTTTTTTTCACCATAAAACTTCTTATTCTAGGAAGTTTGGAAATTGAGAAAAACTGTAAGAAAAAATATAAAATTTAAATGAAGTGCCATTGTCTAAAGTCAGGGTTAACATTTTGATCTAAATTCTTTTAAGTCCCTCTCTAAATCTATGTTCAGTTGTTGATTAACAAAAGTGGAATCATGATGAGTATTGTTTTATAACCTGTTTTGGCCATCATGTGGCAAAATTAAAAAAAAAAACTTTAGTCAGTTTTATAGATAAAACATACCTTGTTTGAATTGGTTTGACTTTTAAGTTGCTATTACTAGTGAGGTTCACATTTTTTCTTGGGTATGAACCATTTGCCTTTCTTCTATTGTAGATTGTTCATATCTTTTAGCACATAAAAATTTTTTAGTCATTTTTATTTTTCTTTACAATATCAGGTGTTTTTCTCATTCATCACTGTAACATGTAATTCCCTACTTTAAAATGCAGAGTGTTTTTTTTTCTTCTTTCTTTTTGCCAGGCTATCTGGGAATATTGCATGATTTTATGGCTAGCACACTGAAACAGTAGTTAAGATTTCAGGATCATTTACTCAGCTCTAGCTTTGAGTATTCAATTCCACTTCATAAAGGGTCCAAACCTGTTTTTGGTATGTTATATATATAGAGAGAAATCTTTATCACCACCATAACATAGAATTCTAAGAATTGCTGAAATATTTTATAAAACACTTTGAGGGGACACTTGGGTGGCTCAGTGGGTTCAGTGTCTGCCTTTGGCTAAGGTCATGATCCCAGGATTCTGGGATCAAGCCTGGCATTGGGCTCCCTGCTCTGTGGGGAGTCTGCTTCTCCCTTTGCCCCTCCCCCTGCTTGTGCTTGCTTGCTTCTTACATGTACTCTCTCTCTCTTTCAAATAAATAAATAAAATCTTAAGAAAAAATAAAACCCTTTGAGATCAGTGAAGGAGTCAAGCAATGGCTCCAGTAATTATTTGCATGGTTAGTTGTGCTGCCATTATTGCACTAAAAGGTTCAACCCAACTTTACACTGAGGCTCACCTTATACACTGTATGTGATTAGCTGGAGGGAACCTGCAGATACCACTTTCACTGGGAAGACCTGTTTTGTGAGCTATTTTGATGTAAAGGGTCCTTCCCATGATCCATTCTCTAAAACTAACTTCCAGGAAAGATCCATTATTGAAATTGATCACTTGTATTAATCAGTTGTTTTTACCACCTTTTGAAACCTTAAATTTATTCTCCAAATTCATGGCATATTAGAGTTCTTCTCTGTTAATATTTTCCAAACGTGTATAATGTTCTTGCTTTTAGTCACATACTATACTCAGTATCTTTTTCAGAAAATATTTTAAGTTAAGCATGTCTTTACAGATAAAAATGTGAGCAACTTACCTCTATTTTCCATTTATCTTCATCTGGCTTTACTTCATGCCACTTTTCTTTACAAATAGAAATAAGAATATATTTCTACTCAGTGAATGTTTCATACAGGAGAAAATATGCCATTAAAAATTACTTTTACTCCATGTTCCATTCCCTTGTACATACAGGCATGTTCTGGTAAGTTACATTTGTTCATACAGTTAAGAGATTCAGAGTCATGGATGAAATGTTTTTATAAAGGGATTTGCCCTAAAAAAGGACAGGAAAAAGTTGGCTTTTACTAAGAATTATTCATATGCTGGTATTTCCAGTGCTTTTAGTTCTTTCTCCTGTAAGTAGTTATCCTTAATATGTCTCAAAACAATATAACTGTGAAGCCACATCCTCCTGGGTATAGCTCTACAACTGCTTATATTTTTAATGCTGTGTTGGTCCCTTTTGGATGCTTGGAGAAATCAGCAACCTGTAAACCAGGATCAAGAAGAGCATATGTCTCTTGGAAAATAGCATCTGAGTGACTCAATGAAACAGGCTATTTCTGGGATCACTCCAAATGCAGGGCACAATACGGATCTGTTGATGCTTTGAGTGAATATTGGACTTTGTAGAATGGCAAAGGTGTTCTGCTTTTTCATATTTGGACTTTTAAATAAAAGGAAACTATAAATGGCCTTTTTGGTGTTTTGAGTCAATTGTGGGCATTCACCCATGATGGTTTTTGTTTCCCTTTGTGGGTACCATAGCACAGAAGAGTTCCCCTGGCTTTTCTTCTGATATTACTCACATACCACCTATATGCTAAATTGAGAGTGTTTACAAGTGTTATGAATGATGATTCAGATTGATAGATGGTAGACTGTTTCTCCTTTTATTAAATATAGTCTGATCTGCTAGTGAGAGAAATATGAAAATAAAGCAAGGACCAGATTGGTGAACTTAGTTTTCTCTAGAGGTTGGTATATTTAAAAGGTCTTCCTTTAATGTGCTTGCAGTTATAACCTTTCTGCAGATTCATGAGAAGTCAGAGCTCTGCAAGGCTTTAGAATTCATCTTAGTCCATTCTTTCATTTTATGCGTGAGAAAATTGAGGATCAGAGAGTAGAGTAATTGCCCAAAGCCTCTCAGATGGCAACATGGTAGTAGAACCCAAGTACCCTCACTTTTGCTAGGTAGTTGAGCCTAATTCGAGTAAGCTTAGCAATCACATTGGATAACTTTTGGAATTCCCGAGTCCAATACTGGGTCCTACTGACTCCACTTCCAACATGAATCTTATATCTATCCATGTTTCTCCATCCACACTGCTACTCTCAAATATCTTATGCCTTAACATTGAAATAATCTCCTCACTGATCTCTCTGCTTCCAGAACTTCCTGTTACTTACTCCATAAGGAACAGAAGAGGCAAAAATGATCTTTTTAAAAGCATCAGTTGGATCATGGTTTTCCTCTATTCAAAATCCTAGGCTCACCTCCCTTGCACATAGAATTCATCTGAGAAATTTTTTTTCCATGGTCTGAAGGATCTTCATGATCTATCTTTTGCTATTCTCTAGAACCTCATCTCTTACCTCTGACCCTTATGTACTCTGCTGCAGCCACTTTGGCTTCCTTTTTCCCTGAAAGTGAAGGCACATTTCCATCTCAGAATCTTGGTGTTTGCTGTTTTCTCTGCCTGAAGCTTCCTGGTGTTCTCTTCTTCCAACCTTTATGTAGAAGTTCCCATCTTGCTCTCCTAACCCGAATCCTTCCATTATGCTCTTTTATTTTTTTAATAGTACTAAACATTATTTAATTATATCTTTATTAATTGTCTTTCCCTCTAGGTTGCAAATTCCATGCGAGCAGAAGTCTTGATGTCCAGTTTGTATCTCTGTCAGCCAACAGGGATCAGCACATTAAGCAACCAATGAGTATTTATTGAATGAATAAACTTAAAACCCTAAGGCTTAGTAATACTGGACTACTTACAAGTTTTGGACATACACAAAACATGCTTCCAAAGCATTTTCACCTGCCCAATGCAACCATTGCTCTCGTGGCCATCTGAGATAACTTTTAATCGATGTCTTTTGTAATTGTTACTCTTGTTTACACCTGTTCATATTCAAAAGGGACGGGCATATCTCCTGCCCATTACCAAACTCCTCCTCAGATTGGGTTGAATGCTCCCCTTTTGCCCACTGTTGTGACAGGAACACCTTTCTTTGTGGGAAATAGGGGAGTCATAGGAACAGAGGACCTATATTATATATTAGAACCTGTTACATATCCTGATGTCAGTGAGAGTTTATGTTTTAAGGAAATGGCTCATATGATTTTGGGGCTGGCAAGTTGGAAATCTGTAGGTCAAGCCTGTATTCTGGAAACTGGAGTTGGTACTCCTGTCTTGAGGTATTTTTTCTCTAGGTATTTGAGAATTTTTTCTCTAGGAAACCTGAGGTTTTGCTCAGAAGGCCTTCTGACTGATTAGATAAGGCCTATCACACTATCACCGGTAATCTCCTTTATTTAGCCACATCTACAAAATACTGTCACAGAAACACTTTGATTAGTGTTTGATTAAATAGCTGGGTACTATAGCCTAGGTAAATTGATACAGAAAATTTAAATAAATTGTCAGAAAGGATTGAATATCATACTTTGGGTTCTGAGTTTCATTCTCTTCTTAACAAGAGACTTTGAAAGAAATGTTGCCAATTTACTTGCATTGTTATGTATTGGTGACATTTCAGGTATCTAGATTTATCAGTCTTTATCATAAAATAAGGTTTGACCAAAGAGTTCCTAAACTTGAATTGGATATTTTCTTATTTGTGCTTTAAATTACTTGTATTATCACAGGCTATTATATAATATTTAATCATGTAAGAATAGGAAAAATTACAAACACTGTATTCAAGACATTGTAGACATTTTAAAATATTAAGCTTTACTATGCATAAGAGTTCTATAGATAATTATTGCAGATAAAATAGGATAGTTAGCTGTATTTGTTTAAGATAAGCCTATTACATCTTTTTTATAAGCAGAAATCTTCTCTATTTGGTGTTCTTTAGGAAGAAGTGAATGCTATTTCTACTCTCTGTATATAATAGACAATTATGGCCACAGTAGCATTTCTGCACAACATTGCTAAAGATTCCCACAGGAAATATTTAAATAAAATACACATACTATGTGTGCTAATGCCTGTCAATCATTGCGAACATTGCCTTCTCAGAAGACATATGACCAGGGTTAATTTTTTAAAAATACACGAATATAAATTATAACATTAGAAAATTTTGCTGGAGCAAATCATATATGACTATTATTAATTTGAAGTAATTTATATTCGGTAAATTGCCAAATTTTGGTTGTAATAGTGAAAAAGGAGAGGTACATGATAATTGTCTAGAGAGCCATATATATTATCAACTGGAAAATTGTGAATTAAGTGTCTTAAATGTACTTGTTGCTTAATTATAAATATAATTTCTACAGCAGGTAGTAATGATTTACATGAATGTTAAATAATTAGGTTATAAATGAAAACTGCTACTAAGCTAAATAAATTATTGGTATAGTGTCCATTTACAACCTAATAATCTTACCTCTGGCATCAGCCACATATTAATTATGCTACAAATATATTAATGTTCCACAGTTTTTTCACTTTTCTATCAATCTGAGATTCATTTAATAATAATATAAAATTTAAAAAAATGTAGAACAATTATATCTGCTTCAGAGAATATAGATTACCCATAGAAGTAATTTATTTAGATATCTGCACTTATTGCATTGATTTAAAAAAATTACCCCAAATAAATATCCTCATTTTTGCTAATTCCTGGGGAAAGGAAATCCCTTTAATTTTAATCAAAACATACATTGACCATTAATCATATTACAGAACATAATAAACACCTTTGACTGTCAGGGATATTAATAAGGGACTTTAATTCAGTACAATAAATTAAGTGGTAAAATGGAGGCTGTAACTATGTGATCTTGCTTTCTGATAAGACCAACCCATCAATGTGCATGTAAAGATGTTTGTAATCAATGTAATAGCCTTTTGAACTGAATCGTTATTCACTTGGTTCTTGTTGTTTTGTAAACAGTTTAGTAACTTTTAGAGATTTGAGTACAAGTGTTGGGAATGGTTCTGTAAAACTCTGTGTACCTGTGTACGGAATATATAGAATACAACCGTGGGTCACATCTCCAAAGAAAACTACCACAATAAAAGGGGAAATACTTTGTCCCACTTCCTTGTCATCACAATTGAATGGCCTTAAATGCTGGCCTTATCCTGAGTAGACACTGGAAACTGGAGACTGGGGGGCCTGAAATGATTCTTAGCTTTCCCTAATTTTCTTCCAACATGGCAAAAACACTTGGATTCATCTGTGCCCTTCTTTCTGTTGTCCTCCTGGCTTCATTGTGCTGTTTGAGCATATAGAGGTTTAACCATTGAATGTGACCCTTACATGAATAATTGGAAATTCTTTGTTTCGGTGATGGTGATGGTTTTGGTTTTTAAATCACATTTTGTTGTAATTCTTCTTTGGCTCTTACTGGATGGCAAGTTTAATGAGGGCAGAGTTTGTGGTTATCCTATCAATATTTTTCTATATTCTCTAGCTATCACAGCGCCTGATTCATAGTAAATGCTCAATATTTATGGGAGGAAAAGTAGGAAGCAGAGGGAAGGAAGAAGAAAGAGAAAAGAATAAACACTAAACATTCATACTCCTAATTTAAAAAAAAATTGTTTTAGTGATAGAGAACAAGATCCTTTTTTTTTTTTTTTTTTTTTAAGATCCTATTTTCAGGGAGTTTGCAGACGATTTAGCTCATTTTTCTAAGTAAGAGAGAGAAAGAAGTCATAGTATGTGAGAGCTTTAGTGGATGTCTGAGATCATTTAAACTGCTCATTTTGTAAACAAAGCAACAGAGGCCAAGATTGGCTTTCATATTACTGGATTGGGTCAGAGGTAATATCTAGACCTATGTTTCTTGATTCTCATCCTCACATTCAGATGTTCTTCTTTTATATAATTATAACATTGATGATATTTATTCTAGAATATTTTTAAGATATAGATAAGAAAAAACATTAATAATCTCACCACTGAGAAGTAAATATGATTTACATTAACATTTTGGTTTATATTCTAACCATTTAAAATTGATGTTACAGATTTTGTTGATGAAACGATAATTTTAAAATAGTAAAGCAGGGGTCCCTGGGTGGCTCAATGGGTTAAGTGGCTGCCTTTGGCTCAGGTCCTGGGATCGGGCTCCGCATTGGCCTCCCTGCTCAGCAGAGAGCCTGCCTCTCCCTCTTTCTCTGCGTGCTGCTTTGCCTACTTGTGCTCTCTCTTTCTCTGTCAAATAAATAAATAAAAATCTTTTTTAAATAAATGAACTTAGGGGAAAAGTCAAGTATTGAAAAAATATACGGAGAAAAGTTGAGTGACTCTCATCACATCCTTCCTCAATTATATCTTTGTTTATGGTTTGGCTATATTCCTTTCTGCACCTTTTTCTATGCATACAAACATGCATATGTTTTTATGATTGGGATGATGAGATAGCAAATATAAATAAAGGATTTAAGATTTGTTTAATGGCAAATATTTTTCTGAAATTTGTATATTTTAGCATTCTTTCAAGAGAACCAACTTTTAATTAAGTCTAATGTTTTTCTTTTTAATTGGTTAACATCTGCTTATTATCTTTATTATTCCTTTGCATGTATATAGTTTCTTGAGATGACTACTTAGTTGACTTATTTTCTTGGTTTACTATGCTGCATGCCCATAAAGCTACTTATTTTGTTTGAAATGCATCTCTGGCCAAATTTCACAGATTTTGATAAGTAATGTTACTTTCATTTCTAGTAGTGTGTAATTTCAACATTCATTTTCTCTTTAATGCACGCACCATTTAAAAAATAATTCTTACTTTCAGTGTTATTATTTATTTATCTTATGTGATTAACTTCAAGTTAAATTTCATTGTTACCCGAATATATATGTTAAAAACATATATATATATATTTTTCTGATGTTAATAATGACATACTTGCATGCTTTGTGCAAGCTCACATTTGGAAAATATTTTCTAGCTTTTAATTTCTCATTTTTTTTTCAAGATTTTATTATTTGAGATATAGCGAGAGAGAGCACAAGTTGGGGGGAGTGGCAGAGGGAGAGGAGAAAGAAGCAGTTTCTCCACTGTACAGGGAGCTAAATGTGGGGCTCCATCTCAGGACCCTGGGATCATGACCTGAGCTGAAGGCAGACGCTTAACCAACTGAGCCACCCAGGCACTGCTTAATTTCACATCTTGTATTAGTTTCAGTTGTTTGTCTTGCAAAAAGCCAATAGCTTCCTTCCATCTTAGTACTCAGTCCTTGGATTTTTAAAGAATCTAATTTTTAAGTTACAGTAAAGTTAGTAGATAATTTAGCTCATTTATGTTTGTTGTAATTCATAATGGTTATGATTATTCTTTCCCTCTTAGTTTATTTTTTAAATTTTTATCCTTTTTTCCTGGTTTTCCCTCATGTTTTCCACACTATCATTTTTTCCCTTTTTTTAAATGATTAAGCTCTTTGTGGTGTTGTTGTTGTTCCATCCATTATCCTTTACTGAATTTCAAAATTCACTTCCTGTTATTTTCCAGTCGTAACTCTTAAAGCTTTGGAAAACAAATGTATTTGCATTTTATATCAATGTCTAGACATTGTTATTTAGTTAATACTAACACCTTCCTTTGCACAAAGCTTCATCCTTACAATACCTTCTCTTTCTAAATCACCTTCTTCTAAATAACTGGGTATTACATCTGAATTGCCATTTTCAAATTTTGCAACAGAGACTTTTTAGGTGTGAACATAAGTCATCTGTTCTTTGCTTCCTGCTGTTTCATGTTGCTAATGTCTTTCTTGAGTTATTTTTATTTTTGTTTTGGTAAATCATTTTTCAGGAAATGCCTATTGGTATTAAAATTATGAGCAATTAAATAGGCAAAAATATCTTTGTGTTTATATTTGAATGATAGTTTGATAGGTTTAGAGTTTAAAAATTTTAAATGTTTCTCTATGGTCCTGTGAAGACATTTGATTTAGCACATAGCCTTAGAGAGGGGATATCAATAGCAATCTAATTCCCATTTATTTGTAAGTACCTTTTTTTATCTCTGAAATACTTAAAAAATTTACTCATTCTTGGAGTTCTGAGATTTAATCACAGTATATAAGGGAAGGTTGTGTTCGTCTTCTGTACTCAAGGGGAATTTTCAATCTAAAGATGTATGCCTTTTCCTTCAGCTTGAAAATACACGTGTTCTCTTGTTTATTTCCTCTCATTCAGCCCATTTTGTACATTTTAATATCTTAATAGACACATGGTGAAATTCCTATTTCCATCATCTGTGTGTATTAACTTTTTTTTTCCATACTCTTCAACTAATTATTTGAACAACCTCCAGGATCAAAATTGCAGCTCATGAAGTCTTTACCTACTACTTATCCTATTTACAATTTTGTTTTTAGAGTGATTATATGTTTTTTTAAAGCCTTTCTTTTTTTTTTTTTTTTTAATTTACTTGTGAGAGAGCACAGAGGAAGAGAGAGCTCAGAGGGAGAGGGAGTGACAGATTCCCCACTGAGCTCAAAAACTGACACAGGGGTCAATGAGATCAGGACCCTGAGATCATGACCTGAGCTGATGGCAGACACTAAACTCACTGAGGCACCCCTAGAGTGAGTATATTTTAATGTTTCTTTCTCTTTTTTTTTAATACTGGCCACTTTTTCCTATGGATGTGGGATCTTATTGAATACCTTAAGGTATTTAATTATTTCAGTTTCAGAATTTTCTTCTACTTTATTGTTTGCGAACTGTTTTTTCTGTTGTTGGCTTGGTGTGGCAGAGTTAAGGTATGCATCTTAAAACTCTATTTCAATTTCAATTTTTATTTTTTTTTTTTACTTCAGCCTCCCCTGTAGTTAAATAGCCATACTGGATTTTAGCCAGTAAAATGAGAGAAAAGTCATTTATACCATTTCTGGGCCTTGCTCCTAAAATACTCTCCAGGGAGGATGTGAAGAAGAGACAGTGTGCCTTCTCTGTGTTCTCATCACCTGATTGCTGGCAGGATACAAAGAATCCAGTGGAAGATTCTGAGTCATACAGGTTGGCAGAGCTGCTAGATGTAGGATACTGGATCTCTGAATGACTATGGACAAAATCTCCCTTCCTATCTTACTTCCCACCAGCCTGCAATGGATTGTGATATACGTGAAAAAAAACTTTACGAGGCCATTAATACTTTTATGCTATGTCTTTTTAACAATTAGCCTAGTCCAAGTAATATGTTTGCTTGCCTCACTTTCTTGCTGTTGTTATTCCTCAGGTATTTGTTGGTATTTGGTTTTCTGTTTATATTTGTCATTAAGGGTCTAAAAACAAGAGAAGCATTTTGTTTTTCTTCCAATATTCCTATTTATGCATCTCCCTCTTATGGTGGAATAGGAAGGGCAGGACATTTAGCCAGGTGATGTGTACAAAAAGCATGCCTTCTGGGTTTGAGAGTGCTTAAAAGCTCTACTTTTCTAACCTCAGTGCTCTTTTTTTTTTTTTTTTAAATTTTCTGGAGTCGGAACTCTCAGTTTCGTGAATCCAGCTGCCCACTCAGTACCTTCAACTCAGATGTCCACTGGGCCTTAGACAGACCCAAACAGAACTCCTGCCACAGAGCAGGCCCATTTGCTTCCTAGAGCCCCCATATCAGAGATGATGATACTGCTCACCCTATTGCTCATGTCAAACTCAAATTCATCTTTGATCCTCCCTTTCTCCTGACTGTACACCCAATGCAGGAGCAGTCCTGCCACCTCTACCTCTACATTCAGACAAGGTATCCAACTCCCCCTCACCTCTGCCCAGTTACATCCTTGATTCGGGCCATGTCCTCTTTCACCTCTTCTAGTACAGTCCCTCCAATATGGAGGCTTCCCAACTTCTTTTCTTTGCACGGTGTTTATAACTCCTCAGCAGCCTCAGAGAATCTTTTAGAACATAAGTCTCATCACTTAGTGCAAAATAACACAACAAAACCTTTCCAGTGTCTTTCTAATATACTGACACTAAAATTCAAACTCTTTAGCCTAACCACAATGGTCTTCCACCATCAATCTCCTGCTTACTTGTCTGACTTTATTTTCTACCATTTTTGTCCTTGACCAGTGTGTTCTGGTCATACTGGCCTTCTTGTTTTTAGAAGTTAAATTCCCACATTAGGGCTTTTGTACTTTGTTTCCTCAGCCTCTGACTCTTTATTTATGTATTGCTTTATTTGGATGTCACATCCAAAGAAAAGAATTACTGCTTATGTAGTTCTCATCCACTGTCATTCATTTTCTCCTTTCCCTTCCCTGTTGTTATTTTTTGTTTGTTTTTTTTTTTTCATAGCACATAACACTGCCTAGTGATCAGTATAGGTTTATTTGTTTGTTTTTGTTCTTCCTCACTAGAATGGAAACATAACTAGGGTGGGAACTTGACCACTTCTTCATCAGGGTATCTCCAGGGATGCTGAATCATGTTTGTTATCCAGTGGGTGCAGAGGAAATACTTGTTGCATGAGGCAGTATATCTGAGGATTGCATGAAGGTTTTGCTTTCCTGTGAATACTGGCATCAGATAATTCTTCTTTTTATTTCTCCTCTGTTGTCTTTAGGAGATTCTGAATGTCTCAAGCTCTATGATGGCTCTCTTTCTATTCTGGCCAGGAGCCTTCCTGAGGCAGATGGTTAACTTTATTTAGAAAGTGGGTTTCAAGACTTTATTCTAGTGATGAATACTGTGGCTGCTAGTCACAGAATAAACAAAGACATGGGAGAAGGCATCAAACTCCACCAGCTGTTCATACCATGGTCCTTTCATAATTATCCTGATTACTGCTTCTTGAGTCTCTGGACTGGTTGACTCTGAGAGTGGGGTGTTTCTTGCAGAGCTTTATCTGGACTTTCTTTAAGGAGGTTTGATCTTATAGATTTCTCCTACATAAGTCTAGGTTTTGATTTCCTCTGTTTATTCATTATTTAATATTACTGCTTTAAGGATTGTTGTTGGGGTTTTTTACTTTTTTTTCCAATTTCTTATCTATTGATAGATGAAAATTTTCCAACAATGGTGGCATGAACTTATTCTAAAATATGTTTTTTCCTAATTTCAATGAGATGTGGGAGAGGAGAGGCGGTAGATGTGTATGTTTAGTCTACCATTGAAATTCTATCTCATTTGGGTCTACTGCTTGCTATTGGTCTTCTGTTTTGCTTTTGTGGTTTACTAAATGTAGCTAGAGATCCCATCTCTCAATCACTGTTTTTATTTTATAGTATTTGTTCTATTCTTTTTTTTATTCATTCTTATATTTAATAGTATATAAGAAATGTGCATGATGCCCCTGATCAGAATATCATCTTTGGAATAGGTTTGAGGGTAGAGAAGTTTTCCAAGAGAAGAGCCTTTTGCAATTTAACAAAAGAGCCTAAATGTTCTTTGTATTAAGATGACATACACATTAATTAGACTGCTAGATAATCCTACTGATTGACCGTTTTTCTTGCCATATTATCTATATATTGAATAAGTACCTCAAACTGTGTGTTAGCAAGATCTCATATCCTTCTACCCCTACAGCTATTTCTCTAAGCTCTGGTCATTTCTACTACTTTGGAATCTAAAATTGTTTCATGACTTCCTAGATAGAAATAGATTATGTGGGAGCTTAGAGTATCACATACTCCCCATATATAACAGCTGTGAAATTTCAAGCTTTAGACTGGATTATGGGATATTTTTGAACCTTGATAGAATGTAGGATTAGTTGCTTAAATATGGAGTATTAAAGATTGCAAATGTTTAAAAAGCTTGATCTTGGAATTCATTAGGAAAGCAAAAATGAATACAGTTTTAGAGGTTAGTGTGCATGAACGTCACCTGGTGGACTTATTAAAACACAAATTGCTGGGTTCCACCCTTAGAGTTTCTGATAAATTAAGTCTGGGTGGGGCCTGAGAATCTATATCGCTAACAAGTTCTCGAGTGGTGCTGATGGTCTGTGGATGAGCCTTGGTGAACTGCTGAACTGGAGTGGTCTTCCAGTGGGGATTTCTAGGGACAGCTTAGTGATGCTTCCTCCCTCCCTCCCTTCCTCCCTCCCTCCCTTCCTCTCTCCCACCTTCCTTCCTTCCTTCCTTCCTTCCTTCCTTCCTTCCTTCCTTCCTTCCTTCCTTCCTTCCTCCCTTCTTTCCTTCCTTCCTCTCTCTCTCTTTCGTTCATTCTTTCTTTAGGATTTTATTTATTTGAGAGAGAGTGAGCGAGAGTATGAGTGGGGGGATGGACAGAGAGAGGAGGAGAGGGAGAGCAGACTCCCCACTGAGCTCAGAGCATGATGCAGAGCTTGATCCCAGGACCCTGAGCTGCTGACCTAAGCTGAAGTCAGACACTTAACTGACGAGTCACCCAGTGCCCCTTAGTGATCATTTCTTGCTCTGAAACCTGATAAGTCAATTTGCAGAGTTTCCTTCCCTCCCACTTATTTCCCTTTCCTTCCTTCCTCTCCCTTCTCTCCTCCCCTTTTCCCTTCTTCCTTCATCTTTTGTTCTGTTCTCTCTTACCCCTGGTGCCCAAGTTCTGGAGCACTGTATTACTTTAAACTGTCGATTCAAGTTCAGGAGGAGAGCAACAGGCAAGGTAGTAGAATAAACTAGACATTAAGAGATTGAAATTTGTCAATAAATTGGGTGTAGCAATGATTTATTCAACCATGGATCCAACTACTCTACTTATAAAAATATTTGAAAATTTACAGAATTGCATGATTGTTTTCAAAGTCGGGCAGGACCATTGAGGTCAGCTGATACAAACTTTATTGATAAGACTGAAGCAAGAAAATGAAAAAATTCTGAACCCATTGTTTCCTTTTCCAAGTTCTTTTTTTTTTTTTATGAGAGAGAGAGATAGAGAGAGAGAAGGAAAGGGGAGAAGGTCAGAGGGAGAAGCAGACTTCCCGCAGAGCTGGGAGCCTGATATGGGACTCGATCCCTGGACTCTGGGATCATGACCTGAGCCGAAGGCAATCGCCCAACCAACTGAGCCACCCAGGTGCCTCCAAGTTCTTTTTACTTTCTCCCGCCCATGGCTGCCCCGCATGGCTACACTTTACCTTGTCATGTGTATTTTGATGACTTCTATGGTATTTGTCGTTGTTTGTTGTTAATATGACATTTTGTATATAAGCCAGTATGAGCATTGCCAGTTCTTGAGAAAAATTACAGGTTATGTATTACATGAAAACAATATAGAATACTTTTTATTTTGCAGTGAGTGCTCTAAATCACTTGGTATTCCACGATTTTTATTTTCTGACAAGAAACAGCTATACGTGATGAAAGAGTGTGTTGCCACTTTTATCACTGACTACACTGTTGGGATTTTCCTAACTGCTCCAGCCCTATTATTTCATTTAAATCTTACAACAGTTCCTCAAATGAATGAGCATCATTACTCCTCATCTCCCCTTTTGTACATTGATGAACAGTTTCAGAGAGTTTGTCTCTTCTGAAAGTTTACATACTGGTTAAAAAGCTAAGTTTGGATTTTGTACTCAGATCTTATTCCAAGAATGATGTTTTTAGCCTCACAGAGTTTTATTTAGATACAAGTTGCAAAATGTAGCTGGAGCCAATAAATATGGCACGGAATCTACCTGGCATGCATGTGGCTTCATCCGGCATCCGTGGACTTGTTCTAGCTGTACACGTCTTTCTGGCACAGTAATCCTGCAGACCTTACTGACTCGTTGTCTTTGCCCCCTAGCTGCATGGATTAAAGCCTGCCATGTGTTCATTTGGGCGGGCTGCGTGAATCAGACTGCTACTATGCTCCAGCCCTGGCCTCCTTCACTGGCTGTTTGACCTTGGCCAAGTCACGAAACTCTCTAGGCTTCAGTTATTCAACTGTGAAATATCATTACTGAGAGGGTGAAACCACTTTATAGATTTGTTGGGAGAGCTAAGTAATACAATCAAGGGTCAAGCATTTCAAGATTGATTGATATAATTTTTTTTTAATATTTTACTTGAGAAAGAGAGAGACAGAGAGAGCATGAGAGAAGGTCAGAGGGAGAAGCAGACTCCCCGTGGAGCTGGGAGCCAGATGTGGGACTTGATTCTGGAACTCCGGGATCATGACCTGAGCTGAAGGCAGTTGCTTAACCAACTGAGCCACCCAGGGGCCCTCAAGATTTTGTTATTGATTTGAGAGAAGAAAAGAGAACACGAGCAGGGGAAAGGGTAGAAAGAGGGGGAAAGAAGCAGACTCCATGCTCAGGGGCTGGATCCCACAAGCCTGACATTATGACCGGAACCAAAATTAAGAGTGGACAGTCGACTGTCTGAACCACCCAGATGCCCCTCATATTAAAACATTTAGCACAGTGTTTGGCCGTAGCATGTATTCAGTACATATTAGCTATTTGAGTCAGACCAGTAAATTCATCATAAAATAGTTTGCTAAAAGTTATTTTGAATGTTTATTAGGAATAATATATGATCCTATGTAATACCAGCTGTGTTCACCCTTATAATTAATAAACAAATACCTTTTGGGCAAATATATGCTGTGTCTTCCAAATGTTTCTTCTCTATTTAATGTTTCTGTTTGTTGGCAACATTTCTTAAAGCCCATTTGCTTGAGAGTGAAAGTCAGGCTACAGCTCTTAACAGAGCCAGTTTTTCTGGCTCTCCTCCTACCCAAACAGTACCCTCTGCAAGTCTCTTCCCTCAAATTATTCCTGAATCCCCCAATTTAAAAGAAATGCCATTTTCCACTCTTCCGATCTTGGATTCTCATTTTCACTCTGCTGGGGAAGAGTTTGATATCCTGGTTTAGGGCACCAATGTGCTTATTCTGGGTTTGATGCACTAAGGCCACTTCCTGTTACCTTTGAAGCCACAGCGCCAGTGTTGGCTTGCATTTAGTAAAGAAACATCATTAGGTTTTATCTGCAAACAGATAGCCTCTTTTCCCTCAGACTGAGGCGTGAGCATTGAACCTGGGCCAGAGTTGTGTCCCTCTGCCAAGGGAACCTCTTGTCCCTAACCCTGGCTTATTTTTCTGTGTCACGCCTGTTGATCTCTACTCATTCTTCCTGTGGGTGACCACCCAGTGGTCCTCAGTCACATCTAAGTTACCTGAATTTCAGCATAATTATTACTTAGATATTAAGATTAAATCCCTGTAATTCCTCCTTTCTTTCCTCCCCTTATTAAGTATCTTTAGGAAGATATAGAAGGTCTCAGCTTTTAAAAAACTTATAAACATAGGAGTATGTATTATTTTATACAAGCCGTATTATATATATATATAAAATAATTTATTGCTGTATTATATTGACCAAGCTGTCCTGGCATGTTTTACATTTGTATCATTCTCTAAAAGTTTAAAAAAAAATAATCTGGAGCACATTATTCCCTTGGATCCTTATTTTGTGAACTAGATGAGGTATGGGTATTAAAGATCTAAGTTTCAGGAAGTTTGAATGATTTTCCCAAAGTGGATCAGCTAGTACGGAGGAGAATCAGAAGTAGAACTTAGTAAGTCTTCTGGCTCCGTTGGACCTCTGAGGCTCATGCTGTTCTACTAGGACATCCGTAGAAGAAATGCCAAATGAATGCCATTGCCTCTTCTGCTCTACACACAAAGCCCTCTTAAGTGTTTCACTGACATTCTTCCTGACATCTATAAAAATTCATCTTTTATTTTTATTCACCTGCTGATTGATTTAAATGTTAGGTAAATGAAGTTCCAAAAGGCAGAAGATAAGCTATACACATATTTTAAAATATTTAAAATTCTTTTCTGTGAAAAAATAAAAACACTAAATATAATGTCAGACTGTCCCTTTTTTTTTTAAGATTTCAGAGAGAGAGAAAGAGCGAGTGAGCACAAGGAGGGAGAGCAGCAGGCTGAGGGAGAAGCAGGCTCCCTGCTGAGGAGAGAGCCTGGTGTGGGGGACTCGATCCCAGGACCTTGGGATCATGACCTGAGCCAAAGGCAGCCACTTAACCAACTGGGCCACCCAGGGGTCCCAAAATCAGACTGTCTCTTATTAGAAGATATTCTATAAGAGCTACTAGTCATAGGGTTTTATCTTTTGGCATGATGGACCTCTGAGCCGTTCTTGCATAAAGTCTCCATCAAAGCAGACAGAGCTTCCCCAAGACCTAAAGTCCTTGGCAAATGTTGCTGAACAAAATAACAACAAGGAAACTGTGGGATTCTGTGTTAGGGACACCTAAGAATACTCTCTCTAGCATTTCTGCCCTTCTCGCCATGGAAAAGCCTTTGGCCCCCTTCTGTCATTCTCTGCTGTCTCACAAAGGCCTGTGATGGACTGCTGGGCCTTGTTCTGCAAGTCCAAAGGAAAGTCAGTCACTGGGTGGTGGACCAGAGGCTTTCTACTGACGTGACCAATTACAGAGGATCAGAAGTGCTTTGCCACAGGCTCCTGCTTTTCTCCGAGCTTCTGAAACTAATGAATCAGGCCCACTGGTAGGGTCACTAAGCTGTCTCTCGTAATATATATTACATGTGCAAAGTCAGAACGTATTTGAGAGTATTTGCATTGGAATGAGGGGAAAACATGCTGTTAGATTAGAAAATCTTCTCTATATTTGCATTTTCTTATAAGAAATCAATGTGCAGTGTGTTAGAGCCGGGAATATCCCTCTTTCCAGTTGATTCTTCATTCCTTTTTTAAAGATTTTATTTATTTATTTATTTATTTGACAGAGAGAGAGAAGGATCACAAGTAGGCAGAGAGGCAGACAGAGAAGGGGAAGCAGACTCCCTGCTGAGCAGAGAGCCGGATGTGGGGCTCAATCCCAGGACCCTGAGATCATGACCTGAGCCAAAGGTAGAAGCTTTAACCCACTGAGCCACCCAGGCGCCCAGATTCTTCAAAGTTTCTCAGAACTGAGGCTTGTGATGAAAAAATGGAGCTATTTTCCTAATACCAACAAAAACACTATGCATCATGCAAAAGTTGTTCCTTTTAAATTGAATTATATGTAAATTTGACATGTTTTAAATTTGTATAAACTCATTTACTTTAAAATCAATCTCATCATCTGAAATTCTTTTTCTAAGATTACAGACAACACTTAAATTATAAATCTTATGTATTCATTCCTTAGAGAATCACCCTTATGCACAAATAATATTTAATATGTTTAATCTGCTTCAAAAGACCTCCTACACATTCTACATTAGGTTGACATGTTTTTCGAGGGAGAGAGAACTGATCTTTTGAAACAACCACTGATGTTGCTATTACTGTTTTTCTGCCTGCAAATAACTAATTCCTATGGATGCTACTAGAAAGGTATTTATCAAGCCTGTCTCAAATAAAAAAAAAAAAAAAGAAAAGTAAAGAAACATTAAGGTCAACTTGTATAAATTTCTGAAGTCTACACATGACATTGGGGAAGAGCACTCAATGTCAGCTTTGTAATTCACTAATTAGTACATATTTATAGCCAGGTGCTGGGTCAAGTTAAATTGAGATTTTTTTTTACATTATTCAATCTGGATTAATGTGAAACAATTTTTATATTTTTATATTTTAAGCCTTCTCTGTCACACAGATTTTATGTTTCTGTATACCTACTCTGTGAGGAAAACAGTACCCTAATGTTTTATCTGCTATTGTATAGTCCATATTTTACTAAAATTTTTGTGAGGAATTCTGATAAAATCTCTTAGATATTCATGAAAAGCATGTAACATCTTTTAAAAAAGTAGTTCCTGAACTCCTAGGCTCAGTCTAGTATCAGAGCTCAATGAATGATACAGCGTGGTCTCTCCTTCCAGTTCTGGGTATGTGCTTTGCACTTTTTGTTTAAAATAGTGTATATTTCAGGTAATTCTCACTTTGCATTTATTTCTGACTAGACACTTCTAATGAAAGTAACTTCTTTCCCCCACGCTTCAGTAAATTGTTCCTATTTTCAAATCCCTACATAGTTGCTAGGTCCTGAATTTGGCAGTGAATTATGAATGAGAAACCTCACCCTATACAATGGCCAATCTCCTTCCTTTTTTTCTTTCAAATCTTAGTAATGGTTCACTTAAAAAAAGGAAAAGATAATAAATTAAGTTATCAGAACACATTTCTTTCCTCCGAAAATGGAACAGCTCAACTCAGCCGCACATGAGCTGACATTTCCTCATTAGTCTCTTAACTGTTCACATGATAAAGGGTTTAAATTATAGGATTATTAGATAATAAAAAGCACAGAGGAAAGAATCCGAGATCATATTGAATCCTCACAGTTCCACTTGTTACTTTGTCACTTCCTATTTCTTATCTCTATACTCCTCTTAACCAGTCCTCTGTCACGTGTCCCATAAACTGCTTTCAGGATAACTGAGCAGGAAGGCAGGGATGCCTTTAGGAGTGACAGGTGATGCTACCTTTGTGTGATGAATGGGGTTAAGTTTATGTATGTAGTCATACGCTATTAGGAAGTGTGAGCTCTCTGGATTACAGAGGAGATTATTTCCCACAGAGCATCTTAGTCCTACTTTGCCAAGTCCCAGGCCCTGTGGGATTTTATGATGAGGGCCAGCTATCCATTTACACCTGCAGCAATGTGGTACCCTGTGAGAGGAACCCTAACATTATGAGCCTTGGTGCTTACATGGGGAAGCTGACACATCTGCCCTTCCTTACCTGCACAGGGAGAAAGACTTCTATTCTGTAATGCAGGGGGAGAGTGCAAAGATGTCTTTTGGTTGTATTTCATGGGCAGATAGCTCCAGAGAAAATACATCTCCAAATCTTTCCAGAACTATTTACTATCTCTGACTTCCCAGGCATATTTGCCATTCAATCATCCTTTAATCAGAGTTGCCAGTACTCTTTGCTAAGAAACCCTAGATCATACAAAAACGTGCAGTTTCTCGCTGAGAATTGTCTCTCAAGAAATGTATTATGTATTATGCAATGTTTTAGAAGTCGTTGGTAGTAGTGGTGGTTGGTAAGTGGTTGGTTCAGAAGTAGGTTGGTAGTGGTTGGTAGAAGTGGTTGGTAGTAGTGGTGATGGGTAGGGGGTTGGTTTAGAAGTAGGTTGGTAGTGGTTGGTAGAAGTGGTTGGTAGTAGTGGTGATGGGTAGGGGGTTGGTTTAGAAGTAGGTTGGTAGAACTCGTGAACTTAAATTATGAGCATTTGGAACTTATCTAAACCAGTTAGCAATGGAAAACGTATACATAATATATAAAATACATACATGTATTTATGAGAAAAAATAAGTCTGTAGGTTAATGATGAGGCACAAGACATGAATATCCCAAGTCATTCGGGGTTTTTATGTTTCGTGTAACTTACCTTACAACATGGATTCTAGTTCATATTGCCTGGATATACAAGTAGTCTCTAGGCCTTCTATAAGCCAAATGAAGCTCAGTGGGAGACAAGAGTAGTATGTGGTGGTATAACAAATATTTAAGTGCCCTCCCTATTCCAGTGTGATTGGTTTTTTATATCTTTGTAATATGCTTGTGATTCTCAAGTCCTTAATGTTTTAGTTATCGGAGGTGCTGTGTAAGTGCAGGCCAAAGCAAACTCTTTACCTCCAGTCTCTGGAATGAGAGCCAGATTCTCATGATTTCTGAGAACTGTCAGGGAATTATAAGCATCATGGCTATTGGCAATCCCTAAATAATCTGACTCCCACTATGGTGGAGTTATGTCTATGGTGGAGTTTAAGCTCTTTTGTTGGTTATGTTATTTGCTAAGCCAGTTAAAGAAGCGATAGAAAGGCATTTGTAGGCACATGCCAATTTAGTGGAAGCACTTTTGGAACCTTAGATCTTTTCAGCAATTTCCCAAATTAATGCTCACAATGGTTTCACTTTTTTTAATACTTGTCTGATTCTCTATGTGCGAGGACAATGCAATGTTTGTCAGGTTTTTCAGGGGGTACCGTGATGAATCTGATGTACTTGGAAAAATACTCAGCAGGAATCCAAATACGCTTATGTCATTTTTATGTGTTAGAAACTATGAAGCATGAATTCTCACTTTTCTTAAAGTCTTTACAGTGTCAAAAGGATGTTTGTTAAGAGGGGTTGTAGGAATCGTTGTTTTGAAGTGCATCTAAAATTAGAAACTTGGCTTATATGTGCTATCTTGTTTCCCAGTCTAAGCTGCTTTCTCATATTTATTCCAAGTTAAAAAAAAAGTTCTACTGTTTTTTTGTAAATATGCAGTGTATACTTGTATTAAACCAATGTGAAGCTCCATTTCCACTGACCAATAGAGGGGAATTTTAATTAGTTTTAATGATATTTGGGGCATAATATGTTCCTTCAAGCCTCTGATTGGACATGTTAAGCAAAGTTAGAACTAGATTGTGATCATCTAAAGTATTCCTGAGCAACTTTCCTTTGCAAGAAAATATCAGCTCAAACATTTACCTGAACTCTAATTGGGTATAATTCATCAGAACTCCCTCTTAAGAGAACTACGAGCAATTATTGAATTTACATTTGCTTCTCTTTATACAGATGCTCAAATACATTTCTTTCTATAATCAACAAATTTTCATTTTGATGAGTGTTTGGAAAGATGGTTACACTGATAGAGCCATGTGGTAGTTTGGAGGCTCCTCTGGCAAGGTACCCCTTGTTTCACTTCCCTGTTCTAGATGTGAGACCACTGTGGTTATTCATCTTCATATAGAGAGTTAGCAGTGGAATTGGAATGACCCCGGGAAGGGAGGGAAATGCCAGTAACCCATCAACTCACATTGGCTCATAAGTTTAATTTATCAATACGTGAAGGGAAGTCTGGATGTAGAAGGAAGGAGACAATGAAAATTGGGGCATAAAGTGCTTCTAAGCAAGGAAAAGGGGACCTGGGACCTCAATCTACAGCTGTAGGCCCCTAAGAAAGGTGAAGGTGGCCTCACAGAAATATGACCTACAGGGCATCTGGGTCGCTCAGTTGGTTAAGTGACTGCCTTCAGCTCAGGTCATGATCGTGGAGGCCTGGGATCGCGGGATCAAGTCCTGCATCAGGCTCCCTGCTCAGGGGGGAGTCTACTTCTCCCTCTGACCCTCCCCCTTCTTGTGCTCTCTCTCTCTCTCTTTCTCTCATTCTCCCTTTCTCAAATAAATAAATAAATAAAATCTTTAAAAAAATATGACCTATGAACATGTACAAATTCTTAGAGACTTAGACATATGACGTATGGATAAGCTTAAAGTATTAGACTACATAATGATCAATTATGTTATTTTTAGCTTTGAAGGCCATAATTTAATTATCTAGATCAAAATAGAGCAGATTAGATTTTTTGCTAACTGAAATGAACCTTTGGGATCACTTACTAAAAGAGTTCCCTTTCCTCTCTGTGGAATGATTCTTTTTTTTATTTGATTCTATTTTTTTGTTTTTTTCCCCTAGGTGAGATCTTTGGAGGGATGTTAACACAACTCTGTTAGAAGGAACTATTATAGAGTACTTATTTAATAATAGCTAAACTTTACAGAGCCTAACTAAAGCTAGGCAGTATGTGTTCCTTCACTGACTCCTTATAAGAAAACTGGTTAAGTGGGTACCCCCATTTAACAGAGGAGGAACCCGAGAGAGTTAAGAAAGTTGCCCAGGGTCACATAGGTAAGTGGAAATCAGTACATGAATGCATTACTTGAATAGAGAACCCATACTTCCCTTAATTAATGTGTACATTTTGAGAGGCCAGGGGATGCTGTGGTAACAAATGTCCTTCACATCTCAGTGGCTTGAACAAATACAGAATTCTCTGGGTCCCATGTGCATCATCTGTAGCTTTGCCCCTTGTGAACTTCACTCTGAGACCCAGTCTGTTCACTGTCTTAAACACTGCTGGTGTTAGGGAAGGAAGAGACAGTCGCTGTGACAGTCCTGAAGCCTCTATCTAGAGGTGCCATGTGCCACTTTTGCTCACATTCTGTTGACCTAAACAAGTCCAATGGAAAACCAAACAAACAAAATACCCCAATACTTCAAATCTATAGGTTGAGGAAGTAGCATTCTTCCCCAGGGAGCACCAATGAATATTTGTGAACAATAATACCTAAACTGCCTCAATCCTCCCAATAATATTAGAGATTTCCAAAAGACAGTGTGGGTTTTAGTTCATTTTATATAATAGGTTGGCATTGAAAGCAAAAGGCAGGCCCTGGTTTCATGGACATGAAATAATAATTTAATATAGGAGCCAGAAACAGCTCAGAGTTCTTAATCCTTGTTCCTATACTTTTATTTTAGAAATCTAGGTTTTGGTTTTATATGCAGATGCATTATAAGAAGGTGTCTTGTTTTGCAAATAGAAACAGTCTCAGGAGACAAATAACAATGGCATGAGAAATTTATGAAGTTTATTTTTAGTAGCAATCTCAGGCAAGGTTTTACTGTCAATATTTTCCTTGGTACCCAAGAAGCCAACAGAGGGGCCATGTTTTATGAATTGATGTGGCTACAGATAATAGCCGTGACATTTTTTAAAGTGAACAATTGCAAAAAAGATATAGAAACAAATAAATATAGTCTCTGACAACCAGGAAAGCTGAAACCCTTTCTAACAATTAGGACCAAAGGTATTTTCATGGCAGTTTTGTTTACATTTGTTTAAATGCTTGTTGTCCTCCTTTTTTTTTCTTTTTTTTCTAGCTTTAGCACCGAGTAGCTCATTACTCCCTCAAAACAATGTCAGCAGGATAAGGATGTATTGGCAGGGTCTCTTATAAATCAGTAACCCCATACTGATCCTTGACCTAATTAACAGTCTGCTATAGGCATCTTGCTGTTTACTGCTAATGCTACCCCTAAATCAAGAAAATTTTGGTTATAGAAAATTTAAGGGGTGTCCCACTCAATTCATTATAAATTCAATTTTATTATAATAAAATTGTGTGAACTCTGACTGGCAGCCTGAATACTACATTGTTGTCTTTTGTGGAAATTTCATTGAAAAATTTGGTTTGTTTTAAACTAACTTCACCATTGTTACTCTTGTGGCATATTTAACATCTTGTCAGGTCAGTTCAATAATAGGAAGTGTGTTGGTATTGGAAAAACTTAGAGTAGATTTTGACAAATGCATTTGGACTAAAGGAAACCTCATTGTCCACAATAAATAAAATATAACGAACCTGGAAAAAAAACCCTCAAACCTAAAACCAAAACAAAATATGAAATACAACAAAACAAAACAAAAAAACTATCCTAGTGCTTTGAAAACTATCACATAATGACCAAATAGATGCCATCATTGGACTTTCTATTGATGCAAAGAAAAGTAACTTCTTGTCATTGCAATTTGGGCCAGGAATTGGCACTTATATTGTTTTATATCTAATGTTCATGAAAATCTCCATGTGGTGGCTTATTATTCCTATTTTTTTATTCCTATTTTTAAATAGGAAAAAGAGGCTCAAAAAATGGAATGATTTAAAGACATACAAGCTGGAGAAGGCAGAATCTCTGAATAGAACATCTACCTAACTCCAGAGATGTTGGTCCATACAACACATTACGTGCTTTGTTTATGGAGCTGTAAGGGTTTTAGTGGTTTCTCTTTTACCTCTGGACTTAGAAATGTGGCAGAAACTGCTTTGAGTTCCTGGTAGGGCTTGTAAGGCAGAATAAACATACCGAAAATAACTTTTACCATTTCCTTTTTTTTAAACTTTCTTTCTTTATTATGTAATGTTAGGCTTTTCTGGATCAGATGTGGAAGTGATTCTCTTTCTATCTGTGGCAGATCCATTATATCAATGGCCCCTACTACTAGGTAGGTCAGGATCAAGAAATCCTATCAATTTTGGGGCACCCCGGTGGCTCAGTCGGTTAAGCTGCTGCCTTTGACTCAGGTCATGATCCCATGATCCCTTGCTCCTGGGATCAAGCCCTGTATCGGGCTCCCCGCTCAGCGCCTGCGTCTCCCTCTGCCAGTCCCTCTGCTTGTGCTCTCTGGGTCTCGCTCTGTCCAATGAATAAAACCTTAAAAAAAAAATCCTAGCAGCTTAAAACATAAAAGAAGCTTTACATGTCTTAGTTCCTGATTCCCTTTGGATGTTTTCTTGAGATGATTAAAATAAATGTATTTCTGCAGATATGTGTAAAGTGAATTGCTTTTATTAACAAACTAATTAATGAAGGGGAATTATGTTCAGTAAGGGGCAAAGAAAGGATACCACTAGCTAAATGTTAGCATCAGGCAGTTGTTGGATTAGCAGTAAGTTTCAGTGCACACACCATATGTGAACATTAGGGAGTTTGATTTTTTTTAAAGATCCCCTTCTACTTCACATAAATATTTTTTACTGAGGG
Source organism: Nasua narica (assembly GCA_028533885.1). NCBI lineage: Eukaryota > Metazoa > Chordata > Mammalia > Carnivora > Procyonidae > Nasua > Nasua narica. The sequence continues at coordinate 155,707,876 of CM052800.1, read as the reverse complement.
TCAGTGATACACAGAAGAAAAAAATAAACACTAACCACATAAAAGGAAAAATTTACATTTACTTATACTATATATTTTATGTGTTCATTATTTTTATTAAGTGCAGGCATGTAGATAAAAATCACTTGATTTAAAAATTAATAACCAGGATACAAACTGTTAATACAACAAATGGTTTTTTTCCCCAATGTTCCCTACTTCTAGCTGCTAGTATAAGGGAGATGGAAATGAGTTGAAAGAATAGGGAAGAGAGAGTAGCTCAGCAGAGAAATTAAAAAAAAAAAGGTATCTTTTACTATATTAATTTGTTCTGACCACAACCTGAGGTTAGGGTTATTGTTATCCCCATCTTCTGGATGAAGAAACTAAGACACAGAGTGGTTAAGTAACTTGTCCAAGATATGGAAAAGACAGAAACTGTCACAAAAAGGTAAGAAACAGAAAAACATCAGACACATATAAATATACATAGACACCGAGTGGGAGAAGGAGAGAGCAAGTCAGCATCTTGGAGGGCAAGTCCATTTATATCCTGCACTTTTGAAATTCAGATTAGTCTGTGGCTACCGTCCCTACATTTAGAGGTGCCCTCTGTGACATAGAACCATAGAATGATGGTTCTCTCCCACTATCCCTACTCCGTGTTTTCCCTAGAAATAGAATTCCTCCTTTAGCTGTGCACTGTCACTTGGGATAAAAGGCTACAATGCCTATTCTTAGAGCTGGAGAAAACTCTGAGACTCAGCTCAGGGAGCTCCAAATAGGATGTTTCTCTGGGTCTTCAAGTATATCTCTTCAAGGGAGCAGATGCAACTGGAAGGGGCATGGTTTGCCTTTCCACCTTTTCTCCTCCTGGCCTGATATAACTATGCAGTTGTTACTATACATTACTGTTCTGGGTCATGAGGTCTCCCTGAGATGGAAGGAGGAAGATGGAAGGGGCTGGAGTCCCTGGTGACGTGTAGGTCCCATTTTAGCCCGGGACCACCTCTGCCTGGACTTATTTCATTTGAAAAAATGTCACTCATACTTTAGGTTAGGTTTTTCTTCCCCCCCCCCCAGTTACATGATGCTAAACCTAATCCTGATATACCCTCAAAATGGGATAATTTTAGAAACACACTGGAAGGAAGATTTTTCACCAGCTGCAGCAGACAGTGAGTGACCTCAAAGCTAGGTGACACTGAGCCACGGAAGCCATTAGCCTTTGGATTTGCTGGCTCTGTGCAAGAATTATAATATGGTTCTTCTGGTTTGGAGCATCCCAGTAGAAAGTGGAAAGTTACAATTTTTTTATGGAACTAATAATTGCTTTTGTAATTTCAATATCTCACTAGTGAACAAAGCAATGCTACAGCAGTTTCAGTGTTTTAAGTGTTAGAGATATTTTACCTGAAAATAAGAAAAGTGTGGGGTAGTTGTCCCTGATATTTGGGCAGTCTTAGTTCTATTTGCTGCAATTATGCAAGCCACATGTCATGGAAGAGTAATGGCCATTGGAGTAAGACTTTCCATATGGTCTCCCACAGTCACTGGGAGAAAATGGGCCTGTATTTTTATTCTTTGAGGTGATTTTCTTTCTCTTTACAAAACAACATGGAGTTTGGTATGAATTTTAATGAGTGAATAATAGTAATTCTTTTGCATCCCCAGTTGGACAAGATAAACACAGCAGCATCGTTAAAATTCTTTACATAAAAGGCTGAATTTCTGTAGCATGATTTTTAGGTGATGAACCACCAAGAAATTGTATTTGAATGCCACCTATCATAAGTATCATTTTTCTTTGGTGACACTTGGATAGCCTTCCTAGGCAGATTTCACTCAACAAAAAGATAAATTATTTCTGCTTTCGTTTTTTCTTTCATTTCTTCCTTTCTCATTTTATTTGTTTGCTTTGATAAGGTGGCTTTCGTTGCTTCATTACAGACAATTACGTATCCATTCCCAGGGAGACTGAGTGTTTGTGGTCAGCTGTATAGACCGCTGTATAGACCTCTTTCTGCATAAGCTGCTCTACATTTTAGCATACTGAGGACATAACCTTATATCCAGAGGATCTGGCCAGGAAATTAGTCTCAGTTTAGGGTTTAAAGAAATTAGGTGATGTCCCAAAGGAATCTGTGGGCAGCAAGAAATTTAATTTTAAAAACTGAAGAATATAAAATAGTTGAAGCATAAAATAATTTGAGCCCGCGAAGGCTGCTTCTGCCAAACCCATTGTCAGAGAGCTAGTAAGGCCAGCGAAGCCCAAATTTGCTTTGAATTCTTGGGTATTTTGGAAGACTCTTACAGGTATTTTTGATACAGTTCTATTTTAAAAATCACATTGTATATGATGTGTATTTATAACATTGTATCGAATTTTCTCATCCCAAAATAGCCATGGCTTTTTGTTGCCTTGTTATCTGCTTCAATATAATTCCTGCTCATTAACGACAATTGACTGAGCTGGCGCCTGCAAAAGTAACTGTAGTTGATTTAGTTACATTAGAGGGTCAAAATTATGGCTGCATGGAGCTAAGGTCATGACAGAACCAAAGAGCTCTGGGCACAAATCTTCCTTTCATGCTTGGCTGGGTCCAATAATCCCCTGAGGCTCAGGTCTCTGATTGCGTTTCCAGATGGTCTCCTCTGGTGTAAACACCACTTGCGCCCTGTCCAACAGCATCGGCTGCCCTGGCAGAAAGCAAAACAGCAGGTCAGGGTAGCACTGGGAATTACCTAGTGGGTGGCACCTGTTGCCAGATTTTGACCGCCCCCACCCCTTACCTTATTTACCCATGCTATTTCAACTTACTCCTTTGCCTTTGTACTTGAAGGTCAAAGTCTCTAGTTTTTTAGCGTGAAGCCAGCTTCACCAGCACCCCTCACTTTCTGCATATGTTCTTAGAACCAGTACGTGGATTTCGTGACAATCTTGCAGATGAATTCTGGTATCTGCTAGTGAGTAGAATTTGTTGTTTACTTATTCATTTATTCAACAAATACCTATTGACCATCATTCACTTCTTTGACATTTATTGAATAATTAAGTAGCAGATACTGTGTTCCTTACTAGAATTACAGTGGTGAGCAAAAAGCAGCAGGGTCTCTTTTTAAATATTTTGTCTTTCCTCTCTATGCATAGTAGTCTTATGCTTTCCAGCTATACCTTCTTGCTTTCAGGAATCAATGGAAAACACCCCTCCTTCATTGAAAAGTTCTCTGATTAACCCTCTGAGCCCTGAGTGTGCTATCTTTCTAGAGTCTTCTTAACACATACATTTGTGGTTCTGTGTAGTCTTGTTCACTTATACTTCTTTCATGTAGGTATTTAGAATTTTTCATGGTCTTATGTTCTCACTCATTTGGAAACTCGAGAGATTTCAGTGTTTTGGGCAACTTTCGTTTTGCTTTTTACTTCTTCTAATACATTGCTGGATACTTAATTTGTGTTCAATAAACTTGGTGAATTCATTCATTCAACCCAAGTTTTTTCCACCTACTATACTCTCAGCCTATAAATGGATAGTATTATCCTAACTGGGCATTATATAGCAGTGAAGAATAGCATTTTGACACACCATATCTGTAATATATCGTGGGTAAAATTTACATTACAGTTTTAATTAAAATATCATCCACTGCCTTATGTCATTATGACTATAACTTCATTTGAAAATTTGAATCTTCCCATAATTTTTTTGTTAACAAGGTAAGAGCAGTATCCTATAAGGCTTTATGAAGGGCATTTGGTAAGATGGAAAATGACAGTGGTCCTAGAAGCTAATACTGCTAAGTGAAGGGGGATATTGCCTCCCAGCCAGTGGGGCACCCCTGCAAAATTGCATCCCTATATGTAGCTGCTTGCTTTCCCCTAGAAATGGCTCTTTTTGTTGTATGGAAATTGGCTAGACTGGCGGGAGACAAGGCCAGAGGTCGGTTGGCCACAAGATGCAGCTGAGGCAGCATGAGTTGGGGCAGTTGAGCCATTTTCACCATCATATTCTGGTCTACGTGAATGTCTTCTGAAAAGTGTATCAAAAGCTGGTGCACACCCCCCCATTTCTCACTAGATACTCAGGAGGTGTGTTTGGGCACAGTTCAATCCAAATCTGATAGATCCAAAGTTCTCTTTCTGGTAATTGAAACTTTTTGGGGATTTCCATTTCATATAAAAATAGTATAACAGCCAGTCTTTTCCAGTCACAACCTTCAGCTGAGAAATCATTTCAACCTTTTCCAAGATGTGGTGTTACAAAACAAAACAAAAAAGCAAAAAAAAAAAAAAACAAAAAACACAACCCCAAGCCTGCCCCCCCAAAAAAACAAACAAAACAAACCCAAAGCATAATTACTAAGATAGGGAAGAAAAAGATTGCTTGGCTTGTCCCTATTTAGTCATTTGAAAAACTTAGTTTTTGAAAGAATACATTTATTTATTTATATATTTGCTTGCTAGCTTCCTACCAATTAGGTCTTTTGAAAACAATTATTAGATGCTTGGATTAGCTGGCACACTTTCAATAGCAGCTGAAGAAAAATACCAAATGGGCTTACCCAGTGAAGGTGATTGGATCATGAGGGCAGGGGTAATTTCGGTTGAGGCTCCCTTTGGCAGTTGCAACATTGGGCTCAGAATCTGCTTTCTCTCCATTCCCATTGAGGTCCTTGATTTTGGCTCTTACTCTCAGCAGATTTTGTCTTCATGCTCTTAAATTGGTCATTGTCATCTCATTCCTTATTCAACTTCAACACGAAAGGACATACTTCTTCCTCTAATCTTTGAAAATAATTTCTGGGCTTCAATCTGATTAGACCATTTTAGGTCATGCCTGTTACCAAACTGATAACCATGGCTAGCAATGGGACTTTGCTGGTGGGTTTGAGCCTAAGCACCAGACTCCCACCCCCAACACTGCCCTCCCTTACAGATGGAGTTTGAGTCCATGTCCCCTGAAACGCTGTGGAGAAGTTGCTGCTTAAATGATGATTTGAGTGTCATCACCCAGAGAAAGGGGGACCAATGCAAGATAGTCAAAAGCTGTCAACTGTCCTCTACAAGGATTAATTTTAAAAACAGTAAATGGTTTGAACATTATTCTCAGAAATTGAAATTTCTGGGGAAATTACAGCGCACATAGTTTTGTGCTATATTCAGAATGTCACAGAGCTTCAAAACTCTTCTCAAGACAGATGTGGAACAATTTTAAGATTTCTGAGAAGTAATTGATTTCTTATTACAATAGTCATAATATGTGAAACCTTGCCTGCTAATGACCAAAAGGAACATCTGGGACTAGTGACAGGGTTAATTTTGGGCGTTCTCTCTCTGTAGAAAGGACCAGTCCTTCTGAGATTGATGTTGGCACTTTGGAATCTTTTCCAGGTGGGAAGGAAGACTCAGAATAGTAACTGAGATTGCCTCTCCTCCCATAAGAAAGCTTCAGCTTTATCACAGCCCCCCCCCCCCACGGAAGGTCATTTTGAGATCTGTATATAAACCCTGTGCTTTAGTAAGGGGTCCACTCAAAGGCCACCTGTACAGTAACCAGTGTCACCTAGGAGGTGGCTCTAACCTGAGTACTCTCGGGTGATACAGTTTACAAAGGAGGACAGTGATGACCATATTTTCAGTCTGTTGTTACTCTCTTGTAAGGCATCTCTCCTCCTCTTACTTGCTCTTGTTAGCATACCTCTACTCACTTGTCTCTGTTAGAACTTTAAAGACAGCCTTAATTGAGACATTCATCTTAAAATCCAAGGTCTCCTAGTCAGAAAAACAGCTTTGGGTTGAGATTCATATTCAGATGTGATGTATTGAATATCCAGTTGCAATTAGGGTCTAAGGATTACTTTTTAGTGAGATTTTGCTCTCAATTTAAAAATAAGTTGTGGTAGGAGATAAACTAGCCATTCGATGCCCTAGATTTTATTCATGAAAGCAGAGAATGGCTACCATTTTATGGTTGTTATTAGTTCCTCCTTCATTCATTTCTTGCATAAAATTTGGTACCTTATATTCAATAATGTCATCCTACTTCTTCCCAGAGCAAAAATTAGAGTAGAGATATTAGAGATGCCTCTGAGTGGGGCTCTCATTATTGCAGTGAAATCTTGGCCTTGCTCCACATGTGAACAATTAAGTTGTAGTTCTCTATTGTTTTGTAAATTTTAAAATGAAAATTGCAAACAGCCCAAATTATATAATTTTTTATGCACTTTACTTGGGAGTCAGTTTACCTTTTGTAAATGTTTCAGGGAGACTTGACTCCAAATGAACATTCTTTAAAATGTTGGCTTTGTAAAGCTGTGGCGCACCAGCATCCTCCAACAAAGATTAAAAACCACCTGAAAGCCCCATTGTAACTCATCTCCCACCTCTTACCTGTAGAAGCAGATAGCCATGGACAAGGGAGGAAATTGTTGGAAAGAACATTATCATGAAAGGCACATGATGGAGAAGGGTGGCAGATTAGCAAAGAGAGAAAGAGGGCATTTTTTTTTTTTTGGTTTAACTTAAAATCTTAGCTACTTGTTTATACACAGGCTATGAATACATTCATATTCAGCAGATAAATTTACTCTGCTCACGTATGGCTCAGAAAAGCATTTGGCACTCCGTTCATTTGATGACCATCTCTCGTTGCAACTGATGCCTGACACTAAGGGATCCCATGGTGAAAACCTAAACCCTGGCCTTGGAGAGTTCATTGCCTGGAATGATTATGACTTCCAAAGAGAACATCTTTGGCAAATTGGCTTTCAGGGTAGGCCCGCAGAACTGTGAATTCACTCAGGGAAGTATTTCACCCTAACGTCTGGTTCCTTTAAGGCCAGTAATTGCTCAATATATACTCACTAAAATGAAAAGGGAAAAAACTGTCATTGGTTTGGGCATGCCCCTTGTGGTTTGAGTTCTTCAATGTCTGTCCTCTGAAACAGAAACGCTTGTGCCATTTTTTAAAAACTTTAATTCCAGTATAGTTAACATACGTGTTATTAGTTTTAAGTGTACAATATAGTGATCAATCTGAACAAATCAGTGAACAAATCAGAATATTACTCAGTGCTCATCAAGATGAATGTACTCTTAATCCCCTTCACCTATTTCACCCATCCCCTACCTCTTCTCCCCTCTGGTAATCATTAGTTTGTTTTATATGGTTAAAAGTTTGCATTGTGGGGGCGCCCAGGTGGCTCAGTGGGTTAAAGCCTCTGCCGTCAGCTCAGGTCATGATCTCAGGGTCCTGGGATCAAGCCCCACATCAGGCTCTTTGCTCAGCAAGGAGCCTACTCCCCCCCCTCTCTCTGCCTGCCTCTCTGCCTACTTGTGATCTCTCTCTCTGTCAAATAAATAAATAAATAAAATCTTTAAAAAAAAAAAAAGAGTGCATTGTGTTTTGGTTTATCTCTTTTTTTTCCTTTGTTGATTTGTTTCTTAAATTCCAGGTATGAGTGAAGTCAGATGGTATTTGTCTTTCTCTGATTTACTTATTTCACTTAGCATTCTACTTTCTAGATCCATTCATGTTGGTAAGATTTCACTCTTTTTTCCTGGATAAATAATACTCTATTGTATATATACCACATCTTTAAAAAAAATTTTTAAATATATTTTAATTATTTGTTTGAGATAGAGAGCACAAGTAGCCAGAGCGGCAGACAGAGGAAGAGGGAGAAGAAGCAGGCTCGCCGCTGAGCAGGGAGCCCAATGTGAGGCTCAATCCCAAGACCCTGGGATCATGACCTGAACTAAAGGCAGCTGCTTAACCAACTGAGCCACCTAGATGCCCCTAAACATTGTTTTTTTTTTTTTTTTTTTGAGACAGAGAGCAGAGGGGAGGGAAAGAATCTTTAGTAGTTTCCATGCCCAGTGTAGAGCCCGACATGGGGCTTGATCTCACTACTCTGAGATCATGACCTGAGCCAAAATCAGGAGTTGGACACTTAGCCAACTAAGCCACCCAGGTGCCCCATATACCACATTTTCTTTATCCATTCATCTGTCAATGGACATGGACTGCTCCCATAATACGGCCGTTGTAAACAGTGCTGCAATAAACATAGGGGTGCATATATCTTTTGGAATTAGAGTTTTTGTATTCTTTGGGTAAATACCCAGTAGTGTGATTACTGGATCATCCATTTTTAATTTTTTTTTAAAGATTTTATTTATTTATTTGACAGAGAGAAAGAGATCACAGATAGGCAGAGAGGCAGGCAGAGGGAGAGGGGAAAGCAGGCTTCCTGCTGAGCAGAGAGCCCCATGTGGGGCTCGATCCCAGGATCCTGAGATCATGACCTGAGCTGAAGGCAGAGGCTTAACCCACTGAGCCACCCAGGCGACCCATTTTTAATTTTTTGAGGAAACTCGATTCTGTCTTACACAGTGGCTATATCAGTTTGCATCCTACCCACAGTAACCTTGCGCCATTTTAAAATTTTCTTGGTTTTCTGTCTCCTAAACTGTGCTCCATGATTGTATGTGAATAGATGAAATTTGATAAAACCCTATGGTTCATTCCATCGCAGTTACAAGCGGGTTAACTCTATAAGGAAACTAACTTATATTTTAGCTTCAAGGCAAAGAGTTTCCCAACAGTGGAGAATTTAGACATCTTGGCAAGTCGGTAGGGGAGATAGTTTCAACCAGCGTGACTCTATTTGGCTCAGGTAAAAGTAAGCCCTCCTGGGCTGGCTTGCAGGTGAGTTCTTAAAATCTGGACATATTTCAGAAACTCTTGCCCATTCTTAATAAGTGCAATGATGTGAGGCGCCATGAGCAAGCATGATTTAAACCTGTCCTAGAATAATTTTACTCATGAGCTCTTGGCAGCTATGTTGTCGTCTGCCATCTCCCCCTGAAGATTGCCAGTTAGCTAAGCATCAGCCAACCATATGACATCAAATCCACAACGTCAATCTGATTTGGTGGAGCCATTCATTTCCATAAGGAATTGGAGAAAGAAAATCACACATACAAACATGCAAACACACACACACACGCAGCAGTTTTATTTTTTAATGAAATGGGGCAAAACCCAGCTTTCTTGCCTGAAGCAATTAATCTGTTGAAGATATTATACATATTATATACTTATAAACCAGCAACCAAAATTGCTTACTATCCCCATAGATCCTGTTGTTTAGTGGATTGATGATTTTTTTTTGTCCTGCCCACACCCATTGACTGTGGTTGTAACAGATCTTTTCCAGGGGCGTGCTGTCTTCCCAGGCTTACACATCAGCGTATGTTTAGCCTTTTAGCACCTGACTTTCCTTCCTGCCTATAGAATCCCAAGCCTTCGAAGGTGACACAGAGTGTGTTTTCTATCTTGTAAATTGTCTAAAGTTAACACATATTAATAGCATGCCATTGTTACTAATTAACAATGATGCCATGAGGATCAGCTAGCCATTTAAAAAGAACACATTTTATAGAGCTTTTGAATAGTACCATTTAATGAGTACTTACTATATGCCAGTACACTAAATCCTTATCTATATTAATCTCTTTTCCCATGGATCCATGAGGTAGAAGCTTGTAACTCATTTTATAACATACAACTCTGGTTACATCACTTGCCCAGTCACAGAGCTAGTGGAGAGTAGAGTCAGAATTTGAATTCAGGGCTGCCTGACCCCAGAGTCCACCACTGATGGTCATTGCTTATGTAAAATAGCACACACCCTCTTAGAATCGCATGATTTAGGAAAGAACAGTGTTCTGGAGATTGGTTAGCGTGCTAGCTGGCTTGAGAATACATAGTTTATCTGTGTCCTCTACAGATACTTGTGTTTAGCCTTATTAAATCTGGGAAGCTAAAAGTAACAGGAAATGGCTATAGTGTGGAAGGTGTTTGATATTTCAGGGTTGATAATGATGGATAATAATGTGATTTCACAGCTTGGGTTATCAGACCAGGTGAGTGGATTAATGGATTCAGATTCATCAAAATCACCAGGCCTAGCTTGTGGTCTTTGTTTCACAACCCCCCTAGGCTTTACATTGCTCTTGAGGAGCATTTTTTCTCCATTACAGTTGCCCTTGATATTCATTTCAACCACTTTACCAGCATAAAAGTGTACAAGGAAGAGGGCAGATGCCTTTCTCTTCTGTGTTAACTCTCTTATCATATCAAATAGTGTTATGTATTAAGATATTATCTCAATTTATAGTCTCAAACAGCACTGCCCAGTAGAAATTTCTGTGCTGGTGTAAATGTTCTAGGTCTGCTCTGTCCAGTATGGGAGTCACTGGCCACATGTGGTCATTGAGCAGTGGAAATGTAGCTAGTGCAATTGAGCAGCAAACTTTTTTAGGTAATTTAATTAGATCTCCACATTTGTCACATACCAAATTTTAATTCATATTTGAATCTATTCTTTGTCGTCTGTCCCATGAAACCTCTCTATTCTTGCGAACACCGCTTGTTTTAATTATTTTATTTTAACGGTATGTTTTAATATAGGACTATTTTCACTTCATTGTATTTCTCAGACTCTTTCCAACCATTCTGACTTGTTTATTTTTCCTTATAACATTTAGACTCGGCTCATCTATTTCCAAAACAAATGCTGTTGGTATTTTTATTAAGATCACATTAAATTTCAAGATTGACTTAGAGACATCTAAATGGGGTTGAACCTGTCATGCCTTTCTATTTAAGTATTCTTTTGGGTCCTCTGGCAGTGTTTTATGGTTTTTCTCCAGTAGATCTTCCACATTTATTGTTTAGTTTATTTCCCACATTATCTTTTTTATGCCTTTGAAGTGGGGTCTTTGCTTGTATATGTGAAAGTGATTGACTTGTGTATATTAACTTTGAACCTTGCTGAATTACCTCACTTTTGTAATATTTTAACAATTGATTCTCTTATGTTTTCTAAGGACCCTAACATAAATCTATAAATGGTGTTAATTTTATCTCTCTCACTCTTTAATTTTTATGCGTTTGCTCCCTTTGGCCTAATTGCATTAAATATTTTCTCCAGAACTAGTTAAACTATAGTAGAGGGCGCCTGGGTGGCTCAGTTGTTGAGCGGCTGCCTTTGGCTCAGGCCATGATCCTGGAGTCCCTGGATCGAGTCCCGCATCGGGCTCCCTCCTCAGCGGGGTCTGCTTCTCCATCTGACCCCTTCCTCTCTCTCATTCTCTCTCTCTAATAAATAAATAAATAAATAAATAAAATCTTTAAAAAAAAGACTGTGGTAGAAAGTTTGGGCAGTGTTTTGGTTCCTTATTTCAGTTGAAAAAAGTTCTGACTTTTCCCTTGAAATGTAATGCTGGCTTTAAATTCAGATAGAAATATTTTATAAACATTCTTATCAAGAATCAATTTGAATTTTACCAAACACTGTTTCAACGTCTATGATAGTGATTTTAATGATGTCCATGGGGTCATTAATATCATAAGTTAAATAAGTTATTTTAGCTTTAAAATTTAAAAGCCATATTGTTTTTAAGTTTTATTAATTCTCTGCTCATCTTTTGTTCACTCTTCCTTACCAGTTCTTGTCCTATGTGAGAGTCCCAGTGGTCCCCACTGTGAGTTCAGTGGTAATTACTTCTTTTCCCTGAGTCAAAGCAAATGTGTACATCAAAAGAGCAAAGTGTCAAATGATAATAGCTGGAAATTCAGCCAAAAAGAAATGAAAATTTTTTTTTCTCTATCACTATTTGTGTGTATATTTGTGCTTCTTTTTTCAAAGGAATGAACCATTATTCCTCATTTTATGTAGCTGTTTCATTGTGGAATTCTCTAGTGATGGAAAAGAAGAATAATGTCTAGCCATATAAAATTGCTAAACCTGCTGGCATGCAAGTCAAAGATAGCTTTTTCTGTGCCTAAACTGGAAAGCTTTTTCCCTTCAAACTCTCTTATTTTTGAGCAAGATGTTTTATGTCACAAACTAGCCCACTCTCTCTTTTCAACTGTTTATGCCCAAATTACATTTTATACTCCAGTCAGTCATAAAATGAAAACAGAAAATGTATTTGAGGAAAGGCAAAAATGTCAGCGGCTAAAACATAGAAATACCTAGTAAAACACTTCCAGCTTTCTTCTTAGTTCTGCCTATGGCTAGTCATTTTTGCTTGTTGTGCTCGGGTCCCTCTTGTGAGGAAAGCAGGAGTGTCTGGGCATATCCTGAGAAGTTGCAGGGCTGAGATGGTGGCCTTCTGGAAAGGGGGCCAGGATTATTAGGAACCAGATAGCTGGTTTCCAGGATGGGAACAAATTCCCAAGGCCAATGTGAAGAATGATCTAGAATAACAATTTTATGTGGAGAAGCCCTCCTAAGCCAGATGTTCTGAGTGTCTCTGCTAGCAGAGCAAATGAGCACATATTGTGTTCATGTGGAAAAGGACAAATGATTGTACAAATGGAGTAATAAACAATTTAAGAAAATATCTGTGGCCTAAATTTAGTATCAAGGTGATGGGCAAAATGACTTACTCCAATATGTGATATTTCTATTGCAAATGCAATGACAAAGGCAGCCAGTAAACTTTAGTCACAGAATACAGCAGATACAGCAGAGGAGATGGCCCAGGTGCGGGCTATTTAAATAAGATAAATCATCTGTGAAGAAGGAGAAGGTCAAATGTGATATTCTCTCTCTCTTTGTTTGAATAAAATGGAAACATTACAGTTCCTTCCAGAAAAGAAATATCAGCACATAAAACAATACAGTCTTTCTTCTTACCAAGCCAACTCAGTGCATTCCACCTGAGCCCTGCCTTGGTCTCTCTTGTTTTCATCCAAGTACAATTTGGCTACTTTGTAGCCAATAGGAAATCTTATTCTAACTTCACATTATTTAGTCATGCTTGGTACTCTATCCATTATCTTCTGCCCCAGTGGCATACAAGATTGGTTTTCCCAAATGTCAGGAAAGCGTGAGTGCACAATACACACACGCACACACTTTCTGTCTCTCAGAAATTTTCACTGATCCACTTTTCTTACTAGTATGGTGGTTACTTATTTGCTGTCAGTGGGCATCCTTTAATTATTCAGTATCTGTGGGGCACCTTATAAGTTTGTATCAGTCTGCTAGGTACTGTGTAGGATACAAACAGGAAGAGAGAAGGGAGAGGATACTGCAGAGCCATTGTTGAGGGACATTCTTTCAGTTTACAGCTGTTTTTCCTTTAAGTTTGACCTGTGCTTTATTGTTACAGTTAGTTTGGTTTAGCATCTATTTATCCATTCATATTGGGATGTATATTTTGGAATGCCTACTTTGTGTCAGGCATTATGCTAGGTTATGGGAATTCAAAGACAATTTAGAATCCCTTTTTTTTTCAGTGAGCTTTTCTGGTTATTATATTTGAAAGTAAGTTTTAAAGATGCTGTAATTTGCCAGCTTTGGATGTAGTTGGATCTCAAAAGAAGGAATGCTCTATTCTATTGCTAAAGGAGTGATGATTAAACTGAATTTTGAGAGATGAGTGACTTATTTGTCAGGAAGGCAGGAGCAGGAGCCATTCTCTGCAGACACAGCAAATGCTTAGAAGAAACCATGGCATTTTTAGTAGTTGAAGGTGGGGTTGGTCTTGCAGGGCCGAGGTTGAAGAGGTAGAGAGAAGTAGATCACAGAAGGTCTTGCACACCATTCTAAAGAATTTGGACTTTAACCTGTAGACATTGAGAAGCCACGAAAACAATTTGTACCACAGCAAGATTTTTTTCTGGCAGAAATTCAGAAAATGGGTTAGCAGGTGGAAGCAAGGAACTCAGTAAGTTGGCTATTTTAAGGGTACACTCAGTCTGTAGTTAGAAGGCAGCAACAAAAGCCAGATCCAGAGAGTAGACCAGAAAAGAGTCCCAGCCTATTATATTTGGCAGCTTATGGTTTTGGAAACATTTAAGGAAAAGTGGACCTTCAACAGTAATAAATTAAGATGCTGCCCCCCCCCATCTTTTTAATTTCATGTGAGAGGAATATTTTATTTGACCAAATATATCAACTCCTGATTTAAAAAAAAAAATACACTAATACCAACTGCAAATAATTCAAGGAATCATGACTTTCATTTACAAGGTTTAGAGAGTAGCCTGGAGAGCCAGATGATATCAGGGCTTCAAAGGATTTCAAAGACCATCTCCTCAGTGATTTTAAGACAAGCTTGCTCTCCGTGTTCTGCAGCAGAAGCTTCCCTGATACCTCGGGTGTGATATCAAGAGTCAGGAGTGGACCACTGGCTATGCCTCTGCTCTTCCTCCTCCTTCCCCACCAGCTCTGAAATACAGTTGTGCAGTTTGAAAACCTTCCCATTGCAGAGCGGGGCCTATGAGATTTGCACACTGGGAAGTGATTAATTTACCCAAGGACACATGGTTAACCAGTTGGTTATTGGTAGAGAAAGGCGCCCTGGGCTCCCTGACTATTAGACAAATGCCAACACCAGTTTTGGTTAACCTGATTTTTATCTGGCATCTCAGTAAAGATCATTCTCTCATAGGATCACTTGGGAGTGACCAACTACTTGTATATTCACTTGTCTGTCATTGCTGCTTTACGTAAGTGCTCTGTAGCCTGGTTTAGGTCACTTGATCATTACTGTTACTATTGCAAAGTGCTTGTTTTCTTCCTACATCTGGATCTAAATTATTATGTAGCAAACTGACTTGCTGGCTTCAGATGATTATATGGGGTGCAGCCATTTCTTCCCATTTGTACATTTTTGTCTTTTAGGCTTGAGAGGTTTAGTTCAGTTGAAGTTCAACTCTATATACCTCAGGACTGTGGGTTGGTAACCTCATTCAAGGATCATCATTTGACCATCTGGTTCCACCTGCCCCTGTGCCCACCTACCCCTCCTGTACCTTTATCCTCACACATGGGACTCCTAGTGATAATTTTTAGTTTGTTGTCTTCCTCAATTAGATTGAATGCTTCTTGAGGCTGGGAAACATGTCTTTTTATTCATAGCATTTAGCTCAAAACCTGATACATAGTAAACAATAAAATTTGCTTAGTGAATAATTAGGTACATAGGTAAAGATATGCCTGTGATATTGTCAATAGGATAAAATGCATGGGTAAATTTGCCCTTTTTTCCTCTCTTTCTGCAAGGTGAATCGGGGCAAGTTTACACTCTAACTACTAGTGGACCAGCAGTCCTATCAAACCCTGGATTTCATAGGATGTTCCTGACAATGAGAAAGGGCTTCACAATGGAAAATAGTTTGTATGTTAAAATAATCTATGAATCATGTATGTTACTGTAGATATAGCAAACTATGAAAGCTGTTTATTTCTAAATAAGCATTCGCAAATAGACTTTGGACATAGTATGATACTTCTGTTCTTGTTGCTATTAAAAAACAACAAAAAAACCTTTTATATTGAATTTCAGCAAACCCTGCAGCCAGTGTCTATCCCATTAGCTTTCATATACATGAACAATGTGGCGTGATTACTGGCCAGCAACAGACCGCAGTTTTATAAGTCTTCTATTGTAGTGGCTGTGAGGAATGGAGCTCTGTTTTCACTGTTGTGAGTACTTTTTCCCAAATTCACATCTGCGGGGCAGTGGTGCTCTCTCAACTCCAGGTGAACATAGAAATATATATATATATATATATAGTCAATGTCACATGGCTTCCCATTTCTCTAGTTTTCAGAAACTCTGATAAATTATTTTTTCTTTTAAAAATTAAAATATATATATTTTTTCTTACATTGGTGGTGGTTACATCTTCCCTAAGACGGTCTTTAATGAGAGAAGTGGGCCACACTTTATTATTTGTGAAGATGCACCAAGGCCTGTCCTTTGGCTGATGTGGCTGTTTAATCCTCCTCCGTTTGATTTGATCCTATAGTTGTTTGGGAGAAGGGGGTGATTTTCATTAATATGAGTCAGATTAAACTGTTAATACCTGATTGTGTGTATAACACTAATCAAGGAAAAATTTTAAACCTTTTGTTACTGACCTCTAGTAGCTCTGCCTCCTCTCTTTCTTCTGATACCGGTTGCGGTGTAAGCAGTTTAAATTTTCATTATAAAAGGAAACATCTCCTCTTGTTTGGTGTGTGTCCTAACAGCCTATGTGGGGGGGATGGTTTTCTTTGTTTTGTTTTAGTTCTGTATTTCTCATAGATATCATCAATGTGGTAGATTTTTTTCATTTTAGTTCTGTACTTCTCATAGATATCATCAATGTGGTAGATGTACTCTTTTTAAAAATTTAAAAAAAATATTAGAGAGTGAGTACAGAGCACAAGAGAGAGCATGAGTGGGGGGAAAGAGACAGAAGGAGAGGGAGAAGCAGGCTCTCTGCTGAGCAAGGGAGCTGATGCAGGGCTCAAACCCAGGATCCTGGGATCATGACCTGAGCTGAAGGCAGATGCTTAACCAACTGAGCTACCCAGGAGCTCCTGTACTCTTTTGTTGAATGGTCAAACAGTAGGGCTTCATATTCCATATCATTTACAGAAATAACTGTCAGTAATAGCTAACATTTAGGGTGCTCATCTACTAGGTACTGTTGAAAAAGTTTAACGTGTATTAACTCATCTGATGCTCTCAACCATATGAGGGCCTCTTGGGCAGAAACTGATGAAGCACCGTGCCCAGGGTTACAGAGTTGGGAAGCAGTAACCAGGACAGAACCTAAGTAGTGTGGCTGCAGATGTCAGGCTCCTTTCTGCAACAGCCTGCTGCCCAAAGTGGAATGAGAGGGTTACTGTGGTGAAACCAGCTCATCTCAGAAGCTAGGGGAGTCACGTTGTGCTAAGGGGCTCAGTCAGCAGTCTTTTTTTTAAAGGTTTTTTTTCCCCCCAAATACGTTCATTGTTTCAGTGTTACAAGATTAATTGTTCACGCACCACACCCAGTGCTCCATGCAATACGTGCCCTCCTCAATACCCATCACCAGGCTCGCCCAACCCCCCCATCCTCTCCCCTCCAATACCCTCACTTTGTTGCTCAGAGTCCACAGTCTTTCATGGTTTATCGCCCCCTCCGATTTTCCCCCATTCATCCTTCCCTTCCTTCTCACAATGTCCTCCATGTTTTTCCTTATGCTCCACACATAAGTGAGACCATAAGATAATTGACTCTCTCCGCTTGACTTATTTTACTCTGCATAATCTCCTCCAGTCCTGTCCATGTTGATACAAAAGTTGGGTATTCATCCTTTCTGATGGAGGCATAATATTCCATTGAATAGATGTACCATATCTTCTTTATCCATTCATCCGTTGAAGGGCATCTTGGTTCTTTCCACAGTTTGGTGATTGTGGCCATTGCTGCTATGAACATTGGGGTACATGTGGCCCTTCCTTATACTGCATCTGCTACTTTGGGGTAAATACCCAGTAGTGCAATTGCAGGGTCATAGGGTAGCTCTATTTTTAATTTCTTGAGGAATCTCCACACTGTTTTCCAAGGTGACTGCACCAGCTTGCATTCCCACCAACAGTGGAAGAGGGTTCCCTTTTCTCCACATCCTCTCCAACATTTGTTGTTTACTGTCTTGTTGATGTTGGCCATTCTAACTGGTGTAAGGTGGTAGCTCAGTGTGGTTTTGATTTGAATCTCTCTGATGGCTAAAGATGATGAACATTTTTTCATGTGTCTGTTAGCCATTTGTATGTCTTCTTTGGAGAAGTGTCTGTTCATGTCTTCTGCCCATTTTTTGATGTGATTATCTGTTTTGTGAGTGTTGAGCTTGAGGAGTTCTTTATAGATCATAGATATCAGACCTTTATCTGTAGTATCATTTGCAAATATCTTCTCCCATTCTGTGGGTTGCCTGTTTGTTTTGTTGTCAGTCAGCAGTCTTGTTGGTGTAGAATCTCCCGTGACCTCTCAAGCATGTGGTGGGTAGCTCTCAGAGATATCTCATGTCTTACCAGATGACTAGGAAGATGGCGGATTCCTCCCTGCATCTGCTCCCTTAATTATGTGATCTCTATTTCCATTTTGCCTCTAGGTGTAAGCTCTGGGAACTCAAATGGTAGGTGATGATGATAGGATTTTCCTCCCTCCACTCCCCAACCCCCCAAAAAAAGATTTCCCAGCAGGAGGAAATAGCTGTGTTTTGCATGGAAAGTACCTTCCAAGGGGGCTTTATGGACTAAATTACCCAGGATTTACTTCCACCATTAGTATTTTTCTGCTACTCTTTTGTACTTCAGTTTACTGACCTGTCAATGGTGGAATTAAAGCTGACTTTGAAAAGGTTGTGGCAAGGATTAAATGGTATATATTTTTTTAAGAGTACCTTCCTGGGGGCGCCTGGGTGGCTCAGTTGGTTAAGCAACTGCCTACGGCTCAGGTCATGATCCCGGAGTCCCGAGATCGAGTCCTGCGTCGGGCTCCCAGCTCCATGGGGAGTCCGCTTCTCACTCTGACCTTCTCCCTTCTCATGCTCACTCTCATTCTCTCTCTTAAAAAAAAAAAAAAAAGTACCTTCTTGGCTCTGAAACATTCTAGGGGGACTAGTGAATGTATTTTTTCCTTTTCCTTTCTAAAAGGGGTTTCTGAGAGGAAGTTTGGAGATCCCAGAACAGGCTTAAAAAAAAAAAGTGGTGCTTCTGTGGATTTTCCCCTTACCTTGTTCTCTGGAAGTCTTATTCTATTATTAAGAAAATAAAAGGAACCACTTTTATTTTATAGTTGTGTAAACTTATAAAATACTCGGCATGCTAGCTGTTAAGATGGTTAGGTGGTATGTTAGATGTAAGGCATCAATAGGCTCCAGGGTTCACAGGCTATTAGGGAGAATCCTCCCCTACAGAGGCTCTTTTTAGTGTTCTTCTTGAACTTATTTCCCCTGTGCATCATTAACATGGATTCTCTTTCCATATTAGGTTGCCTTCTAAGTGAGGGAGGTTTTAGTAATCGTTGTTAACAGTTCAGTTCATCCTTACGGTTTGGGACTTCACTGATTAATTTCATGTTTCTGGATCCTGAAATTTTGGAGTAGGTGTTTGAAAGAAGTTGTGGCTTGGTTTTGAAAGAGGGAGAAAAGGCTTTTTTTGATAGCCCCAGATCAGTGGAGGTGAATAAAGACTGTGGATTGAGGAGATTGGTATTTTTTTTTCCTTTTACCAAGTAAGCCATTTTGCTCCTAATTAGAACATTAAAATCTCTTTAATTGCATTCTGACCAAAGACTTTTGGAGGTCTGTGAGGACAAGTCACCATATGTTGCATTTGAATGAACACATTTGAGACACCAAAGCTAATAATGATGCAGCAGAAAAGATCAAGACTTGGAGTATACCCTTTATTTCCTTATTTTACCGTCAAACTTGTATTCTTAAAATTGATTTTATATGCAACAGTAGTCATTTAATTTATTATCTGCTTACAAGACCTCGTTGTACCATGTTGTCTATAGAGCAGAGTTCACAGTAAGGCAAATTAATCTTGAATCTCATTCCAATTTGAGTGTTTTTTCCCCCTGATGTATCATAAAGGCTTTGTTATAATGTGTTGCTTTCCATGGCAGAGAGTCCCCGAGACATCCTCATGGCAAGGCTTTAAATGTGAGATTTGAACCCCAGGCAGGTCTAGCACAGTGAGCAACCCCTTCCACTTAAGAATAAATGCTGACAGTGCCTTTGCACAAATGTTCATTCATCGCTACCTACATGGAGATGGGACATTCTAAAGCAGGTCAGTTCTGAAGTTACCTTATAACTTGGTTTCAGTATATAGTAATAAAAAGAGAGTGGAGGAAGTCATTGAAGATGCTATTTGGCTCCTTGGTTTAATTGACAAAATGATGAGGTTTAATTGACAAAATGATGAATTTCCTTTAACCTGCATTCAGGCTAGGCAATAAGAGGCAGTTTATTACCGCATTATTCTCAGTACTTGTATTTTGGTTCATTACTAGCACTCTCCTTAGTATTTACATTTGCATCATGTTGTGCTGATATAAGTTTATATTAAATGTTGTAGAGCTTGAACATTTGACAAATAGTTGTTAATGCCTAATGTGTGCAAAGCATTATGAGATGTGTTTCTTTGGGTTTTAAAGAGTGCTCCAGTTGCACTTTGTCACTGAAGGAGCTTCCGGGATAATAGAGAAAAATCTTGTTTTCACGTAATGGCACCATGAGGTGGAATGAAATGTGTCATAAGGGGGATGCCAAAACGCTGTAGTTCTACTGTCTTATAGTCACTTGTATTTGCCTCTCTTTGAAAATAAGTCAAGGGCTATAAAAACTACAACGGTTGGAAAAATAATGAATATTTAACAGTACACATTAGAATCGGTGAAGCTGAAGATGTTGCATCCATGTCTTCATTTAGTGAATATTTATTGCTGGCCTGTTGTTGGGTGCTGAGGGTGCATACATGGCTCCAGTCTCTCTCTAGACGTTCACAGACTCGTAATAAAGGAACGTCTCTATACGTCACAGGTATTTGTGAATGGGTGAACTCATGACATTTTATTCTTTATGTGAATCCAAGGTCAACGTTATACTAACTAAAGGAAGGCAGTCATGGAGTCTGAGGTTCGGAAGGGGCCCGAGTGATCACATTAATGGGGGGGGGGTGTCTTCTTTTGCCTTTTTAAAACCATAAATATATCTTTACCCATTCTTAATAATTTGCATTTTGTTGGTGGTATACCACATTTCTGGATTTCTGAGATGATTTTTAACGTATACCAACCAACATATTAAATATCCTTTCTAACTGGCGGGACACACCGCATATTCCACAGAGCCAGAAGCAGATCTTCTCTCCCCTCGAGGTGACATTTGCCTACTAATCAACACACTTTCATTCCTTTGACAGATATTTACTGAGCAAGTAACCATAATTATTGTCATTGTCATGTGGTTAGGATGAGCCATGCAAAGTGCTGGACATTAGTCAGACAGTGATGAATACAAGCCCCTATCCTCTGGGAGTTTAGAGTCTGCAAAATAGAGCGGATGTGTCCTTGTTCAAGCAGCTAAAAAGCTTTCTAACTGCTCTACCGCTCAGCAGTAAAAGGAACGTCTTCCTCAAATTGGTCAGATCTTCTCCTACCGCTTTTTCCTCATACTGCTTCTTGGAATAAACTCTTTTTTATCATCTCTGGCCATCAAGATCCTTTTTTTTTAAGAATTTATTTATTATTTATTTGACAGAGAGAGATCACACGAAGGCAGAGGCAGGCAGAGAGAGAGGAGGAAGCAGGCTCCCCGCTGAGCAGAGAACACGATTCGGGGCTCCATCCCAGGACCCTGAGATCGTGACCCGAGCCAAAGCAGAGGCTCAACCCACTGGGCCACCCAGGTGCCCTGGCCATTAAGATCTTACACATTTGAAGGAGACCACATAAATGTTATCAGCTTGGAAAAGTTTTGTCCCCGTCTTTGAAATCTGTTAATATGTGACACTACCTAAGTTGTGCTGATCACTCACTGATTTCCACTGTCTTTATTTGCGAATCTCTTATTTCCGTAAGTTCATGCTCTCCTTTCAAACACAGTAGGAACTTTTAATATCTTTGTATCAACCTATCACATCAAGGCTTAATGCCCTATTCAGTGAGAGTGACTAGACCTTTTCTGTACTAGGATTTGGTAAGAGTAAATAAAGGGCTTGCTTTCCTTGCTCACTGATCAGCATCAGGAAGACTGGAGAGTGACTCCAGGCTTCCTCAACATTTTGAGTCCAGCCACAGGAAATTTCCAGGAGGAGTTTGTTTTGGAGATTCAACTCATGGGTAATTTTAAACATTGGACACACAGTAGAATACAAATGCTCAATTATAAATGAGATTGGGGGCATCTGCTCAGTAATTCATGAAATTGTCAGATCCGAATAATGAAACACAAGATAGTTCTCATCTATTTCTATACTCTGGTTTTGATCATTCTGGGAAATAACCTTTCAGAGCCCTAAATATTGGTTAGACTTTTAAAGAGTTCAGTGATGCGTAACTGGATGACTGTTCTAAAATCCCAGCAGGTTTTCTGGAGGGTGTAATACTGCTTTTTTTCCTCTTGAAGAGAAGGTCTCATGGTTGGCCCACGTTTTCACTCCTTAAGGATCCATGGAATTATGATAGCTTACCCTCATCTGTCCCCCAGGTTCACATCCCTGTGAATCAGGTAGTGTTGTACACATAGCAAGTACAATTCCATTAAAGATCCAGGGGCATAGTCTTATAGCGTGACTAACACACGAGCCATTTCTTTTAAAACAAGTGCCATAGAGGTGGATGGGAGGGAACAAAATGATGATCTGCAGGCCCATTTCATGCCAGGTGTGGAGCTGTGTGCGTGACATACATCATCTCATTTAGCTGACAGGCTCCTGTGCTATAGGTAACAAACACAGAGTTGAGAAGAGCTAAGCCACTTGCCCAAGATCACAGAGTGAGTAAGCGACAGAAATTAGACTCAAATGCAGGGTTTCAATCCTTCAATAGGCCCTCATTCCCATAGAGCAGAGTGAATTTGTTTATGTGATTATAGTTAGGAAAATGTCAAGATATCATGAGGAAAGTACATTGACACTGTTGTTTTAGAAGAATTAACTCATTTCAGACAATATATATTAACTTTATCTGGAACTTCTCCGATAAAACGCTGTCACTCTTGGTCACCATGATGGCCATTGGGCATGCATCAAGTGGTATTTTAGCTTTTTCTCTTGTTTCTTATAAGAAAGCCACAGTGGACTTCTTTTTAGCCCCAAGATTTTTATCCCTAAAGGGAGACATCATGCCATATTATCCTTGAGAGGGTCTTGTGCTGACCCCCCTGGACATTTCCACCGTAACGTGACCCTGGGATATTTGCTCTGTCATACCTACCTGTGCTTTTATGGGTATATTCCTGAAATGGAGGAATGTGAATTCCCTGTTTAGTAACACTTTGCTGTTTCCGTACAAATAATGTGGTAGTTATCTCTCTCTGAGTCGATAGTGTACTTCTCAGTGGCATATTTGTATTTCGAATTTTTTGTCTTTAAGAAACCTAACAGAGGGAAATTCTGGTTGACTGTGTTTTCAGAAAGATGAGAAAATAATAAAATGTAATGATGCTAAGATAACCTAATAGAAATCTTTGTACAGAATTGTTCCAAAATTTCTGCTCTCCCTGATGACTTTTTCTTCCCCAAATAAATTTCTTTAGTAGCCTTAATCCCCCACACCCCCTGAATTCTGTTTTCCCCCTCAGTGATCCCTTTTCCTTTTTCCTTAAAGAAAAACAAGAGTGGAGCAGAAATTAAAGCGGTACCAAGATTTTACTCATGATGATCGCAATAGGGAGGTAGAGACCTCCGTATAAATCTAGGCTCAATTCCAAATGCAGTAGTACATGGGGACTTATAGCCAAAGAGCAGGGTGACAGTTAGTTGATGGAAAATTGCTGAGAGGAAACATTGGGGGATGGGGGGAATTCTGCTTAAACAGTCCCAACAGGTTCTTGTTCAAGGCAGGCAGGATGATGAGATTCCAAGGGTGGTAGGTGGGTGAGGAATTTGATCAGATATCAAAGCTGTGGAGTTCTCTTTTGAACTGACATAGCAAGATTCTTGGTATAGCTGAGCGATACAGGTCGGACAGGGATGGGCACCAAGGAGAAGGCCTAGAGGCTGTAGGGAAGCCTGACTAAAGTTTGGTCAAGGAGAGAGTCTTGTTATTACTGTCTTGCCTTCTGGCCTCTCTTGGCTCCCTTCTCAGCCAGGACTCACTCCACAGAGATTTATTTCGGTGTTTCCTCCTCGATTGTTGCTGGACTGATATCCAGGCGTTAAGTTCTCTGGTTATCTTCCTCTCTACCTTCCTCATCCATCTTCCTCCCAGCTTCATTGCCAAAGGTGTGTCACCCTTGCTCTTGTCCCCTAATCTCTCTTTTTCACCACGTGTTCCCATTTTGACTCAACTGAAACTGCTTTCTCAGGGACCGACATGTAACTCCTAATCACAAAATCAGATCATCACTTCTTATTTTCCATTGCACTTGCTGTTGTAGACAGCCCTCTCCAGGCTGCAGGGTACTCTACTTACCTTGGTGGCGTTATTCTCGGCACTACGTGATACAGGAGTACATGCGTAGAAATGGAATGTTTCAAAAATGAAATGATTCGGTTAGTCTCAGAAGGAGGTAGGCCAGACTGTGTGGGGCCAAGTTCTTAGAATGAGTAAGTTTGGTGCTTTATCACATCTTATGTTGACAAAGGAGAGGAAAGGAAACACCAAAATCTTCAGTCCATACTGCTAATTAAAGATAATGTCCTCTTCTTTTTTAACCCATGAAAGGATTTTTTTTTTAAGATTTTATTTCTTTATTTGACAGAGAGAAAGATATCACAGGTAGGCAGAGAGGCAGGCAGAGAGAGGGGGGAAGCAGGCTCCCGGCTGAGTAGAGAGTGCAGTGTGGGGCTTCATCCCAGGACCCTGGGATCTTGACCTGAGCCAAAGGCAGAGGCTTTACCCACTGAGCCACCCAGTCACCCCCCCATGAAAGGATTTTAGTCAATGTGTGACCCTGTCTTGGGAGCAGTCTTAGCAGTGGAAGTGTCTGTCTTTGGGGAATGGTTTCCAGTTTTCTGTGGTTGTTAAGAGTTAAAAAATTGGACACCATTTCTTAAAAGGATTATGTGAATATTCTGTGATGCCTGCGTGGTAAAAGACACTGTACCTTGAACTATTTGAAATTTATTTAAAAACTGCTTCAATGGTATCCTGTCTATTTGGATATAATCAGAAGTGTCAACTTCCGAAATATATTGAAAGACATTTCTTTATTATTAACATTGTTCTATTTGAAAAGCAAATTGTACCAATGCAAAGAGAAGGCCCACATTAACCGAAATAGAGATGTCAGTTGAATTTTGGTTCCGTGCCAAGTACCAAGTGTCCATGAAGTTATGAAACAGAAAGCAACAAGCCACACTGACATTCATTTCATTTCATTATTATTATAGCTCCAAGGTCCATCGTAATCTTGCTCTTCCTTGCCAGCTGTATCTGCGATGCACTCATTTTTTTGGTGAAGGCTCCTCTTTCGGTCCCCATGCAATCTGCCTCAAATGGTTTGCTTGACCTGCCACTCCTGAAGCTCATTCACAAACCATGGGTCTCTTGGAAGAGACCTATAATTAACATAGGAAATATTAAAGGTATTTGGTAACTGAATAGCTTTAATGATGTCTTAAATTAGAAATTACTTTTTACAGTTTGCTTTGTCACAGATGGTTTACACATAACTCAAGGAGTGGAAGAGCCTCTACTGCGGTGGGTGAGAAAAAGCTACACAGTGAGAGCTCTGAGCACCAACAAAAGGTGCGGTCGATCATCGATTAGACATTCTGATATTAGGGAAAATGGTTCCCTGTGATTGTCTGAACTTCGTGGGGTTCTTGTTTCATCTTTCAGCCAATGAAGGTGCTTTGTCTGACCTTTTATAACATGACCTTGCTTCTTCAAAGTCCGATGGAATCTGGAAATTTTAACTTTAACTTGAGTTTCATTGCACTTGATTTCCCTTGGCCATTTCCCCGATGATGGGTAGTTATGTGTCTAAATTTGTACAATGGACCTACCTGCTTAATTCTTTTCCCAGATCAATCCTTAGAAGTAGCAGCATTTCCTCCCCCACCCCCACCCCCCCCCCACCGCCCAAGCAAAACTGTGCCCAGGTAAGCAAAGTATTCAGCTAGCTAGCTAGCTAGTTTTCAGGATTATTCATGAGCCAGAGACATGAATAGCCATGTCCCGGCTGGGAGATAAATAGAGCAGAGTGAATCCCTATTTGTTCACAATGGAAAGAACACTGGATGAGAGGGAGCTTTGATATAGAGTCAAAGGCATTCCCGAGTTTGCTTTGTGGTAGACGCTCAAAATAGATACTATAATGATTAATCAATTTTAAGTTCTGTAACTGCTATAACAATGTCAGGGTGCAGTTTAAAGTCGAAGATGTGCATGGCAGTGTTTATAACTGGAAACTCTCATAATGCTGAGGGGATAGTAAGAACCATTTAGAAGAGACAGAGCACTCGTATGCAGTAAAAAAAAAAAAGTTCTGGGAGCAGAATCAAGGAAAGGTTATGTGGGCATTTAGTCGTGAAAATACAAATCATTGCTGTGGATGATTACTGTGAATCAGCTTTCAAACCTATTAGATGTGTCATTTAACCAGGCAACATATGCTTATTATTTTTTAGCATGAAAAGCAATTGCCATATGTTCAATAGTTATTGAATTGTGACTAGCAGGTGTGTGGCACAGTAATAATGATGAGGACAATAATAATACCTTCAGCTTTGACCCTCTCTCCACAAGTTAGGGTGAAGAGAAAAAAAAAACAATGATTATTCAGGGTATCTGAGTAAAAGCAAAAGCCTGGGGTAGGTAATTTATTTTTTTTTAAAGATATTATTTATTTGTCAGAGAGAGCCAGCACAAGCAGGGGAGTGGCTGGCAGAGGCAGGAGCACTGGCTCTGCTGAGCAGGGAGCCTGATGCAGACTCAATCTCAGGACCCTGGGATCATGACCTGAGGCAAAGGCAGACACTTAACCCATTGAGCCACCCAGGCACCCCTGGTAGGTAATTTAAAGCAGAGGTCGCTTTCAGTAGCCAGAGTTAGCCTTTCCCCCTCCGCCCCTTCCTTCATTCGAGTAATTGTCTCAGAGTTCCATTTTATTCCACCTACATTAACCAAATGAGTAGGTAGGATAGAAACATTGTTTCCTGTTTTCTGTTTAAAAAGTTGAGACTCAGAAAGGTGAAGTGACTTTCTGCACAAAAGGACAGAAATCTCTTGAATGTTTCTCTGGTAATGCTAGAAACTTAATGATACTAAAATGACCATTCTAATGCAGTGTTACATATATGTTGTGGTCTGTTGTATTCTGTTGGAAAGCATACTGTGATTGGAGGTCAAGGGCAGGAAGACAAAGATATAGATTAATAAAATAAGGGCGGCGACACTAAAGAAACACATAAAATCATGGCCAGTGGAGTCTTGAACATTCCTCTTTACCTGGGTACCTCAATGCTGAGTGGATTGCAGTACCCATTTGGAGGGAAGACTAGTGCTATCCTATCCGGATGAAGTGTCTTATTGGTATGACACAGATGGGTTTGCATAATTAATATCATGTCCTCTTTCTGCTAACAAGGGGATAAATGTACTTTTCTAGTGGAGGCAGTGTTGAAAATTGATTACCATCTCTTTTAATAATATAAAAAAATTTCTGCCTGGTTAGAACCTACACTTGTATGTAGTTAAAACCTATACCTGTACATAGTATATAGTTAGGAGAACAAGATAAAGTAGAAGAAGCAAAAACCTAAATAATAAAACAGCAAAATTCCCTTCTGATTCTCCCGGGAACAGTTGCTTCCCACGTAGTAGCCTTTGCAACTTTGCAACCAGTGCGATGTCGTCCACTAGAATTAGAGTTTTCTGTAAATTTGAAGATATGGTAGAAGACAGGAGGCACAGGCAAAGCGTGTCTTTAAGAGAAACCTGAACTGCGAAATTTGAGACCCAAAGCCCTCTTTCCTTCCTCGTTCCTTGATGGACAAAAGCATCCTCCAAATCATCTTTGTAAAGAAGTCCTCGACCCACAATGAGTGTTATGGGGAGTTTATCACCTAATCTGGTACTTCTGCTGCTGCTGCTATTAATCTGGTCATCATTTCTGTTGATAAATTTTACCTTCCAGGCTTCTCGAGAAAAATCTGCCATTTGAAGAAGGAAAATCAGGAACCTCTTGTTTTGTGCGGATGTGAGACAGGATGACAGCCGTCTGTTATCAGGCTTGGCATTTCCAAAGCTCAGTAGTTCCACGTGATACCATAATGTCATGCTGGAATTGTGTTTCAGCTCGTGATTGGGTTTAGAATGTAAACAACCCTAATATTGTGCTGGGGGAGAAATCTTTGGGAATGTTGTTTTTTAAAATAGGAATTAAAAAAGTGAACACATTCTGATTTACAACAGCTAGAAAATATCTCTTTATCCTCATGGCATACTTTTGAGACATTAACCATACGCTGTCACTTGTGTGTGGAGTGAGAAAAGTTGTGAGTGAGGGTAAGGACGTTTTTAATGTCATTTATTTTTAAGCCAGATAATATGTCCCAAAATTGCTTTCAAACTGCAAAATATTTATAAAAAACTTTGGTGGGATAATTATTGCAAAGGGAAGACATGAAAATACTCATTCTGATCGTGTTTTCGGTGACCTTCTGTGCAGCCTCATACCAGATTGTGACAGAAAATCTAACATTCAGCCTTAGTTTTTGATAGTTGTACTTTTTCTTGTAAACTATTTGTTCTGAGGCAAAAAAGTCATTGGTCTTGAACTTAACTTGATTTGGGCAACAAAATGATATACCTAAACACATGCTTTAGCCCTCCTGTGACTTTTTAATCATTTTTCCATTTAATTTGCTTTTGGAAATTGATTTGCCCTTTAAAAATAATATCAGCATTTAAAGTAATTTCACTTGCTTTTTGTCTGCACAGTAACTGGTTTTTCTCCCTACCAGAATGACTTCAAATATGCAACCTCTACAAAATGTGAAAACTGCTGTGTCAGCTAGAAATAGCAACTCTGATAACAAGAATGTGAATGTGGTCCTGAGCTGAGATTGAAAGAAAGAGTCCCCTGAAAGTCAGCTTTGTCACCTAGATTTGCAGGCACTGTTGAGGAACAGGGAAGGACCTATCACCAGGCACATCCTGCTGAGCCCTACTGGTTGTACTGTTGTCTATTGTGTCTGTGACGTTGCTCCCTTCCTTCTTTCGCTGCACTAGCTGCCTGCTTATCTCCTTCTAAGCTCTCACTATCAGCTCTAGCCCTGGGGGTTTGGTGGAAGGGGGTGCAGGGTTTAAAAGTAAGACCTCTGATTTCACTGGTCTCTCCCATCTCCTCCTTTGTTCTTGTTCTAT
Organism: Nasua narica; assembly: GCA_028533885.1. Classification (NCBI taxonomy): domain Eukaryota; kingdom Metazoa; phylum Chordata; class Mammalia; order Carnivora; family Procyonidae; genus Nasua; species Nasua narica. The sequence continues at coordinate 155,679,003 of CM052800.1, read as the reverse complement.
CAATCTGCTCATAAGTACATTCATACCACTCAGTGTCCTTGGTCCATGAAAGAACAGCAATAACACTGAGGTGTGTGCTCGGATTAAAAACTCGAATCAAATAAATGAGATTTCTGATTTCTTGGAAACTAAAAGTGCTGAACATCCACATAGCTATAGTATTAATTATTTGGAAGATAAGTGGCCAAGTGTCTGTCCCTGCCTCCAATTGCTTGTCTACAAAATGGAACCACCATTCTTCCAAGTTTCTCTGAAAGTAATGAGTTTTATTGGGAGAAGGAGAATCATCACAATCATCTAAAAAATTGTTGTATTGGGTGTCACTGGCCGAGAGATGTATCTAATCGAGTGCCACGGCTTCCCCCAGCCCTGACCTTTGAGCATCACTGCGTGTATATTCTAGTGCTAATACTGGGCAGGTCATAGCTTCAGATCCTCCAGGTGCATCAGGCTGGTGAAGTTTAGATCTAAGAGGGACCAGGAGAAGCACTGTGGCTTTGTCAGATGGGATGAACCGCTTGTAGCCAGCTGTGTGCAACTGCTGGCACTACTTGGAAAATGAGTCCTCCCTTACCTTCTTGCTCATGCGTCAGGCCTCAGAAAGTCGTCCCTCTCCTTTCTGAAGGCTACAACCTTCTCCAGACCTCTGACAGTAGATGAGAGATAGAGGAGAGATGTTGCCCATCTGTAGGGATTTGTGCAGATGCAATCAATGCTATCTGAGTTGAAATATAAAGGAAATTATTTATCAAAGTTTAGGCAGCAAGAGAGGGCTAGATCCAGAAAATATGTCTTTCTTTACTGATGTTTTTACGATTAAATGCTATTTGCCGGGGGGAAGGGGAAGGGTACCACTTGTTGGCTTTCACTGGTACACTTGGGCAAAGAAGGAGAGGCAGAGAATAAGGACTGATTAGAAGCCCAAATGCTATTTATGTTGCCATATTACAGTGGAAGTTGAAAATGGTCCTATAATATGCTACAAATGCAGGTCTATTAGAGAGTTTATTTTGTATATTTTATTAACATGGTGTAATTTCTAGTACGATGGTAATACAATTCTTGGTTCTTGTTCTCTGTGAGCACTAAAATGATCTGGTGTTGATGTTATCTCTAGACGGGAGCAGACTTCATAAAATACAGCACTCTGTGCACGCATAGGAGGGTAGGTTTTAAAATGTTAGTCTATTCCATTTTTCAGTTGTAAAGTGAAGTGATTTTTTAAAGGATAGCCTAAGTGAATTTTTATGTTTCATTTTTAGTCATTGAATTGTGTGGGTAATGCATTGTTGGTGGGTGCGGTTCCTAAACTTAGAAAAGCAGTTATTCCCTCACATAGTAGTTTTTACCTTTTTTTTTTTTCTTGTAACGTAATAGTTTTAGAATGTCAGCTTTTAGATGTCTGCTTTTAACTTGTTTGGCTGAGTTGACATTTAAATTCAGTCCCCGTGTTATGTGAATGGAACTAGCCTTTTCCCACTTCTTTTCTTCTTCTTCATTGGAAACCAGCACAGGGAACCGTCACTTAATAAGAAAGATGTTTCCTACTTTGTTTCCCTTTATCCAACTCAGAACTGCCTGGGGGAAAAAATTGCTTCCTTTCTAAATGTGGTAAGCCAAGAAATGGAAAATGCACACATGAACATTTGTGCCTCTGTCCTATTAACCTTGAGAAGAGGGGGCAAGAATGAGTAATACTGTTAGAGATTTAAATATTGTTAGATATTTAAATACTGTTAGATAAATAAATATTGAAGTTGGCTTAAGGGTTTCACTGAACAAGTAACTTAATATATATATTTCAAAACTGTTTGGATTTTTTTCTCTGAAATACATTTGATCTTCTGAAATCCTTTGTGAGATTTACGTTATTCTAGTTTCGATTTCAGTGATTTCTGTGTCTGTCTTGAGTGATTTAATCTATGATATCCGTATATCCGTATATCATATTTTAAAGCCACATGAGACAAGATGGGCCCTATTGTATAATTCCTTTGTACTTTTTTGGAAAATTAAACGATAATGGTGGTAATCCACATACCGAATTGGGAATGTTCAGATATCACCAAATATTAGATTATCAGAAAAATATTCATTTTGAATTAGAAGCTGAAATTGGCATATTTTACTGGTTTCACGTCACTTAAGGGAATGACTGTTGTTTTTAATTCCTGGTTTAAGAAGTATATCTGACTTCCTTGGGAGGATTAATTCCAAATTTTCAGTTCTAAACCTTGGTGTTAGGGAAGTTAGGGAATTAAGGAATCCACATATGTATTTGATAGCCATGTATTGAAATACATATGTCATCGAAAGTATTTTGTTAATGATAATTTGACCAACTATATTGGACCAGTGAACTCTCTAAATGCAATTGGTTTAAGGTATTGCCTGGAATGATGGTTTGCTTGTGGTCTCCTTCCTTCAGGGTCAGGACGACAGCGTGCTAGGAATGGTTATTCTGTTGTGTCAGTCAGCCAGCTCCGTATGGCTCTGAGCAGTTGTAAACTACATCCCGGAAACGCACTCACAGACTTTTCAGCTGGGAATTCGAGGTTGACTGTAGAAGAACTGGAATTAGAACCCAGGAACTCCTGGGGCACTCGCTTTTGTGTGGGAGGTCAGTAAACAAGCATGACATCATCAGCTCAGGGAAATTCTCTGGGGAAATGACTAATGGAAATGGCAGTGCAACCATCTCGAATATAGAGTTTTACCAAAACAGATTGATCCTTACTTTGACCGGATAAGGAAGACAAGCCCATTTCGGCTTGGATCCTAATTCACTGATGCTTGTCCTCCTTTCAGTGGATCTATGCCAAACACAAGACCTACATTAGTCGGCGAATTGACTGACTGTCCTCTTGCCCCACACAGATGTATTATCAGGCCAGTCCTCATCCAGGCTGCGCCTACTCCTTGTGACCCTCTCATCATGCTTTTGTCTTTTTCTTTTTTCAGATTTATTCCTCCTTATCATTCTGCAGCCTTAGCACTTTTACTAACCTCACCTTTCACCAGTACCAGCTAATCTTTAATCATCTCTTACCATGCACTGTTCATTCAATACCTTACTGAATCTTCACTCTAATTCTGTGACATATTATTAGTGTCATTGGCTTTTTATATATGAGGAAACCAAGGTGTAGAGGGATTATGTGAGTCACTCAAAGTCACGCTGCTAATTACTAGTAAAGGCAGGAATCAGCTCAGCTCTGGATGCTGCTGTGGTCTATGCACTTAGCTGTGACGTATGTGTGATACCTTTAAAATGGGTCACCTCTGAAATAGCTATCGGTTTACAGGTATTTGTGAGTCTCTAAAGAGAGCAAGGGAAACTTCTGTGAAGTGAGCTAACTTGAGTTTTTACCGTTACGTGGTGATGGGGGTGAAGCAGTTATCAACTCCTGTTACTCAAGCTTAGAATGATGGGAGCACACATGCATCTTTGATGATAAGGCTGTGATGCAGGTTAATGTCCCATTAATGCTGGGTCAGTCTTAGATGTTTGACCTTACATAAAAACTAACACTTCTTGTGAAGTCTGCATCTGACACTCTAATCTCTTCCCAGCAGACACAGGTATCCTTCTGTGTACAACCTCAAAGCAAGGCAAGGATGAGTAGTCCCTGGAGAACATCGTGCCTATGTTAGGCTCCCTGACTATGCAGACCTTAGCCTCTTCTCCCGCCAGTGGTGCCCACACAGGAGCGGCCCCAAATGGACTTAAGGTCTCTGCCAGCATGCTTCTCTGTGAACTGTAGGGGGTTGGGGGGATGGGGTAAGAGTGGAGTGTATATTCTATCTAACCTACTTCACATTAGGACCTCATTTTTTTTTCTGCAGAGGCAGATCAGCTTATTTTATTTTATTTTTTATTATGTTCAGTTAGCCACTGCATAGTACATAATTAGTTTTTGATGTAGTGTTCAGTGATTCATTAGTTAAGTATAACACCCAGTGCTCAACACACTTGTCCTCCTCAATACCCATCACCATGTTCCTCCTTCTTCCCACCTCCCTCCCTTCTGAAACCCTCAGATTGTTTCCTGGGGTTCCTAGGTTCTCCTCCCTCTCTGATTTCTCGCCCTTTGGATTTCCTCCCTTCCCCTGTGGTCCTCCATGCTATTGCTTATGTTCCACATATGAGTGCAATCATAAGCAATCCTTGGTTAAAGAAAACCTTTGTTATTTGCTCCACAGTCTCTGTGGAAAGAGAAGTCTGACCTGCATTAACCACCTGCTTTGTTTTTGTCTTTCAGGGATTATTTCTGCTCTGTGTTAAATTTGAACTTTACATTAGGTACATATGAAGTGTCTACCTGCAACACCTATGATTATCAGCCAGTTTGAAACATAAATCTAAACACTTCTAAGAGAAGTGTTTGTTAAAGGACAGACATCTCAAACTGTCATAGGGTGCAAGCTAGCTTGACAATCTCAATGGCCACTGGCCGCTCTAAAACTGTTGTGCTCTTTGAAACTCACTCTTTCTCTACACCACGCCGCTGTGTCAGTGAGTGTGAGAGACAGAGCTCAAGCTAGCTTGACAATCTCAAACTGTCATAGGGTGGTACCCAAGTCCCATCAGGGTGGCACTAAATACCTTTAAGGATGCATTGAATGTGTGCCTCCACAGGAAAATACTATGATTCAGAGATCAAGGAGTGACCTTATTGGATTCGTATTACCTTTCAGAATCTTCAAATTAGGATAAATGTCTAGGTACAGCTAATTAGCAGTAAATATAATCAAGAAAATTAATGGGGAAGTTTCAGTATTTTGCTGCTCCAAATTTGTAACAAAATGATGGGTGGCAAAGTAATTTCAGATCTCAGGAAATCTGTTGTATTGAGTTGAGGAGAAGACAAATTTTTCTTTAAGTTGTAGAAGAATGCAGGAATTACCTTGTAGTTGCTGGTCTTCCCTTAGTTTCCATGAGCAAAAGAGGTTGTTTAAGAAAGAAAAGTGAAGCCTCTTTGCAGAGGCAAGATAAGAGGACAAAAGGATTGGGATGATCATGGTGAAGAGAAAATATTAGAATTTGGTCTGATGGTAAATTGAATCTAATTATATTCAGGGACAGGTTAAAGTAATCAGGAGGTAAGGAACCCAATTATGAGATAGTCTTGATAACATAGATGGTTCAATAAAATGCAAAAATAGAAAGATAAAAATAGAATACTTTAATCTAAATTCTGGAGGAGTTTAAAAATGAGTGTTTAAGATAAAAACTTAGAAGGACGGGCACTAAAACTTGAGATACGTTGGTCTTGAAGGAAAATGAAAGGCTCATTTTGTGTATTGAGTGGAGAAATACCAGCTCTCTCTCTAATTTAACACCATTTTGTAAGTGCTGCTGGAATACAGGATTTTGACTGTTGAGGAAGGGTTTTGTGGAAAAGCAAAAATAATATAAAACTAATAATCATACAGCTGTGGTCGGATTGTCCTTTTATTTTACTTTCTTTCGTGAAGGCCATTTTTTGGAGTCATTTGAAAGGAAAGCTTGGGAGTTGGACTGTTTTTCTAGTTAAAGTTAGTTGTTTGTTTGTGGAAAACCTTTGTTCCAGGTTGTCAGGCCTTTTTGTAAGAATTTTAGATGCTCCTGCTGTGCGAGTTGCTGCTCAAGTCTGTTCCTCCAGAAACAATGTTCGGCTCAGTGGTTAAATTCTACATCTCCTGTCTGATGCCGAGTCCTGACAGGAAATCAGAATTAAAGTCAGTTCTCTGTGGCTGGGAGGATGGTTTGGGAATTAAGACTCAAAAGAGGAGTGCTTGTTTGTGACTTCCTTGTGTTCTCAGCTCCAGGCTCACATTTTCCTTTCATTAGGAAAGCCAGACATGTGCATTTTTCGGGAAGCTCAGTGGCCTGATAGAGAAGTGCTTGGACCCACCCCCAGCTCTGGTGCTTCCTACCATAGCTACACAATGAAAGAATTTCGCCAAATCCAGTGCCCGGCCATTGCCCAGCATTCCCAGGAAATAACTCCCAGCAAGGGGCGCTATTTCTATGGCATTAAACTTTGTCCAGCGCTCCCTTGTGTCAGGGCTTCTCATTTCCCGAGAGCTTGTCACTCCACTATATGACATTCTCCCAAGAGGGTAAGAACGGTGTCAAGAGTCAGCATTTTCCTTTATCTTGAAACTTCTGCTAAGAAATTGCGATTCTTACTTAAAAAACAAAACAGAACGAGACAAAGGAAAAATCCACCATAGAAACAAAACTATGAAGCAGAAACCCTTAACTCCTTTCCCCCTTCCATACACATCCAGTTCGTTAAAATCAAAATTAATTTGATTGTATTCCTATTGGCCCCGGACACATAATGATTAATTCTTTTTCCTCTGTGAAAAATGAGTTGCTTTTACCATGGGCAACTTGGGCAGAAAAGAGCCTCATTAAAGAGGGACTGGAATGTGAATTCAAAGGGATAATGCTATTTTATTTTATTTGGTCTTGTTCTATGCATTGTTAACTGAAGGTAACATTGCCCAGTCATTGCTACTCATTGACCATTATGGCCACCATTAAGAGAGGACTCTTGAGCATCGAGCAGATGTCCTTGCTCTCCCTTGATGGCAGATCAAAATTGAAGCATGCAGGGCACAATGTCCAACATTGTAGGTGCTCACTCAGTAGCTCTGAGTGCTTACCCTGGAAGAAATTCTTGGATATGGTGGGAATGGAGAATGAACTTTTTAATTACATGCTTGTTCTTTTCTATTACCATGAACAAAATTAGTGGGAAATTAATTCACAAGTTTATTTATGCATTTTCCCATTTACGAGAGGACTCTTTCCCACAACCCTTGCATTTTTGTTCTTTCAGCATTTTTTCCCCTTAGTACTCAAATACCCTCTTTCTTGTTTAAATGACATTGGCAACATTCAGTAGACTTAGCGCCCTGTGGAAGTCTGACAATTGCTTCCTTATGGCTGCTTTTTTCAAAACTAGGTCCAGAATAAATAAGAGTTTTTCATGTCTCAGTCATTTTTCCTGGTGACATCTGTTAGTTTTCAACATTGCCCAGACAAAGCTGTGCTATTACTATGTTTACGACTGTGGAATATAGGAAAATACAAGCTATTATATGCTTTTTTGGCTTTTTTGGTGAGACATAAAGTAAACAGTTATGGGTGCTCTCTTCATAAGTCCTGTTTTATCTGCTCTGAAAAATCAACCAGTGAGAAAGATGATGGCAGTGGTGGGGAAGGCCTAGTGGATCAGCTCAATTTAGTCAGTCTTTTGCCCTTATTCACTATAAGGGTAAAAACGCGGAGACAGGAATACGACGTTCATCTTACTAATAACCAGTTAATACCAAAGCACTTCGAAAACAATGCAGTAGAAACGCTGGATGCTAATAATAAAGTTACTGCTTCTCAGTGGTTGTGCATTTTCAAATGTGTGAAGCTGTTGAAGCAAGGCCATTCGTTATTCTATAAACCAAAACCAGATCTTTGAGTTCTCCTACTTCTCTGTCCTCAGGCAAAAGTATATTTAGTTTTATATAAAAATCTTATACACAATTTTGAATTTCCAGAGCTGATCAAGTAATAGGTTTTCAAATTAATTTTTTTTTTTTTACTTTGCAGAACCAGAAACTTCAGGCTTAAGATCTTACCTAAGGCTTAGCAAAGAGTACAGCTGCAGTTAACCTCAATTATATACTGTAAATATTTAGATTAGAGGCAGATAGGAAGGTGGGGAGCTTCAAGAATCAGGTATAGAAAGGATTCTTGTAAAACTGACATTGAGGTGGGGCTTATGGATTCGCATTTCACTGAAAGAGTGAAAAGATAAAATGAGGATTCGAAACAAAGAGAGAGACCAGAGGGCTTTCCATAGAGAGAGAAGCTGAGAAGAACCTCAAGAATGCTTACATTTCCTTTGTGACATGGATGTGATTGTCCACAGAAGACCAGCAAATGCACATCTATACGTACTATCACCACTTGGCAGCAAAGCAAGGAGGCAGGACAGTGTTAAATTTGTGAAGGTGTTGATCAGAAAAGTAGTCTGGTCTGCTGGGGAGTTTCTGTATTTTAAAATATGCCCGAAGTAGCACAGTATTACTGAAGCAGCTTTGAAACAATAGAATGGGCTGCATATGTTAAAATGGTCATTTTCATTTTTCAAAGATTTTATTTATTTGAGAGAGACAGGAGAGAGAGAGTGTGAGGGGTGTCAGTGGTGGTAGGAGGGGCAGAGGGCGGAGGGAGAAGCTGACTTCCCTGGGAGCAGGGAGGTCACGTGGGTCTTGATTCCTGGACCCCGAGATCATGACCTGAGCCAAAGGCAGATAGGCTTACCCAACTGAGCCACCCAGGCACCCAGGTCATTTTCATTTTTAAATTACATTCTTTAAGTAAGAGTTTTGCTCTTTTGTTGAGGCACAAGTATTTGCTTTGCATTTTGCTGCCCCTGTGCCTTCGATCTGATCTTTAAATTGTAATTTCCTATTGGAGCTTTGATAAGCGTATGAAGCTTTTTCATTGTATCAGGAGTCTAAAAGGGACCTTGGATGGTCATCTTGTTTAATTGAATCATGCTTGTGTTTTGGCACAATTATCATTTTATGAAAGAAACACAAATTTCTCGTGATGTTTTGTAGTTCCGCAAATCCAGTTGAGCAAATAAATCCAGCAGTCTAGTTGGGGGATTAAACGAGTATGGTAATTTGTCCAACAAACACATGTGGCACATAAGAGACCTAATAGTCAATTGGCATGTTCCCTCTTTATGTTAATGCTGAAGTTTAAAGTGATGGATGGACTAGATTTTATCTACATGCCTTGACTTTTGAGAAATCAGGAGATTAGAGGCTGTTGGATAGCAGAAATGGCTTGTCGTTGATTTTTCTAAAGTGTGTCCTATGTTTCAGCGTACAAGTGACTCACTGGGGAACAAAGAGGGAAATCCTTTGTGATGAATCAGATGTCACTCTGAGTCAGGATTCCTTAAACTTTTGTATCTTTTTAAAACCATTGGTGCCCTTCTAAATCAATATCAAGCAGACAATAACCAAAAATAAACGCACATAAAAGTGACAGGGTATCCCAGAGTTTTAGTTGTCATTTTCATGGTTGCTAGCATGTTCCAGGAGAACAAAGAGCTTTGCCAGTGGCCACCTAAGTGATGTCCTTGAGGTGAAATGGAATTGGAAACTCCCCTTTTCTCCCTTTTTGGAGAGCCTATTGCATGGAAAGAATTCCTGTCCCCGGAGATCCAGCGTTTGAGGCACCCCTGTGCCCCTTCTCTCCTGTTTCCTTCAGTGGTGAAATGTATAAAAGCAAAACTTTTGAAGAAAGGTATGTTTGGAGTCTCTCCAGCTCAGCCTAGGCAACTGTAATCTCAGAATTGAGTTCATTCACATTTTCTTCTTAGGAGAAGTATCACCTTTGTGCAGACTGGGGTTAGAGGCTTACTCGAGAGGTAACATTCTTAAGAAAGAAAATAATTTATCTTCCTCTAATAAGGAGGGGGCACTTCATAATGAATTTCTTTTTGATCATGATGAACACTTTTCAAGTCCAGATGACAGTCAACTTGTACTTCTGAGCCTTTGGAGCTGAGAAAACTTCTTGATGGATTACTGGGGCTTAAACACAGCAAAAGACAGGGCACCATTGCCACTGAGACCATAAAGCTAGGCAATGCCAGCTGCGGGTAAGCCAACTGCGGATTCTCCTCCCTTCCTGCCTTTCCATTACCTTGTTGCTAGTTTGTGGGTGCTTGTGGGAAGAGTTTTAGACAAGAACCAGAGGCTGATATACACCGATTTCTGGATTGTGTTTGTGCAGCCACTTCTAATTTTTCTCGAGACTTACACCACCCCCCCCCCCGCCTTTTTTTTCTTTAGGTTTTAATCTAAGGACCAGTAACTCATGTTTCTACAATGAAATTACCCTGAGGAAGTAGAGATAAACATGTATATCTCAATAAAGCTATCCAAAAAGACATTTCCGAGCTTCCAGGGGAAGCAGATGGCCATTCAGCTATTGTTGAGACCTAAATTTGTGTTCTGCAAATTTGCATCTGCGAATCACAATACCAGGGGGGACACATTCAGATCTGCCAGAGGTAGGAAGTTGAGTTTCTGATAACTCTGTCCTAAACAAAGCCGTACTGAAAACAAATCTTGGGGAAAAATGACTTGAGCAGAGAAGCATCTGGAATCAGACACAGTTAAAATGTAGTTTGTCCATATGACCTATTTTAAGAGACTACCAAGTTTGTGGTAGATCCTGGGTTAGGATCTACCTTAAGAATACTTAGTAGCAATTTAGGCTTGTTAAAGTTGCTTAAAATTATTGAGGCTTTGTTTCTCCAACTTAAAATATGGAGACAATAATTCCAGTTATCCATGTGGTTATTATAAGCATTCAGTAAGTTAACCAATTTCTATTTGAGAGAGAGAACTGTTTCCAAAGCTTTCTATTCACCTGAGGAACAAGCAAAACATTCTGATTTAATGCTTTGATGTATTTGAGCCTCTTTGATTTAGAATATTCAGTATTTATCTCATAATAAATAGTGAATAAAGATTTTCCAGTTGATAGGGTGAATGTATGGGTGAATGGAAGAGTGAATAAATGATGTCCTCAAGCATCTTAGTTATGGATTGGATACACACTGGGACAGTGGGTCTGAGAAAATTGAAAAAGAATTCAAAAGGTAAAATTTTTTTACCTTAAAAGTATTGCCTAGTGGGCTGATGATTATAAAGACATATGTTTTACATTCAGTATGGTCGACCCTCATAATTCACTTCTGTCTGCAGTCTCCCACTCTTTTAAAGAAGGGCACCATGTTAATTATGCTGGACTATTCTCACAGAAGCAGCTCGAGCTGGATAAGAGAGTAGTTCTGGCACTGGTTAAAAATATATATACAAAGTCAACAGTCAGCCTCCATCGCCACCTCTAACAGAAGTGTATGCATATTTTCTTAAGCACAGACCAAGACAACATATTTTACATTTCAGTTCCACACATTGACATTCTTGTAATTTTTAATGGTTTGGGGAATGGAAAGAGCAAGGGAAAGAACGGCCTAATACTACTCAAGAGGCTCATTCAAATTCCATAAAGAAATGAAGACTTTGGTCTTGTAATGATGGTTTGTGAGAAGAATAATATCAAATATGAGTGTAGCTCTAAAGAGCACCGCATTAATTACCTGTTTAGTAGAAGAGTATTTATTGTGAAAAAAAGGAGACACGAGTTAAAAGTTGATGATGGCCTTGCTATAGATATAAGCAAACTAAATCTTTTTTTTTTTACAAACATGTTAAATTCTAAAGATCCCAGCAAAATTTTTATTAATTTTTTAGTATTATATTAAGCAACTTATATTTATGTCATATTTATAATTTGTTACAGACTCATAGGCATATGTATCTTACCCATCCATTTATCTATATCTTAGAGATAAAAAGGACCTTAAAAGCTATCTACAGCTTCTCTGAAATGTGTTTTTATGTTCTCTTCATATTTTGTATAAAATAAAGCCCCAGGCTTCTTTTCTTTTGGTTTCTGCATTGCTCTTTCTCTTTCTGTAAATAATATATATGTATATATAGTGTGTGTGTGTTTGTGTGTGAGTGTATAATTTTCATTTGACTGGTAATATAAATTTACTATGGTAGAGCCTTCTAAAGGCTTAAATATGCAGCTTGTTTTGTGACGTATGCTTGATCATATGTTTTATACAAAATCTTTGGTTAGGAGCATGCTTACAATTAGAGTGATAGCTCAGTAACAGGGACAGTGCTCATACTTGTATGAGGATTTTATTGCATTTTCACAGTGACTGGCAAAGGCAGGGATGCCCGATTCCCAGCAATGCACTGGATGGTCTTGCTCAGGTTTGAATCATCCTGCTTTCCATGAAATCTTTGAATGACCCATTGGATTTTCATGTAAATGGGAAACAGTTTATATAGTAGCCTAGAATTAATTTCATTTTACTTATTAATTTCATTTTACTTAAAAGCACAAAGCTCTATTCCCACAGTTTTAACATATTCTGAGTTTTCCAGGAAGATAATTCAGGTAAATTGATAACATTTTCCTTCATTTATTCAGAATTTTTACAAGAGGTGCTCAACATTTTATAAAATCACATGCCCCCAAAACAATACTGCTTGTGGTACTTGAGTTAAGAATACAAAACAGATTAAAACCTCCACACAAGCTGTAGCAGTTGCATTACATAACCCTAAATGGGTACGAGAATCCAGGTACTCAGTGGGATTTTGTGTGGTTTGTGTGTGTGTGCATGTGTGTGTGACAGAACACTTAAGTCCCACTCTCTTAGCAAATTTCACTTATACAATGCAGTATTCTTAACTGTAGTCATCATTGGATCCTCAGACCTTATTCTTCTTATAACTGAAAGTTTGTACTTTCTGTTAGCCTCTCCCTAATTCCCCCACCCGCTGGCACCTGGCAACCACTTTTCCGCTTGCTTCTATGAGGTCAACTTTTTTTACATTCCACATATAAATGATGCCATGCAATATTTGTCTTTCTCTGTGTGGCTTACTTCACTTCGCATAATGCTCTCTAGATTCACTTACATTATTGCAAATGATATAAATTCCTTCTTTAAATGATGCCATGCAATATTTGTCTTTCTCTGTGTGGCTTACTTCACTTCGCATGATGCTCTCTAGATTCACTTACATTATTGCAAATGATATAAATTCCTTCTTTTAAAAGACTGAATAATATTCCATTGTATGTAGATACCACATTTTCTTTATCTGTCTGCTGATGAACACTTACGTTGTTTCCATATCTTGGTATTGTGAAGAATAGACCTACAAACAAGGAAATACAGATATCTCTTTGGGATAACGATTTTGTTTCCTTTGGATATATACTTAGAAGTGGAACTGCTGGATCCTATGGTAGTTCTGTATTTTTTAATTTTTTAAAAATTGAGGTTTAATTGATATATAGCATGATATTTGTTTCAGGTGTACAACATAATGGTGTACGACATAATGTTTTGATATTTGTATATTCTGGGAAACGATCACCGCAATAAGTCTAGTTAACATCCGTCACCTTACATAGTTCCAAAATAATGTTTTTCTTGTAATGAGAACTATTAAGTTCTACTTTCATGAAAACTTTTAAATATGCAATATGGTATTATTAACTATAGTCTACTTTTAATTTCTGAGGATCCTCCCTATTGCTTTCTATAGTGGCTGTACTAGTTTACATTTCCACCAACAGTGGATGGCTCCCTTTACTCCACATCCTTGCCAGCATTTGTCATTCCTTTGGTAATAAAAATCCCAACAGGTATGAGGTGATATCTTACTGTGTTTTTTGATTGTCATTTCCCTGATGATTAGTGATATCGTGAGCACCCTTTTCAGGTACTTATTGGCCATTTGTATGTCTTTGGAAAAATGTTTATTTAGGTCCTTTGCCCGTTCTTTCTTTCTCTTTCTGTACTTTTTTTTTTTCTGTTGAGTGATATGAGTTCCTTGTATATTTGGGGTATTTGATGTGTGGTTTGCAAATATTTTCTCCCATTCCTCAGGTTGCCTTTTCATTTTGTTGATGTCTTGCTTTTTAGTTTGATGTAGTATCAATTGTTTTTGTTGCCTTTGCTCTTGAAGCCAGATGAAAACCAAAGAAAACAAAAAACATTGCCAAGACCAATGTCAAGGAGCTTTTCCTTATGTTTTCTCCTAGGAGTTTATAGCTTCAGGTTTTATGTTCAAGTCCTTAATTTATTTTGAGTTGATTTTTGCATATGGTGTAAGATAAATGTTCAGTTTCATTCTTCTTCATGTGACTATGGTTTTCCCAGCATCATTCATGGAAGACACTACCTTTGCCTACTGTATACTCTTGGCTTCTTGGTAGTAAATTAATTGACCTTGTATGAATAGATTTATTTCTGGGCTCTCGTTTTGTTACACTGATCTCTGTATTGTTTTTATGCCAATATCATATTGTTTTGATTACTATAGCTTTGTAATACAGTTTGAAACCAGCCAAGTACTTTTTTCTCAAGTTGTTTTTTGCTGTTGGGGGTTTTTGTGACTTCATACAACTTTGAATTTTTTTTTCTTTTTCTGTGGAAAATGCCATTGAGATTTTGATGAATGAGTATATGGAATCTATGGTATGGACTTTTTAACCTAATTATCCTTTCAATCCATGAACTTGGAATATCTTCCATTTATCTGCAAATTCTTCAGGTATTTTTCTATCAATATCTTATAGTTTTCAATGTACAGATCTTTTATCTCCTTGGTAAAATGCTTTTTTAAGTATTTTATTTTATTTTATTGATGCTATTATAAGTATGATTTTTTCTTAATTTCACTTTCTGATAGTTCATTGTGTACAGAGAAGCAACTGGTTTATATATAATGATTTTGTATCCTTTAACTTTACTAAAATTGTTTATTAGTTCTAATAGTTTTTTTGTGAAATCTTTAGGATTTTTATATATAATATCATGTCATCTGCAGATAGAGACAATCTTCTTCCTTTTCAATTTAGGTGTCTTTTTTTTTTTTTTTGCTTTGCCTGAATGTTCTGGCTAAGACTTCCAGTACTCTGTTCAGTAAAAGTGGTAAGAATGATTATTCTTGTTTTGTCCCTGATCTTATAGGAAAAGTTTTCAACTTTTCATTATTGGGTATGATATTAGCTGTGGGCTTCTCATATATAGCCTTTATTAGGTTGAGGTATGCTCCCTCAATACACTTTGTTGAGAGTTTTTCTCGTGAAAGGATGCTGAATTCTGTCAAATGCTTTTTCTGCTTCTGTTGACATGATTATATAATTTTTGTAACGACAAAAAGTAATTAATTAATTAAAATTAATAAAATAATAAAAAATAATAAAAGATTAATTAATGTGGTATATTACATTGATTGTTTTGCAGAAGTCAAACCATCCTTGCATCCCTGGAATAAGCCCCACTTGATCATAGCATATGATTGTATGTATTATTGAAATCAGTTTGCTAATGTTTTATTGAGGGTTTTGACTTCTGTATTCTTTAGGGATTTTGGCCTGTGGATTTTTTTTTTTTTGTAATATCTTTGTTTTTTGTTTTTGTTTTTTTAAATAGAATTTTTTTTAAAAAAATTTATTTATTTATTTGACAGAGAGAGATCACAATTAGGCAGAGAGATGAGGAAGCAGAGTCCCCGCTGAGCAGAGAGCCCGATGCGGGGCTCAATCCCAGGACCCTGAGATCGTGACATGAGCCGAAGGCAGAGACTTAACCCACTGAGCCACCCAGGAGCCCCTTTTTAATGTCTTTGACTTTGGTGTTAAAATTATGCTGACCTTGTAAGTGTTCCCTCTTCTGTTTTTTGGAAGAGTTTGAGAAAGATTGGTATTATTTCTTTGAATGTTTGGTACAGTTCACCAGGGAAGCCGTTTGGTCCTGGATGTTTCTGTATTGGAAGGTTATTGAGTACTGACTGAGTCTCCTTACTGTTCAGATTGTGTATTTCTTCATGATTTACTCTTGGTAGGTTGCATGTTTCTAAGAATTTGTTTCTTTTTAGTTGTCTAATTTGTTGGCATATAATCAGAGTAGTCTTTTATGATCCTTTGTATTTTTGTGGTATCAATTGAATGTCCCCTCTTTCATTTGAGTCCTCTCTCTTTTTCTTGGTAAGTCGAGCTAACAATTTGTCTATTTTGTTTATTTTTTCAAAAAAGAGCTCTTAGTTTTATTGATTTTGTTCTATTGTCTTTTAGTCTCTATTTATTTTTACTCTTATCTTTGTTATTCCTTCTTTCTGCTAACTTTGTGCTTATTTTGTTTCTCTTTTTCTAGTTCTTTGAGGTGTACAGTTAGTTTATTTGATAGCTTTCTGATTTTTTAACATGCACATTTATTGCTGTCAACTTTTGTCTTATAATTGCTTTTGCAGCAACCCCTAAGTTTTGATATGTTTACTTCCATTTTTATTTGTCTCATGATATTTTTTTACTTCTCTTTTGATTTCTTTTTTGATCCATTGGTTGTTCAGGAGCAGGTTGTTCAATCTCCACATATTGGTGAATTTTCCAGTTTTGCTCTTGTAATTGATTTCCAGTTTCATGCCATTGTGGTCAGAAAAGATATTTGACATGATTTCATTCTTTTTAAATTTGTTAAGACTTGTCTGTAACCTACCATATGATCTATTCTGGAGAATGTTCCATTACCACTCAAGAAGAATTCTGCTGCTGTTGGATGGAATGTTCTGTATGTGTCTTTTAGATCCATTTGGTCTAAAGTGTAGTTCAAGTTCAATGTTTCCTTATTGATTTTCTGTCTGGATGATCAATCTATTGTTGAAGTTCCTTGCTATTATTGTCTTTCTATCTCTCCCTCTGCATTTGTTAATATTTGCTTTAAATATCTGGGCACATAAATATTTATAATTATTCTCTCTTTTTTTAAGATTTTATTTATTAGAGAGAGAGAGAGAGAGAACAATTGGGGGAGAGAGGCTCAGGGAGAGGGAAAAGCAGACTCACTGCTGAGCAATGCAAAACTTGATCCCAGGATCCTGGGATCATGACGTGAGCTGAAGGCCGACACTTAACCAACTGAACCACCCAGGCGCCCTACAATTGTTATATTCTCTTGATGATTTTTGCCTTCTCATGTAGTTTTATGTATTTATATATTGAAATGCATATAATTTTATCTTGAGTTAATATTCCCTTATATCTCTACATTATATCTAGGGCTTTATATTGATCTTTAAATTATTTATGTAAACAATGAATCTTGGAACCCTGGGAAAAAATAAATTATTTATGTAAGCAGGTGATATTATGTATAAACTTTCATTTGTAGACTACATAACCTATTTTAAGTTATGATAATCAGAGAGGTATTAAAAATCCATATTAATAAAATAGGGAGTTCAGTCTGATAAGGCTAAGAAGTTCTGAAATAGAGAACAGTCCACCTGTGGGAACTCACCACACTTTCTAACACAGTTAGATATACAGAGCAGTGTATTAGTTATCTGTTGTTGTATAACAATATTATCCTAAACATCATGGCTAAAAGCAGCACACATTTATCATCATGCAGTTTCTGTAGGTCAGGAGTTTGGGCATGGCTTAACCAGGTTCTTTGCAAGGCTATAGTCATGGTGTTGGCCGGGGCTTCAGTCTGATCTCACAGAGTTATTGAAGAAGGATCTGCTTCCAGCCTTATGTCATTGTCAGAATTCACTTTCTTGTTATCTATTGGAATAAGAACCTCAGTCTGTTGCTAGTTGTTGGCCAAAGGTCACCTTTACTTCCTTACCATGTGGGCCTCTTCAGTATGTCCCTTGGGAGACATACAAGGGAGACAGTCTCTAAGCAAGATAGACACTGCAATCTTACATAATCATGAGAGTGACATTACATAATTTTTCCATTTTTCTCACTATTCTAGGAGTGAGAAGCAAAGTTACAGATCCTACCCATACTCAAGGGAAAGGTATTATACAAGGGCGTATCTAGCAGGACACAGGGTTAATTGGAGTATGTTTTAGGCCTTTTCACTACAACCAGCTTCCGGTGGCAGTGTTGGGGGAGAGGATGAATTTTTGGGATCAAAGTGGTGGGCAATGTATTTTTTGGTATCATTTTAGTGAAAAATTATTTTATGCATCAATTTGAAGGTCACTGTTCTCAGAAGAGGAAACAGTATATTATTACAACAGGGTCTGTTTAAATTTTCATAGACTGCAAAGTCTGTGCTGATTAGATGTACATTTATCTGATGGGAAAGAGTTGATTTCTATAGAGATAGAATGCAATGATACGGGGATAGATTAGCCACATTTTATGCAACTTAAGGTTTTTATCCAGCTGACCCAGCTAGTACTCAGGTCATTCAGAGATTGAACCAGGGTTAGATCTAGAAGTGGGAGAAAACATTTAAAGAGCCAGATTTATTCATTATAGAAATGTTTATTAGGCAGCTGTTATAGTCATCATTTTAGAGGGAAAGAGAGAATCTGCCCTTGTGTAGCTTACAGTAGATAATAACCATCATTTTAATCATGGGTCAAGGGTTGTCTTCCTTTAAGAAACCCTGAGTGGTCTATGTGAGAAGAACATGGGTCTTGGGAGCGCTGGACCATGGATTAAAATTATAATTCTGCTTCCCAGTTGTATGGTCTTAGCTTATAAATGATACCCTCTGATCCTTTATGTATTCTGGTGAAGAAATGGGTCTGATAATACATACCTAACAGGATCTTTGTGAAGATGTTATGAGATTCTGTACATAAAGTATCCAGCTTACATGGGGGTTCTCAGTGAATGCTAAATCCTCTTTCCTCCTTTACCCTTCAGTAAAACAGACTGTTACAGATTAGCTGTAAAGAAAGATTAGATACTCAGCTTCCTTCACAATATCATACAAAAGTCATAAGTAACAGAAATTTACACAGTCACCCAGGACAAAATCTCTTTGGTTACATACATTTCTTTTCTTTTTTCTTTCTTAATTTTAAAATATTAATTTATTTATTTTGGTGGGGGGGAGTGGGCAGAGGTAGAAGAAGAGAGAGAATCCCAAGCAGACTCTCCATTGACCATGGAGCCTGATGCATGTCTTGATCTCAGGACCCTGAGACCATGACCTGAACTGAAACGAAGAGTGAGACACTCAATTGACTGAGGCACCCAGTCACCCCACTTCCTTTCTTTTTTAAATAAGATCTCACAATCATTCTCAGAGTTTCTTGTTTATTATTTTACTATGGTTAGCACATCTTAATTGCCTAATTACACAAAAGACATGAATGGCTCAAAGGAATATTTCTGCTTGATTACATAAATAATATTGTATTTGAAAATGCATGAATATAGATATAAATCAATAGATGGGAACATAGGCGTTTATCTATTTTGAACTAATCCAGTTTATCAACTCACAGAATTTATTTTGTTGGGAGGAATTGGGGATGAAGAATGGAGTCCCACAGCCTTGTATCAGCATGAAATTCATTCATTTATATTTTCAGCATTCATTCATTCATTCAACAAATGTTAAGTTTCTTGGGTTCTATTGCTGAGAAATAGTTATCTGTTAGGTGTGTAATGAATGACAAAGTGAGATAGTAAATTTCTTTTGGAGAAGTTGAGCTATTTCAAAAATCTTTTTTTGAAGCATGAGCCAAGTAGCCCAGTTAAGCAATTTTATTCGTTTAGAACCCAGACAATAATTTACAGTTTTTCTTTTCAGTAGGTAATACGGGGAGTGGGCTAATTTGAAGTGAAATGTTGTTAGATCCCACTGTTCAGGCATTACTTAACATCTCCATTGCTTCAAAACTCCCATTTTCTGTGACATAAATTCTATGAAATAAAAGAATCCTAGTCATCATGGGGAAAGGCTTATTTATCTTTATTTGCATGGGTTAAAATTTACTTTTGACAGGATGGAACTCAAATAGAATTCTGGTCATTCTGTGATTCTGTAATATCTTTGGTTGGCACTTAAAATATTCTCCCACAGGTATTATTTAATGTGTATATTCTGTCTCCCTCATTAGCTTATAGCCCCAAAAGAACAGGAGATCTCTTTCTGCATGTCATAATTGATCAGGAAATATTTTAATAATTATTATTTATATATTGAGAATGAATAGGCCCCTGTCCATTTCTTGTTGTGACCAAATAATTTTTACATTCAAAAAAGTCGTGGCAAAGGGGCTCTTGGATGGCTCAGTCAGTTGGGTATTCGCCTCTTGACTTAAGCTCACGTCATGATCTCAGGGTCATGGGACAAGCTCCACATCTGGCTCCATGCTCAGCAGGGAGTCTGCTTGAGATTCTCTCCCTCCCTTTCCCTCTGATTCTTCCCCCACCCTTATATTTGTTCTCCTTCTCTTAAAAAAAACAAAACAAAACAAGTAATGGCATATTATCTTGGTTTTTACTTCTTGAAACATTG
Source organism: Nasua narica (assembly GCA_028533885.1). Taxonomy (NCBI): domain Eukaryota; kingdom Metazoa; phylum Chordata; class Mammalia; order Carnivora; family Procyonidae; genus Nasua; species Nasua narica. The sequence goes on along the minus strand of CM052800.1, from coordinate 155,659,042 downwards.
GTAATGCTGTACTATAAATTTCTAGGGCCTCATATTTGGCACTAATATTTATGTATTTTAAGGCCCTGTAAAATAAGCCTTAGTATTTTGTTATACTTTGGACCCTTGAGGGAGTAATACATAATGAAAACCAGAACTCAAAGAAATCATGAAAAGCTTCCTTAGGAATAAATGTGGTAGTTATAGTTATTGAAGTGTTCTAATTGAGGAGTCAACAGCCAGCTCTAATCTCTGATAGCCTCAGCAGGCCCCAGAGGGGTGATGTACATGTGACAATACAGCCTGTTCTGAGTAGCAGCCCCTCCTCTTTCAAGATTCAGCTGAAGAAATCTGTAAGATTTCTGTAAGAAATCTGGATAGCCTTGCACTTTCTTCTGTGTCGCAGTCACTGTATCCACTCCTTTCTGCATTCAGTTTGTCTCAATATGCTCTTTATTAGCCAATTAACATGTGAAATACATATGAAAATATAAAGAACCTAAGCTCATCTGAAACATACAGCATATGGAGGTAGTCCCATTTCTTTCATAATTTCCCAGTTTATAGATTAATGCTTCAGTCATTTAAATTTCTCATGGAATATATAGATCAAACATTAAATGTATGATCTATTATATGCATTTGGAGTAATGCAGTTGACATTTTTTCTGGGGTTCCTAGGAAAGTAACTGAGGACACTGAAGAGGCCAAAGAAGAGGAATGGGGACTAAAATGGTAGCATAAATGGCTAAAAGAGGAAATACAATACAGCAGAGTAAAGGGGATTTTATGAAGTAATTTTAGAATACCTCTGGCTCTGTGAAGATGCATATCAGTTTATCAGTTTTATAACCCAATGCTTGGAGGATATGGAGTTTTTCAGTGATCTAATCTCAGGTAAATAAGGAACAAATAAAAAGAAATTATGTGTTTCTCTCTAGAATGTGTAGTCAGCTACTGAATTTAATGCTACCAATAGATGCGGAGTCATGCAGCACAGGGTGCTTTTGATAAGGCTTGAATAACCATCAAATCAGAATTTATCTCGTGCTATAAAATTATGCATTTTAAAGTGATTTTAAGATAATTGGCTCTTAAAATATTTTTGGATGTCTCATAGGGGATAGTTGTGGGAATAACACTGCAGTAAATGAATATTGCCCAGGGAATATGATAGTAGAAGGAATCCAAAGTAGAAGGAGATCATGTCTTATTGTTTATAAAATGTGTTTGGATACAAAGGATGTTTTGTACGGAAAACCTTTAGAACCATTGTTGAGACAAAAGATGGCCACTGCCCAATTTTAAGTTCAATTAAGATCGATCTTGTTATAAACAGAGTTGACTGATGAATAAAGTGCCTGTAAGAGAAGATAATTCCCAGAGATTCTACTTGCCGAACAAATATATATATTTTTAATAGGTAAGGATATAGGTGCTAAGAACAAACAAGAGACCATTTTTGGCATCAACATCCATAGTCAGGCCATTCAGCAGAGATATCTGGTGTATTCAGTATGGCCTGGACCTTTGCCAGATCATGAGAAAAATGAAGAGTCTTTCTTATGCACTTATTTTTCACAATTTATGTGCATTGGAATAAATACAGAAAGCTTGTTAAAAAAAAGAAAGCATGTTTTAGATATGCTACTATGATACTCCATGTTCTTGAATTTTTTTTAAATGAGAAAATTGATTAAAATTAGGGAGAAAATCATACCCATCTGATAATCAGGTTGAGTTGAAGATAGAGTATTGTCCAATGGAAGTGTACATGTATACAGAGAAATTTTACCAGTTATTGGAAACACAAGAAACATCAAAACAGTTGTTCTGGCTAATAAATATGATTCTTGTTTGGGCCAATGAATAAGGATTAGTGAGGAACTAAATGCATGACAGAGAGGGCAGATATTAAAGTGTACTCCTTACTAAGGCAGAATATTAAAAATTTATTTCTCTATCAGCTCTCCATGTCCAGAACAGCTGTGCTAACCTTAATTTAGCATCACTTGGTGACTACTAAAAATAGTATGGAAGAATGTTTTAAAGTTTTGTTTTCTATTGGAAGAAATATATTCTCATTATTAATAGTATGGAAATAGAAATGTAGAAGGAAGAAAATAATCACTTAGAATTTTATCATCAGAGATAATCAGTGTTAATGTTTTAGTCCATTTCTACAGCTTCATTGCCTTGCTTAATTTTATAAACTTATCAATTTCTTTAATGTATACAAAATGGTAAATATAATTATTTTACATCTTTGTGTGATAACAAAATAAATATGTGTTCAATTTTTGAGAAAATGAAGTAATTATGAGAAAAGCATAAAGAAGAGTAAATTTGATGTCTAAAAAATAGCAAAAGTAATTGGGAGCTACTTTTGATGACAGAGGAGGCAATCAAGCTTGGTAAAATGAGTTGGAAAATCAGTTCTAACGGTAAATGAATTAGACTCTTTTGAAAGCATATGTTTGTGTGTATTCCATACCTGACTCTGAAGTAATTTTTTAAATAGATGTATTCTGAATAGGAGCAGCATTATTAGAATATGATGGTTATTTTGCACAAGTATATCAATGATATGAATGTATGCTGTGGACCACAGGTCCCTAAGCTTTGGAGAAACAACACAATGAGGAAGCCTACCACCAAGCCGTCCGCCATTCCCTGTCTGGAAGAGGGCTGTTAACAATAAGCAGTAAACTTAGGCTGCAGTTGATTTTCTTTCTATCAAAGATTCCATGGAGATATTATCTTGGTCCAGTGAATACAAACCCGTCTCCTGGCTTTAGCATTCTCTCTAGTGCTTTTCCGGACATGGTTTCCTCCTCTTTCTATCACGTTAATTACTCAGGAGACATAGTTATAGCTTTTCTTTTGGTTAGATCAGTTTAGGAAAAAAAAGAAAACTTAATCAGTGAACAGATTTCTTTGGTATTTCCTGTGTAATATTGGGATTCCTCTTTGTTAGTCTTCCTCTGTTTCCTGTTGTAGAAAAGGCTAAAAATCAGTACATAGATAAATGAGTTCATAGACAGTTTTCCTATGATTTATGAGAAAAGATTTGTAACCATAATAGTACATAAGGGAAAAGGTACCTGATATGATATATCAAGATCATTTTAAATTTTCAGTTACCACTATTTGGATTTCATTCCCCAACTCTGTGATGCAGATTTAGGGATAGCATGAATATTCTCATAATGAAGATTGTTGAAGTCTTAAATTAAAGCTACTCTAGTCCTGAGTTGGCCCCATAATGACACTTGTAGGGAAGACCACTACCGTATGTGCTAGTAAGGAGGAGGTAGAGATGCTTGAGGAAATGGAGAGATGCACAGAACTTGGAACAATCCCAAGATGGAACTTCAGAATGATTCAAGTCTTAGGAAATATGATCCTTGGGAAGAAGTTAGGGCTTTCAGGTCATTTTGCCTGAAGAAAGATGGCTGTGAGGGTCTTTAATGATGACTCAAATACATGAGAGATTCTTTGTATGGAGGATGCTGCAACCCCACTGGGAACAGAGATAGATTTAAGTTACAAGTATGGGTTTTAGATTAGATGAAAGAAGTATGTTCTGATGGCAAGAATTATTAAAGGTTAGACGATATTTCCTAAGTAGATTATGAAATGATTTTGCTGAAATTATTTTAGTATTTTGTGTTTGCATAATGAAGAATAATTTATATACAAAATATTAATCTATATGTTACGTGTGTGTACACAATCTTTATCTCAACAGCCTTCCTAACCTTGTAATTCTATTATTTGGAGACCCACAATCACTGCCTTTCGGGTACTCTTCTGGAAGGCCTAAGTATGTGAATAATATCCCAAACTGGATGATGTTAGCAATGAATTTCACTCTATCAGTACAGGAAGCTCTTACAATTTTGTAAAACGAAAGATAAACCTTTTTTCACTTTCTGCATCAGGGCAGTGAGGAGGTTTAACGTTGCCAATTCTTTTTCTTTTGTTGACTGAGAAGCAAGCCAAGGCAGCAGTATGCCTCTGGGAGGGCACTGATGCATTTCACAACACTGACAACTGTCGGTTCAGAATTTTGAGGCTTCCGGGATTCTGAATTGCCTTTTCTTGAATAGGTCAATGTATTATTTTTTCCTTCAGTTTTTCTCCTTAAGCAGTAAAACAGACCATCTATCATTCAAATATTTACAACCTACAGGTAGATAACCTCCCCAAATGTATTTTTCCCATGAAAAGAAAAACAACCAGCAGTGATAATCTCTAATAAGATATTGGATACAAAGTTATTAGATGCCCTAAAATCTTTTTGTGGCAGATTATACATATCCTCATCATTAATAAATCTGTTATCAACATTATGTTTCCCTCTCTCTCTGTTGATAATTATTTTTAGACTAACATATTTATACCTCCTTCTGATGAGAAACATTAAAATCTGGAAAGTATATGAGGAAACTCTAAAGCTCTGTATTTACACAAAGGAGACTCATAAATATTGGTTAATCAGAGTGAAGCATTTTATACTACTCCATTTTGTATCACAGGGGAAACCTCATATGCTAAATTGTTTTCATTAAAAGACAGTGCAATGAAATATTAGTGGTCAAAATACAAAATCTTATTCTAAAGACCGGTCTTCATTTTATAATAGAAATAGAAATCAAAAGGATTCGTAGGTTATTCAGGTCATCTCCTCAATTACAACATGAAGCCTAAGTCTAGAAAGTGACATCCTTTTCTGAATGTTACAAATCCGGTGTTTTTTTCCTCAATGTCATTCTAAATTGATTGTTTAAAAGTTTTCTCCCTGCACTTATGGCTGCCAATTTTCTAAAATTATTTTGGAGATGTATCTTTTTGTAAGAGAACCTTATAAACAAATATCCCTGATTTGAAAATAAATGGGAAGAGCTGTCAGTTTTGGGGACTAACTAAATATGTGTCTACTCTCTTCCCAAGTCCCATTTGAAATGGTAAGGAAGACAGATAAAAGAGAATGTTTCTGAGCACCATGAGGAGTCTACTCCTGAGAGCAGGAAGAGGAGGCCTCTGAATGAAGCTGGAGGAGCTTTCAAGGAGGAGCCCAGCTGGGCTCTGAGCTCAGTGCAGCAGGTAAAAAGAACAGCATCGGTATGAAGCAGAAAACCAGAAATTGAGGTCATCGGTCATAAGTCTGAAGAATGGCTCAGGTTTGCACTTTCTGTCCCCTTGCTTGTAACCAGTTGCGGTATTTACAATCAGTAGACCTCTTCAAAGTTATTCCAACAATCGCTATGTGAGAGCTTTAGGGTATAGACTGGTGACCAAGAATAGCACCACATTCTACTTCTAGCAGTTGGGAAGACCCTAGCTGGTTTCTGTATTCCGTGAGCAAGACCTAAAGCAAAGCACCTACTGTTAATCAGTCCAATCATTTGTCAAAAGGAATAGATAATAGAAACCAGCAGCATAAAACAGAAAGAAAAAAAAATGACTCTGGGGCAGGATTTCTCAAGTTCTGCCCTATTGACATTTGGGGCTGAATTTTTTTGTTATGGAGAGGGTCCTGTACATTGTACGACACTTAGCAGCTTCCTGGCCTCTATCCAGTAGATTATAGTAACAAGCAACTCTTCCTCTCTACCCATTGTGAACAACTTTGTCTCATTATCTGGGCAAAGATATCCAAATCCACTGGAGAACAAAATCAATCCTGGTTGAGAACCACTACCCCAGAGGAAATAAGTGATTTAGAGAAAAGATACTTTGAAGGTATCTAATTAGTATCCTGAGAGATATAGAGAAATTGTAGTCTTTAAGAATGTTCTAACATGGAGAAACGAAAGCATAGATATAATCCATGGAATTGTAATGTATAATTGTATAATGTGTAATTACCAGCATTTAAAAAAAGCAGCTATAAAAAATTTCAAGAAAATGTTCCAGAAGAAAAGAAAAAAAGATGTAAAATATGAGAAAAAAAAGATGTAAAATATGAGGAAAGTAAAGAGACAGACTCAATTTACAAAGTCCAATGTTTGTCCATTAAAAATTCTGAAACCAGAGAAAAAGAACAACAAATGAGATAAAATAGTCATGAAATTTTCTAACGTTGAAGAAAGACACGTCTTGAGAGTAGAAGGGCCAGACTTGCTAAGGACAGTGAATTTTCACAGACCTACACCAGACACCTGCTGATGAAACTTTAAAGCTCTAAGACTAAAGACAAGATTCTTATGGTTTTAAAAAAAGAAATACATAAACAAATGCTCTGTCATAGGAATGATACTAAAGTTTTCCATCAGCATCTCAAAATACCAGAAGGTAGTGGGACCATGGACCCAAAGTTCTGACAGAAAACAAACCTAGCCCTGGATTTATATACCCAGGAAAAATTCAATCAAGTATGAGACCAAATAAAAGATGTTTTTGTGATATGGAGAGATACAGAAAGTTTACATCCAAACTCTTTCTTAAAAAAGGGGGGGAGGGGGTGGTGCCTGGGTGACTCAGTGGGTTAAAGCCTCTGCCTTCTGTTCAGGTCATGATCTCAGGGTCCTGGGATCGAGCCCCGCATCGGGCTCTCTGCTCAGCAGGGAGCTTGCTGCCCCCCCACCCCCGCCTGCCTCTCTGCCTACTTGTGATCTCTCTCTGTCAAATAAATAAATAAAATCTTATAAAAAAAAAACTATACGCCTGTAGATACATAAAATTTCTTAAAAAACAAAACAAAACAAAACCTTCAGTTTGTATTCCAGCAAGACAAATTCCAAATCCAGGGACTACGATTAAACCAGACAAGCAATGGAGAGTATTCCCTGAATGGCAGGTTGGCAGTAAGCAACAGATCAGTCCTTCCACTTTGGGACAGTTAAATGGTTTCACGAAGATCCCAGGTGATACTTGGATCAGGGCGTAAGCTGACAGTAAATGGGAGGAAGTGAGGTTGAAGAAAAGTGTGGTTGGGGCGCCTGGGTGGCTCAATTGGTTTAGCATCTGCCTTTGGTTCAGGTCATGACCCCAGGGTCCTGAGATCGAGGCCCATGTTGGGCTCCATCTTCAGCGGGGAACCTGCTTCTCCCTCTCCCTCTGCTGCTCCCTCTGCTCATGCTTGCTCTCTCTGTCTCTCTTGCCATCTCACTCTGTCAAATAAATAAAATATTCCAAAAAAAAATGTGGCTTGTTGAGCTTATAAGGTGAGAGGCGAAGGCCGACGGTGAATAGAGATGAGTTTATCTTCTAAAGTTTATAGCAAATAATGGAGCATATAAAAAACTAAAGCTACAAAATTTAGAAGGAGGAAGAAGAAAAACTACTAATAAGAAAGCTAGATGCCCAGGGCGCCTGGGTGGCTCAGTCATTAAGCATCTGCCTTCGGCTCAGGTCATGATCCCAGGGTCCTGGGATCAAGCCCACATCAGGCTCCCTGTTCAGCGGGAAGCCTGCTTCTCCCTCTCCCACTTCCCCCACTTGTGTTCTCTCTCTTGCTGTGTCTCTATCAAATAAATAAATAATATCTTTAAAAAAAAAAAGCTAAATGGATTATCTTCACTAAAAAAAAAGAGTCAATGCTGCTTAAAGTTTAAAAAATATTGAGACATAGTGGTGTAAGCATACAATATAGATTTATGGGGGGGTTACCTTCAAAACCACAAAATCAGTGGTCCGAAGTGTCTGAGTTAGGATGTACTATAGGGTGGCAGGTTAGAAGGAGAGTTTATTTGTTCTTTTCTATGATTTGAATTTGTTTTATGCATAAAAAGAGGGTGGGGTAGGAACAATTTTGATAAAATAAAATATAGCACTTATTTGGAGATTTATTTTTATTATAGTGCCTTTAAACAATGTTTCCCTTAAAAAAGGACAAATAGACATAAACTCACAAATAGACAGAAACTTACATAGAAGGAGGTACTCAAACCTGGTCCATACTACATTGCCTGTTTTGTCATGAAGCTGAAAAAAAAGAGAAAACATTCTGTTTTTATTCCCATTTTTAGTATTCTGCAATTGGCTACTTGATGTTGATTATAATAGTTATGAAGCCTCAATTCTTAAAATTGAATGATTTGGCTTATATATAGTGTTTTTGAGTATATGTTTTTTTGGTTTTTTTTTCATTTGCACAATTTCTTTTTTTTTTTAATTAACATATAATGTATTATTTGCCCCAGGGTGAGTATATGTTTTTGATAGCTTTTTGAGTGGTTGCTCTAGGTATTACATTAAATATATATAACTTTATCAGTCTACCATTGTAATCATTCCACCTTTTGAAGTGAAGAGTAGAATTCTTCCCTTTACATTCCTGTACCTTCTTTATTTACAATGTAACTGCCCTAAATATTTCCTCTATGTCAGACAGAACATCAGTGTTATAATTTTTGTTTACACCATGAAATATAGTTTATAAAACTCAAGAAAAAAAGGAAAACCTATTGCACCGATGCATTTTTCACTTGCCTTCTTTATTCCTTCTTGATATTAAACTTCCTTCTTTCATTGTTAACTTCTGTTCAGAGAGTTCTCTGAATAGCCCTTCTTCAGTCATCCTTTTAGGATTTGTCTGCTGGTGACAAATTCTCTTTGTCTTTCCTCATGCGAACATGTCTTAATTTCCCTTTCATTCCTCAAGGGTATTTACAATGGGGATAGGATTCTGGTTTGACAATTCTTTCTTTTTTCATCGCTTGAACAATGTTGGGCCATTTCATTCTGGCCTCTGGGTTTTGATGAAAACGCCACTGTGGCTTGATTTGTTTCTCTTTATGGGAAGTTACCATTCTTCAGGAAAAATCTTTCAGGATTTTTTCTTTTCTTCAGAAGTTTTGCTGTGATGAATCAGAGTGAATTTCTCTGGGCATATCCTATTTAGAATTTGTTCAGCTGCTTGAATCTGTAGGTTTATGTCATTTGCCAATCTGAGAAGTTGGCAACCATTATTTCTTTGAATATTTTCTCAGCTCTGCTCTTTTTCAATTCTCCTTCCAGGATTCTGATGACACAGATATCAGGTGTTTTATTATAGTCCCACAGGTTCCTGAGACTCTGATTATTATTTTGTTAACCTATGTTCTCTCATTTAGAGAGGTTAGTTTATATTGCCTTATGTTTCAGTTCACTGATTCTTTCTTCTGGCCCCTTCCTTCTGCATGGCTTTTTTATTTCTGTTATTTTTCACTTCTAAAATTTAAATTTGATTTTTCTTTATATCTTTATCTCTTTGCTGAAATTTTCCCCCTAGGACTTTGTATTTCTTTGTTTCAAACACATTCATGGTAGCTTGTTGAGACCTTTTTTTGGTTGTTTTTAAAATCTTCAACAGATCATTCTAACAGTCTTTCTAGTTCTTATATGCAAATAATAGATCAAAATCTGGACATTTTGGTTATTGTTAGACTCTGAGTTAAACCTTTTGTTTTAACTTTCTTCTTCTGAAAGTTCCTGCAGAGAAAGTTGGGTAGAGTTGGCATCCTTTTACTCCCAGGTGAGGGTAGGAGTTCAGGTTTCTTATTTAGCCTTCATTGACTCCCAGGCTAGGGAAGCAGTGAGAGTTCTCATTATAGCTGGAATAGAAGTTTCACCTCCCCACTAGGCCTTCACTGATACACCTCTAGCTTGATGGGAATACCTTATTATTGCTTCCTGCTTGGCCCTCAATAACAGGATGAGGTGGAGAATGGCCTTGTTACTACTATATGGTGCAGAAAGTCTTGATTCCCCCATTAAGCTGCATTTTCTAACATACTAGTGAGAAGGAAGGAGTGCTTCCTTACTGCTGGGTGGAGGGTGGAGGGCAAATGAGATTTCCACAGGGTCTCCTCTGATACTGTGGTACAGGCTTGTTACTACCCAGCAAGAATAAAATTCTAATCTCCTTGCTCGGTCTTCTGTGGAACAACTGCGGTGATGGGATTGGGTACCCTGCCTCCTTACAGTTTATAAGAAGTGCTAGAAGAAATGATGGGGGGATGGGTTGGGGGAGCACATTTTTTTCTTTGGTATTTAGCTGTAGTACAGCGGTTACTATATAATAGTTTATCTTGCTGGGCAGCCTCTTTCCTGGTCCTGTGGGTGGAACAATTGAACTTTTTTTTTTTTTTTAAATCTATCTATTTATCTGATATCTAATTTTTGTTGGGGTTTTGGTTTGTTGAATTTTCCGGCTTTCAGTGTGGAATATGTGAGTTAACAAAATACAGTTAAGAAAACACAGGAAACTTACCACTGTCTTGCTTCTTGGGTCCCAAGGTCCCTAGGAGGTCTGTCTTCTCTTTACCTTTTGGAATCTTCCTATGTTTGTTTCATATATAAGGTCCAGGACTTTTAGTTATACTTTGTGGGAAGAATAGGGAAAAGTATACCCACTCCATTTTTTTGAGGGAAGTGGAATATTCAAATAACCTACAGGAAGACAGAAAAAAAAAAAGCAAAATAAAACTGAGAAACAGAAAACAAAAAGGGTAGTAGACATCAGCCCTAACATATTAATTACCTAAGGTAAGTGATCTAAATACACCAATTAAAGACAAAGATTGTTATAAAAATTAGTTATACAAAACCAACTTATACAACTTATACAAAAAAGTTGGGTTGTACAAAACATGCTATTAATAAAAAACTCAGTTCAGATGTAACTGTATAGTCAAGTTGGTAAAAGGTATATCATACAAACATTGGTCAAAAGAAAGCAGTTTTCAGAGCAAAGAAAATTACAAGAGACAAATAGGGACATTATACAATAATAAAAGGATCAGTTCACCAAGAAGACATAACAATCCTGAATATAGCCATCAAACAACAGAGTTGTAGACAAATGAAGCAAAAGTTAATAGAACTCAAAGGAGAAATGGAGAAAACCACAACTGAAGTTATAGACGTCAATGTCCTTCTCTCAGAAACTGTAAAATAGGCAGATAGAATCAGTAAGCATATGGAAGACCTCAGCAACTGCATCATCAACCAATTAGATGGAATTGATATTTATAGAACATCCAGCAACAGCAGAATTTATAGAAAACACAGCTACTGCAGAATATACCTTTTTTTTCTGGCTTCCATGGAACATGAACCAAGATACATGATATTCTGGCCCATAAAAGAAATTGGAATAATTTTATTTATTTGCTTACTTATTTTTATTTTTTAAGAGAAAGCAAGTGGGGGGGGGGGCAAAAGGAGAAGGAGAGAGAATATTAAGCAGGCTCCACACATAGTGCACACACCATTGACGGGCTCGATCTCACAACCCTGAGATCATGACCTGAGCTGAAATGAAGAGTTGGGTGCTTAACTGAGCCACCCCATTTTAAAAGTTAAGATATCGTATAGAGTACGTTCATCAACCATAATTAAATCACACTAAAAATGACAGAAATACTACAGAAAATCTCTAAATGCTTGAAAACTAAAGGGCACACTTCTAAATAACCTATGGGTCAAAGAGGAAGTTTCAAGGGAAATAAAAAATGTATTGAATGTAAATGAAAATACTACATATCAAAATTTGAGGGATACAGCTAAAGCAACAACAAGAGGAAAATTTATAGCACTAGATGCATGCATTAGAAAAGAGAAGAAGTCTCATTAACTTAAGCTTCCACTTCAAGAATCTAGGAAAAAAAAGTAAACCCAAATGAATCAGAAGAAATAAGAGCAGAAATCAATGAAATTGGGAAGAAAAACTTACAGAAAATTAATGAAACAAATAGCTGGTTGTTGGAAAAGATTAATAAAATTTACAAACCTGTGGCAAGATTAACAAAGGAAAAAAGATACAAATTTTTGGTATCAGGAATAAAACAAGGGCTATTGCTGCAGACCTTACAGACATGACAATAATACTAAGGGAATACTACGAACAACTTTGCACAGAAAAAAATGGACAACTTAGAAGAAATGAACTAAGTCCTTGAAAAATGTAAAACATCACAATTCATCCCTTATGAAATAGATCAGTTGAAAACTTTATCATTAAGGAAATTGAACTCATAATTGGAAAAGTCCCAAAAAAGTAATCCCTAGTCCCAGATGGCTTCATGAAGAATTCTAAGACACATTTAAAGAAGAATTAACATCAATTCTACCCAGAAAATCTTTTCCAGAAAATAGAGAAGGGAACACTTCTGTATTTATTTTATGAAGCTAGAATAATACTGATATTGAAACTAGACAAAGGCGGTACAAACAAAGAAATTACAAACCAATATCTCTCATGAATATAAATCCAAATGTCTTTAACAAAATATTAACAAACTGAATAAGTAATATATAAAAAGAATTGTATACTATAAGTCGACTTAGTGGAGTTTATTCCAGGGATACAAGTCTGGTTCAGTATTTGAAATCAATTAATCTAATCTGCATTAAGGCTATAAAAAGTTTCATTAGATGCAGAAAAAGCATTTAACAAATTCACCATCCATTCATGATAGAAACTCTTAGAATAAGAAGAGTAGAAAACTTTCTCAACTTGATAAAGAGTATAAAAAAAAAAACTAACATAATACTTAATAGTGAAATACTGAAAGCCTCCCCCTGTGATTGAAAATAAGACAAGGCCATAAACTCTCATCACTCTTCTTTAACATCACACTGCAAGGTCTAGACACCAGGGAAAGATAAAAAAAAAAAAAAGAAAAGAAATACAGATCAGAAAGGAAGAAATAAAAGTGTTTTTATTTGTAGGTTTCAAAATTGCATAAATAATTCTAAGGAATCTACCAAAAAAAAAATCAAAACTCCAAACTCTTAAAACTAATGTGAGTGCAGCAGGGTCAAAGAATATAAGATAAACTTTTAAAAAATCATTTGTGTTTCTATATACTAGCAAAAGATACGTGGACACTAAAACAAAAAAGGATTTGTAATTACTAAAAAATAGGTGTAAATTTAACAAAATACTTAGAAGACTTAAAACTACAAAATGATGAAGAAATCAAACTTGATATAACTAAAGGCAATGATACACAGTGTTTATGGATTGGAGGAGTCAGCATAATAAAGACATTGATTTTCCCCAATTGATACACAGTTTAATACAATTTCTATCAAAATCCCAGAAGAATTTTTGATACATAAGATTATTAAAAAATTTATATAAAAAGGCTAAGAAATTAGAACAGCTGAACAGTTTTTAAAAATGACCATTTAGAGGGAGGAATCAATCTCTATGGTTTTAAGTCTTACTATATAGCTACAGTAATCAAGACTGTATTAGTGGAGGGATAGATGCATCAATCAATGCTATAAAATAGGGAAGTCAGAAATAGAATGATGTAAATATGCTCAGATGATTTTGACAAAGGCACAAAAGCCATTCAGTCAAGGAAAGATAGCTTTTCAGCAAATGGTGTTGGACGTCCAGAGGCAAAAAAAGTGAGCATCCACCTGTCTCACTTTACACAAAAGGAAACTCTAAATCGATCACAGATTTAAATGTAAACATGAAACTGAAAACCTTTGGAAAAGAGCAGGATGAGGCCTTCCAGATCTAGGGCTAGGCAAAGAGTTCTAAGACCTGATATTCATATGATATACAAATGGAAAAAAATTTTAAAAGATTAAAAGACAAGCTACAGATTGGAGAAAATGCTTGCCACGTAGTTGACTAAGTGAGGACTAGTATCAGTATCAGTAGTAAAAAAAAAAAAAAAAGCGAAAAAGCAATCTTTCTAGAAAATGGGTAAAAAGCATGAAGAGATAGTTCACCGAAGAGGATATACAGATAGCAAAAAGCACATGAAAAGGTATTTAAAATCATTAGCTGTGAGGGAAATACAAATTAAAGCCGTAAGATATCACTGAATGTTAAATGGAATGGCTGAAATAAAAAAACTGTAATCCTGCCAAATGCTGGCAAGGACATTGGTGGGAACACATTGTTAGGGGGAATGTGAAATGGTACAGCCACTCTAGAAAACTGGTAATTTCATTAAAAAGCAAACATGGAACTACCATGTGACCCAGCAATTACTTTGCTATGTAATTCTACCCAATCTTTTTCAGAAAATAGAGGCGGGAACACTTCTGAATTTATTTTATGAAGCTAGAATTACCCTGGTATCAAAACTAGAAAGAAAGCTTATCTGAAAGAAGTGAAAACTTGTGTTCACCTAAAAACCTGTGCACAAATATTCATATCAGCTTTATTTGTAATAGCCCCAAACTGGAAACAGATCAGCCCTTCAAGGGGTGAATGGTTAGACCCGTCATGAAACATCCATGCCATGCGATATTGCCCAGCGATAAAAAGATCCATGTAACAACCTGGATGGATTTCCATCTGAGATAGGCCAATCATGAATGTTATGTATTATCATTCCATTTTTATAACATTTTAGAAATAATGAAATTAAAGAAATGGAGAACAGATTAGTGGTTGCCGGGAAATAAGTAAGGGATGGCAGTGGAGGGGAAAGGCTTGAAGCTATAAAAGTACAACATGAGGGGTGCTTGTGAGGATGCAATTAGCTTTATCTTGACTATTTCAATGTCAATATCCTGGGTGTGATAGTGTACTATAGTTTTGTAAGATGTTTCCATTAGGGCAACTGGGTAAAGGGCCCCTAGGACCTGTGTTATTTCTTGTAATTTCCTGTGAATCCATAATTATCTCAAAATGAAAAGTTTAATTTAAAAAATTGAGACTGCTTGATTTCATCTTTTGATCAAGCTTCTTTTAGCTTAAATAATTTCAGAAAAAGCTACATAATGAATCAGCCAACCCCTGAAAACTCTTAATTATCTATCTTGTCTTCCCTTTCAGTTTTGTTTGGGTTCTATTTTAGTGGCCTCGTAGAAAAAACATAATACTAAAGTAGGTCTAGATTGCTTTTAACACTTTAGGGTAACTTCAGAATGCCTGCAGATAATTTAGCATCTGCATACATAAAAAATAATGTGAAATTCTTGCATCTTGGTAGTTTACTGGGAGAGTAGTTAAATGTGAGTAAAGCAGTACAGTGATCAAATTACTTGTTGAATTGAGAACAGATTACAATTTTCATTAAAAAAAACCTGCCACTTGTATAAAATTTAAAATGTTTTTTCTATTTCAATCTGGTTGTTGGATAATCCCCCTTTATTATTCTCTTGTTTTGCTGTATTCCAATAATTAAAGACTCTTTAGCAGGGTGGGTGTAGAAAATGTTAAAAGGTAAACTTCTCACAAATTATACAGTATGTCATTTTCTCCCTGGGAAGATGAGTTTCCCTTAAATTACTGTTTATCCAATGTGATTCTGATTTTAACCAAACTCCTGGAAAGAATATTTGTTAGGGATTGTTTTGGAATTCGAAAAAAAAATATAATTCATCTCAAGTAAATCCATGAAGATAAAATAATTTTCTGGTAAAACAGAGTATTATAAGGAATTATCACTACTGGTTTGGAAAATGTTGTACCAAAGTATCATATTTGGAGTAGCATGCTGAATAAAGAATATAGGAAGGGAAATAAGAGTATTAAAAAACCCAGAAAGAGACTCTTCTATGTATGAGACTCTGTGTTTAAGATGCTATATTATATATTATTTAATAAAACATATTTTGATATGTAATAATATAACACAGACTATATTACATGATATTGTACATTACAAGAAGGAAAGAATCAATAAAAGATACTAGAGTTGTTGAATAACTATAAACTTGGGCCCTTTTGTGGCCCCATGTACTAAAATAGATTTCATATAGATTTAAAGGTTAAATATAAAAAATCCCCAAAAAACAAAAAGATGTCTAGAAGTATCTCGACAAAGTGTCTATACATGTTTAGAAAATATACATATTTTCCACATAATATAGTGAAAGAATTCTTTCAAAGTATTAAAGGGAGAATGTAAAGAGAGATATTAATAGCTGTTACTACGTAAATGGTAAACTTTATGAATGTTAAGCGTCACTAATATCTTAAATATATTAGTGAATGTCATATATAATAGATAATATATATACTAATATAAATATACGTGTATTTATATACTAGTATATAAAATGCTCTTATAAATAAAGTGAGCATCTTGAGAAAAACAGACTTCTACATAGACAACTCATAAAATTAGAAATAATTATAAGCAAAAAGATTTTGAAATACCCACCCACTTATTAACAAAAGAAATGCAAGCTAAAATGAAATATTGTTAGAGTAGCTGTTTTGTTTCTAAGATTTTATTTATTTTTTTTGACAGAGAGAGCACAAGTAGAGAGTGGTTGGCAGAGGGAGAGGGAGAAGCAGGCTCCTTGCTGAGCAAGGAGCCCAGTGAGGGGCTTGATCCCAGAACCGTGGGATCATGACCCGAGCCAAAGGCAGACGCTTAATGGACTGAGCTGCTCAGGCCCCCAGAATGGCTGCTTTTTTAAGGACCAGTATCTGATCTGTGGTCTTTGAAGAAATTTAATATACGGCTTGTGGGTATCTAGAACCTTTTTGTACAGAATTTTTAGGAAAAAGTAGTTTACAGTCTTAATAGCATTGATTTTCTTTATTCAAATCAGAAATGCATATAAAAATATGAATCGTAGGCAGTTTATTTCAGCGCTATTTATATTGTTGCCGAGTTCCAACTAACCCACTTACCCAGTAGTAAAAATATTGTTATATACATAATTTCTATTCCTAACGTACATCATCACATACTCATGATAGAATTCCATGCAGTCATTATAGTTGTATCTCTGAAGGGTTTTTGTTTTAGTAATAGGGAGAAGTACTCACAGTATGATGCGAAGTGATGAAACAATATGAATATATGTTAAGAAGCTAAAGGGAAATATGGTAAATTGTTGGCAGCCATTACCACTGAGTGGTGGAATCGTAACTGTCATTTTCTCATTATTTTCCTGACTAGTCCAAATTTTCACCTGTAAGCCTCCACCCTTTGTAACCAGAAAAAAAAAAATGTTTTTGAAATCCCTGAGGAATTATATGTGTTGCACCAGAAGCATTTATACATTTATTTAGCTAAAGTAGTTAATAAACCCACAGTATTCTTTAAACAACATCCCCGTTTTGTCCTGATCTGCAGTACTTTGGCACTGCATGGATTTGGCATCATTAACTGCTACAAGTATAATAACAGTAAGGTGCATTTATACAAAGGAAGAAAGGAGAGATTAAGGTCCCCTGTTAGCACTAGGGAGTCTGACAGATTCCGGTATGCTTTGTGCACTGTATCTGTATTTTCATTTGCATTGATTTTTCCAAGGGTTTTACTGATAAAGCTAGGTCCCCAAAGAAGTCAGGGTTTTTTGTTACCCACAACTTGGTGGGAGGCAGAATGTCTGCAATTACTCCTGCTTTTAACTGACTTTGAATCCTGTCCTTTTGGTTTGTGCACCTCCTGGCTTTCACCCAGGAGAAGGCAAAAACAAAACAAAAACCAACGACAACAGCAACAACAAAAAACACCAAAAAAAACCACCCCCCTATCTGTTGGTTTTCAAATGTTATTTCCCCTTTGGCTTTGTTGATGGTTAAATTCTGTTTTTGCATCTGAAATTGGAAACTTCTAATCCTGGAGTCTACATGTAATTCACTGGAAGGCTTTCTCTTATCTGTGTCTAAGGATCAGCATTCAGTCTGATGTTCATTTATATCTAGGTGCAAAACTTGAAGACTTTTACCTTTAGTGCAGTGGCCCAAATTTTGTCCCTTCTTGTACTATCATTAACTCTCAGTTCTTAATTATATCCGCATATGAATTCTAGCCAGAGGCAGCAGGGTCTGGGTTTTCTTTCCCCCTCTGAGTGCCTGACCCTTGGATGTTTCTTCCTTCCATACATTTTGGTAGATCCTGAATTTGGATTTATAACCTTGCCCAGTCAAGACATTGTTTGGCATAGAAAAATAGTAATTATTTTTGATGTGCCGCCACCAGCAGTTAGCAGACCCCTTTTATAGATTTATTTCCACTTACTACATGGGAAGAATTCAGAGTTAAGTTATATTAATGAGAGTATCTTGCAGTGCATATACCTTAATGTTCTCAGTGACTTGGACAAGCCTCTCCCATTTAATTCTCAGTAGCTCATCTTGGAGCAGATTTTTGCCCATTTTCTATATGAGAAAACTGAAGTTCAGTAAAGTTCAGTGGGTCCTCCCCAGGCTGTGCAGCTAGAAATCATCATGCCCAGGAATCACCTACTAGACCAGAGCTGCCGTCCCGGAATAACATTAGCGTGTGGGAATTAATTGTGGTGGAATCCATTCTGAGAACATCGTTGATGTGCCCAAACTTCTTTAATGGGACTTTTTCATTTTTATGCATATTTTTACACATGTATGCTACCTACCCTCTTTGCAGAGATTTGAAGGAAAAAGAAATTAGGCTCCCTATAATACCCCTAAGGCCTATTGCTTAGAAGATGAAGTCCAAACTCTTTGACATGGTATACAGACTTTCACAGCTTGACCCCAGACTACTGAAACATTCTCATCCATTGTCACTTACCTCCATGGCTACCATCCTCCTGACATGTGGAATTTTCCTTGGTTGTCTGAACATGTTGTTTCTTGCCTCCCCAATGTCACCTTCCCCAATCCTTATTTACTTAGTGAACTCCTACTTCGGTGATTCTCACACTTTTCGTCAGAATACACCTGGAAGGTAAGTTAAATACATTGCTGGACTCCACCTCCAGGATTTCTGATTTAATACGTCTGAGACTCCAAAAGTATTTCTAACTAGTTCCCAAGTAGTCTGAGGCTGCTGATACCGAACCACACTTTAATAAGCATCGTTTCTACATACTCTTGAAGACCCAATATAAACTGATCTGCAAATTCTTTTCTGGCTACACACATAATTAACTGCTCTTTCCTCTATTTTAGTGGTTTGACTTGTTGCACAACAGTTTTTGATAATTATTTGTGTCTTCCTTAGTTAACTGTTTTTAGAAGGAACAGACTTGTTCTACTTGCTTAGATCCCATGGTCTTACATGATTTTTGGCGCTTGTGGGGAACTCAAGAATTTGAGTGAACATATGATGTGCCTGGAAACATTTTATTCATTTACAGTTGCTTGTATAAGATGAATTCTTTGCTTCACTGGTTTTCCTTTTTATTGTGTCTTTGTTCCCAAATCAAACTTGTCTGTTTTTAGGACAATTAGAAAAAGAAAACTGTTACTATTTTTAAAATAACTAGTATGTGTCAGGCACTATGCTTTATGCATATTATTTTAAGTCATCCTTTTGGTAACTCCTATGGTATCACTATATTATTTCTACTTTAGAGATAAAGAAACTGGGGCTCAGAAAGATTAAGAAATTTTGTAAATATCATGTGATGGGAAACTGGTATAAAATAAGATTTGAATTTAGCATTTTTTTTTAAATTCCAGAACCTGTTTGACTCTGCTGTCTTCGAAATTGATTTTCATTTGTCTCTTAGCATGTTAAGATGATGGGACATTGGTTTATCTCCAGATAAAATAAGAGATGACCTCTATGTTAGCATTATTAGTGATGGTTCTGATTTCTCTTTCCCTCTGTTCTTTGCATCCAAGTTCCTAAATTCTTAAATTACTTTCTATATCACAATAATTTCTACCATGTCTCTCTTTCTCTGTAGATCATTGAAGAGGTAATTCTAAATGTCTTGCTTCTCAGGCTTTACAAAAGCTTACTTTGACTGACTGACTCCATTTGTAAATCAAATACAGTTTGTTTTCTTCTTTAATCAAATAGAAGAATTAAGCAAAGAGACATTTAAAAGGTGTTAAAGCTGAACACTCATTTGTAATTTCTAGGAAATGATTTTGTTCTTTGTGGCTGAAGAAAAAATGGAACTTATTTTTTAAGTGCTCAACATTGAAAGTTTATTTTTTGAATCTTTTCTCTCTCTCTCTCTCTCTAAATAAATACATCATTCTTATTTATAACCATTATTTTCTTTTTTCAAAAAGAAATAAATTCTCTTGGGAATAATTGGATTTTTTTTTCTTAAGTTATAAACATAGATGTATTTTGGAAGGTCAAGTATCTATTCTTTATTCTACTTAAGATTAAAATTATTCTTTCCTTAGGAATGATTAAGGAACAAATTTGAACATGTGGCAACTAATTCATTTACTTAATAATTCACTAAATGCAAATTTCACATTTCACATCATTCAGTTATGGAAAGCCAAAAACTGTGGTCTTATATCAAAAGTTGTCACTTTTAATCTAGTATCCTGTATATATCCATTTGTTTAAACTATTTGATAAAGAAAAAAGATAATTTGTCATTTAAAAGGCAAAAAATTCATTTTTTCTTTCATACTGTATCATTGGGTATTTTTGTTTGGCACTGAAGAATGGTTTTATGTTAGTAGAGGGAGGTAGATATGAGACATCCCTTTAATCAATATTGATTTAATTCACCTTTATCTACTGGGCAAGGTTGGTAGTCTGCTTTTGTGAATTCTGTTAGGCTGTCTGATAGTCATGGCTGTGATCTGGGAAAAAAAAATTTTTGAAGGGTGGTGCTCTGGGACTTTTTCTTCACATTATTTATTGGCCTACTGGCTGAATTGGAATACCAGAGATTGATTATTTATTAGATTTACTCTGTACTTCCATTGTGCATTTCCATTTCCATTTATAAAATTTTCCAAACTTAAATTTGAGTTGCAGAAGAAAAAGATAAACCAAGTCCATCGTAATTAACTCATTTTTTAAAAAGGGAATTCAAGGAAGCTTCAGCCTCATATTCTGAAAACAAATGCAGTTGTTTTAAAGCTATTACTCCAGGGCCAATGGTGAGTTGATACACAAATATTAAAAGAAAATTAAGAGGGCGATGTGGTGAATTGGGCATCTTATTCTTTTTGCTGACTGATCTTTGGTTTGGTTTTTCCAAATCTTGGTCCTGTATCTATGCTGGATCTTTGAGGTCAGACAAATGTTAGTCACTTCATAAATATATATTTTTAAAGATTTTATTTATTTTAGGGATGGGGGAGGAAGGGAGGAGTAGAGAATAGGGAGAGGAACAAGAAAGTTCAATGCTAAGCACGGAGCCCAACTCAGGGCTCATGATCACAAAATCATGACCTGGCGCAGAAATCAAAGTCAGATGCTTAACTGACTCAGCTACCCAGGTGCCCCTAAATATTTGTTGTTTGAATGAACATTATGTGTTTCATTGTTTTGCTATGTGTATCAGAACCATGAAGCTTAGTAAATTTAGAGTTGCAAATGTAAAAGTAGACATGGTGAGAAGGCAGTTAAGAATGCTACTTGATGAAGAAGAAAGAAAATAAAATTAGAAGGGGCAAACCAGTTTACTAGTATTAGGTTTACATATAGTCCATTATGTGAGAGTGATTAAGTCAGTTAACGCTAACATTGACATTCTCATCCATTGGCAGTAATAGGATACTGGCTACTCCACAAAAATTGAGGTAAATGTCTATCTGTAAAACCTGAAAACAATCTAAGGTAACAAACAAAAATAAAACCATAAAATATAATGAATCAACCATAAGATCACCCCTGAGAGTCTGAGAATTAAAATCAGTTTATTACAAACTGAAGGTTTTGTCATATGTTTTTATCATGATCCCCCAGTATGGGCTTCTAATTCTAGTATAGCATTATACAAAGACACTAGAGAAGTATAAAAATCAGAGAACCTACAGAAATCAAGTAATCCTTTTAGTTGTCATGAACTCTAGGACAGAGTTTTTATCGGCTATGATCAAATAAGTTGGAGAGGTCATATAACAAGTTAGAACTTGCCAGATTTTTTTATAGTAGAAACAGATGTCATCTTCTGTTGTAAACTACATCCTGAGCATATCCCGCCCTGACTACTTTATAGCATATATGAACTCCCACTCCACCCCCTTTTCCCCTTCCCTGTGTATTTTTAATCACTTTCTATAGCAATCAAGAATTTGCCATCAGAGAAACTGTTTCACCTCTTCTTATCTTTCGATGCCTGTTCTTGCTAAACAGATTTTAGATAACAGCAACTGGCAGTCAGTGCCCTTCCTGGAAATAGAGGTCAAAAACTTTGGTATCTAAGTTCTGGTACATCCTTCTGGAAAGTATGGAAATCTTAGTCCAATATAATTTTCCCTTCTTTTTCAGAAATTTCAAAGGTTTTAGAAATAGTTTCTAATTGAAAAGCTCTTTCAATCCTATATAACATCTAGAAATTAATGACTAAGTGAAAACTCCTTTTTGTGTTAATAATGAACAACATTTTTAACTGAAAAAGAAAAGAAAAAGACCTTTGAGGTGCGGGGCTTGTTGGTGAAAGGACCACAAGTGGAACAGGTTAGAGCTTACTATCTGGTAAGATTTGCAAAAGCAGGTGATGATGCCTCTGGGTGACCTGGCAGAAGGCCTTCCAATTGGTTCTTCCTGATTCTAACTGTAGGTCTGCCTTAGATGCTGCTGAAGAAAAAGGTTTCTCAAGGCATTTTTGAGTGATTGCATTGCTTCAGTATTACACCAGACTGTGTGTTTTTTTTTTTTTTAAGATTTTATTTATTTATTAGAGAGAGAGAGACTGAGAATGAGAGGGGAGAAAGTCAGAGGGAGAAGCAGACCTCCCGCAGAGCCGGGAGTCCGATATGGGACTCGATCCCGGGACTCCAGGATTACGACCTGAGCCGAAGGCAGTCGCTTAACCAACTGAGCCACCCAGGCGCCCACCAGACTGTGTTTTGAAAGTACAACCTAGAATGTGCAAAAGAAAGAATGAGGAAGAATGGAAGGTGGCATGTCGAAAGCATTTGGTCTGTCTCAGTTCCTGAGTGTGAAGCAGAAAAGGGGTATTGACTTGGTTAACCAGACTCTGCCCTCCGCTAAACAGCATAGTCTCACATCAAAGGCCACCGATCCATTTGAACAGGTGCTTTTAAAAATCGTATTGAATAACTTCTGTGCTTCTTTAGGTTTTGAATGGTCTCCATAACTGCACAAAATAAGTGAATGTAAGAAAAATGAACTGACAGGTGAAACTTGTCTGGTAAGAAATCCATGGTCCTGACATGATTGTAGCTTTTCAAAAGATTTAGTGGATGTTTTACATTAAATGTTTTATGTGGCTGAACGAAGTTCCATGAAGATAGCATCTACTTTCATCTCAGTATCAGTTCCTGCTTGTTGTCATAATTCTTTCATCGGATGCTTTCAGAATTTTTTTCTTTCTCAAAAGAATTTTTAATTTATATATTTCTCAGTGACAATTTTATAATGATGAGGCTTTATCTGCTCTCTTCTTCTGTTTCCTACTCCGTGAAATAGAACTTTTTCCTTCCAATTGTGTATGAAGGCTTTTTGAATGACACAGCTACAATTAGGGAAGATGTTAATAGTTATTTACTGATATCTGTCTTGTATTCGGAGTCCTACTAGTTAAAGTATGTGATTTTTTTTTTTTAAGTGAGGTTGGCAGGGGGGGTTGACTATTCCTGCCCTCACTAAGATGCTTAGAATTTAGTTCAGGAACAAACCCAGAAAAAACAATTAGAGAAACAAATAGGAGCTAACTAAGCTCTGTGACATTGAAGTAAAAGAGAATGAAGTGCGTAGAGAAGGTTTGAGCTCTTTAGTCCAGGCAAGAATGCCTCCAGGAGGAAGTGGGACTTAGAAATGGGCAGGATTTAGGAATAAGGAGGGTCTTTCCAGGAATGATAATGGATGGACCCTGGGATAATCTAATAAGACTAGATTAGTTTATTACTTGAGATCTTTTTTGATACTTGGATTGTCTTGTACACGTTAACTTTGACTGCAAAGTAATCAATAATCAGTAATCCTACAGTACAATGTGCTGCAGTACAACCACTCCACATGTAAAAATGTTTTGGTGAAAATTTTGTCCTAGTTTCAAAAGTAACTACCTACCAGGCTATCATTTCCAGAGAAATGCAAAAGATGAGACATCACCATGAAATGAATGAGTATAAAAAGTCATTTGAAGATGAGAATTTAAAAGTACTAACTAAAACCTATTTCTTTTATAGTTTAGCCTACAAGGGTTATAATCATTTGAACAGAATCCAGAAAGATTCGTTTTTCTGTAGATTTTAACAGACTTTTTTTTTTTCAGTAATACACCAATAAATTTCACCCATGTGGCCTTCGTACCATATGATGTTGACACTCATCTTTTGGGAGCTGGGATCTTTCTTCCTTTCCTTAGGTTTTGAGGCAGCCTTAGTGACTCACTTCAATCCAGTAACATACAACAGAACTAACCTGGAAGTCTGGGTCCTAAGAGGCGAAGGAACTTTCCCTGGGTTATCTCTCTCTCTCCGGACACATGATCTTGGAACCCAGCCACCATGCTGTGAGACAGTCCAAACTAGCCTATGCAGAGAAATCACATGGAGAGGCTCACGCAGAGAGGACCTGGAGATCTAGCTGACCTTTAGCTTCCATCACCAAATGTGGGAGTGGAGGAGGCTGCAAACAATTCCAGCCCAGAGCCTGCAGCTTGAGTCTTCCATCTGAGGCCCCAGACATCATGGAGAAGACACTAGCCATTCCCTCTGTGCTCTGTCTGAATTCTTGACCCACAGAAGCCAATAGCATAACACCACTAAGTTATTAATTTGTTACATAACAATAGTAACTGGAAAATATATCCATCAGATATTCATACCTAAATTTATACTGGCTCTAGCTATTCACTTAAGAATTTCTCTTTAATATATAAATAACCTGGGCCCCTGGGTGGCGCAGTTGGTTGAGCGACTGCCTTCAGCTCAGGTCATGATCCCGGAGTCCCGGGATCGAGTCCCACATCGGGCTCCCAACTCCATGGGGAGTCCGCTTCTCACTTTGACCTTCTCCCTTCTCATGCTCTCTCTCACTCTCTCTCTCTTCCCTAATAAATAAATAAATAAAATCTTTAAAAAAAAAAAAAAGTTTAAAAAAAAAATATATAAATAACCTAACTTTCAAAAATATCTGTCTGCATTTCTGAATACTCAGTTTCAAAATAGTGGACTAATCATTTTGTCAAATCTTAGAAAACAGTTTTTAAAATTCACCTGTGTTCCCAGTTTGTGGTATGATTTCCTTGATTTTGCTGATAGGTACTCAAAAAAAAAAAAAAAAAGAATGAATCTGTAAATCTTCTTAGAATCTGCTGATTAAAGACCTTAAATCTCCATGGCTAACACCAAAGTTTCTATCAGTATGGGTAGAAAATGAAAGTACTACTTAAAATTAAAAAAAAAGAAAATTCTTTTGTCAGGGAGAGTCTATAAGTACGTTATCCCATTTAGTGACCGCAGTATAATGTAAATAAAGATGATATCATTTATTGTTGAAGATAACACACACACACACATGTATTTTTTAATGTAGATAGTCACTGTTTTTACCACTGAATCTGTCTCATGGTAGAATCTCTAAAAAAATTTTTTTTAATATTTTCCTATTGTAATTTATTTGATAAATTTGAACATTAATGAAAATATAATTTGGCTGCTGAATACTATCCAGCAGAAACTTGCATGTTCACAGCAGCCTAGTGAAAGAATGTATTTCTTTTGTTGTTGTTGTTGATGATTTTATTTATTTATTAGAGAGAAAGAGAGAGCATACGAGTAGGGGGGGTGGGAGAGGGAGAAGCAGACTCCCCACCAACCAGGGAGCCTGACACGGAGCCTGATTACAAGACACTGGGATCATGACCTGAGCCGAAGGCAGACAATTAACTGACTGAGCCACCCAAGCTCCCTGAAAGAATGTATTTCTACCTCTACCTGGAAATCAGACCGAATAAGAATATCTTAACCCTTCCCTCCCTCATTTGAATAATGTTCACTACTATTCTAAGTACCTAATTTTACTTTTAGTTTTTAAAAATTTATTATAGAAAAGACCTGACATCCTCCACTTGTCTATAAAATGATAGAAACACTCTGCTGGGCCACAAGGAAGAATGACCCAGGTAGTAACATACATGTGAAGACAAGAGATCAAATTATCTTCAACTGTCTGTATGTGACTTTTAGGTTCCTGATGTCACCACGTTATTTATGAGATTGTTTCTATGACTCCTTGAAATGATCAGAGCAAACCATCATTGTATTCATTCCTCCAAATTCTTTTTCCTCTTTCTTCCATCTTCCTCATAATTAACCTTAGGTAGAAATTTGGCAAGAATGTGTTTGTTGAAAAATAATCTAATGCATTACTGAGAAATTTTAATGTACATTTAGGCAACATTTATTCATTCCAACAAATGTCTGTGCTATCTTAAAAAGGAATATAAGTTCTTACTTTGAGGAGCATATATTGTAGTAGAAAACAAAGACGTGAACTGGGTTTGAAACCAAGAATAAGAGGAGCCAGTTTAGGAAAATTAAACTCAACTGAGATTTGGGGAAGGCATCACAGAGAAGGTTCACTTGTGAACTAAATCTCAAAGATTAGGAGTTTATGAAATGAAGTGGAGTTAGGAGGTTATTTGTATTAAAATTTGTATTAAAACGTTAATCGTTAGGTGCCCGGGTGGCTCAGTCAGTTAAGCGTCTACCTTCAGCTCTGGTCATGAGCCCCGGGGTCCTGGGATTGAGTACCACATGGGGCTTCTCCACCTCCCTCTGCTTGCTGCTCAGCCTTCTTATGCTCTTGCCCTCTTGCCCTCTCTGTCCAACAAACAAACAAACAAATAAATAGGTAAAATCTTTTAAAAATAACAGGTTGATCATTGCTTCAACACCACGTTGTTTATAAGAATGCTCTGCCCATTCATAGACACTGCTAAAGGTCCTATTCTTGTCCCATGATTGTGCAACCTTGGCCATGACTGGTTCAAGCACAGTAAACAACTGATGCCAGAGACTCAGTCTGGTTTGAGCCACTAATCAGAATCTCTTTCCTAAGATTTTGAGCTAAGAGACAAGACACAGAGATAAAGAGTTATACCCTGAAGCTGTTAAGATCCCATAGACTTGTGGTTGGCGGCCATTGCGAACTTCATACTAGCAGGAGAAGCAGGTTTACAGTGAAGAATAATGGGACAGTACTATGATTAAGAGAACACGTTGCCCCAGGGACAGACAGCCAAGTTCCCACTATCTTCCCACTCCCAAGTTGACTATCTTTCTTGCTTTTGAATTCTGTGAAATTCCCTCTGAATCCTTCCAGTAAGCTTCCTTTTACAAAGAACTGGTTTGTCTGGCTTCTCAATCTTGAAACCAAAGAATTTCTAAGGCTGCTGGAAGGGAAAGTGTATAGAATGAATTAGAGACCTGAGAGGCTGGTAGGTCTAGGGAACTGTTACATTCATCTACCCACCAGAAAGTATTGGTTCCTACAATGGGCTACACAGAGTGCTAGATGCTAGAATTCCTGTAATGAATGACATAATCTTTGACTTCAGACAGTCCACAGAAGCTGCTAAACAGGTACTGTCAGTGAGAAGGTGGGAGGAAATGACATAAATTTGATTTTATCCTCTGGACTAAGGAGTTTAGACTTAATTGTTTAGTCTGTGCATTTTTACTGGAAGCACATCACTGCCAAGGGGCTGAAAGGGACTCTTATTGGAGGAAAGGTTCAAAAGTCCTAGATGTTACAGTGGTTTATCAACAGTGTCTAATATCAGCCCTACCTGATCAAATCTTCCTTCCTAGTACTTAATTTTCCTCCTTGGGTAGAAACAAATTTAACAAATTGAGGAATGGTGCTGTAAGTTAGGGTGCTTTTCTGTCTCTGTATTTAGCAAGAGGATTTTTAAAAAAAAAAATTAATAATGTATCTAGTGAAGAGAAGTCACTGAATTTCATTTTCATGCAGATGTGTTAAATAGCCATAAGAAAACATGTTTTCCTATATCAGGAAGACTCATTTTAGTAGAGTTTATACTGGGAAATGTGGCTATGGTTATGGCAGAGTAGGGGGAGCCTGTCCTAGGAACTGCTCTCATGTGCAAGCAAATCATTGTAACAGGTTTAGGCCTTCGGGAGCATTTCATCCTAGTAAAAATGATCTGACCTTTTTAAGAACAATTACACTAAACTTTGTTAGTTGTGGCCCTGATGTGAAACGTCTGTATATCTGCCTCTTTTCTTTTTTTTTTTTTTTTAAAGATTTTATTTATTTATTTATTTATTTATT
>CM052800.1:155594843-155630505 GCA_028533885.1 Nasua narica | reverse complement strand
TTTATTTATTTATTTATTTATTTATTAGGAAAGAGAGAGAGTGAGAGAGAGCATGAGAAGGGAGAAGGTCAGAGTGAGAAGCGGACTCCCCATGGAGCTGGGAGCCCGATGTGGGACTCGATCCCGGGACTCCGGGATCATGACCTGAGCTGAAGGCAGTCGCTCAACCAACTGCGCCACCCAGGGGCCCTATCTGCCTCTTTTCTTAAGGTATATTTTTATCTGCCTCTTTTCTTAAGGTATATTTATATTCACCTTTTTAAGAATATTTCCATCAACCAGAAATGTCATGCTGAAAGAATTTATTTATATTTCCCCAGATTTATTCTTTTTGTCCAGAAAAGCCAGTAGTAAGCCAAGTTGTTAGTGAAACAGTATGAAATAACTGATTCTTTATTGTCTAAAAATAAATATATTCCCCAAATAGAAAAATGAGACATTAAGGTTAATTTTGATTTGATCTTTTCACTTGTATGACAGCAGGGTTTTCGGGATTAAATATCCTATGTTTCTAGAGATACAATTTCCCCTTCTAAGAAAGTCAAACCATCATATATATTTTTGTCACTTTGTAAGTTAAGGCACATTTACGCATGTTTTAAACAATTTGTGGCAGTTATATTTACGAGGGGCAGTATGTCAGCCATTGCTCATTAGAGGGCAGATACTTTACTAATAGTAAGTTTAATCCTGCTCTTAAACTTTTTCCTGACTTTTCTAGATGCACCATCCCCTGTTTTTGTCAACAAAATGACCATGTCAATAGACTGCATCATAAACTCAGTTGGAGCATTATTGGGTTGTTTATTGAACCGGGACCTCCTTTGTCTTGTGTAAATGAGCACTCCTTTTTATTTTTTACAGATCATTGGTATTATTACATTAACATATTATGTATGTTAAAATGTTTGACATTAAAGTATCAACATTTTTATATGAAAAATACTGCATAGTAGGCACTCAAAATTTCAGTTCATAGATCAACTAAGCAAAATATCTTTGACTTACAGCAAATGGTTAAAAAAGTTGATGGTTCTTAGTAGTATATATGTTGCAAAATTTGCAGGGAAAATAGAATTTATCTATAGTTCCACATATTTTTAAATGATTTAAATGATGAATAATATGAATAAAGAATTGTCAAACAGTATCCTTGAAACAAAGACTACTTGGTAACTTCTTCACCTAGACTTTGATCCATGGTACCTCACTATTTGGGGGAGACTGGAAAAAAATATATTCTTAGAAACTGAACTATTAACATTGTTTTCGCATTTCTACATCTAGACTCTTCACAGAAAAATATCAAGGTGTTTTTTGGTGAAGCACTTTATATAGAAGTGGACCAAAGACTAAATTGCAATGGTAGCATTGTATTGCAGGTGCTGCAGAGAGACATAAGGCAATGAAGCCCAACTCAGTTCTCCCATGAGTGTTCATTTTAGTTACTATTTCCCTCCTTTGTGACATCAATTTGTGTGTGACAGAGACAATATTTATGGGGAGTTCTTTGTGAGGAAATTCTGAAGGTATAGATGAAAGATCTATTTATGAGACCCTGCTGGGTCTCAGCTCTGTAGAGGAGAAGAGGCCAATGAAGACAATTCCTCTTGCACAATGATTCTGTTTTCTGAGTAATTCTATAGATGACTTTGGCTTCTTGGCCAGGCTTCAGTCAGTATTGCCCACTGATCTTATCTTTATTGGCATTCTTGACACCAACTCAGCTAATCCCATATGCCATATATCAGTGGGGTCCTTTAGAGAATTGGAGTCAGACCTGAATTTGAGTATTACTTCCAGCATTTATTAACTGTGTGACTCAGGACAACTTATTTGATTTTTCCCAGCCTTAGTTTTCTCATCATTCTCATCCCAAATGTTTATATGAAAATTAAATGAGAAGTATGGATGATGTACCTAGCACCTGGCCTGGTGTATAATAAGAATTAAATAGGGATTAGTTGTAATTAATATGATTATTATCACCATACTATTTACTATCATCATCATCATCATCATCATCATCATCATCATCTGGGCTACTTCTCCATCTTACCTTTAGTCCCATGCCAGTAAGGGATCTGATTAAGCTCCCATCTGTACCTATGTCCCTATATCTTTTTTTTTAAATGATTTTATTTATTTATTTGACAGAGAGAGATCACAAGTAGGCAGAGGGGTAGGCAGAGAGAAGGGGGGAAGCAGGCTCCCTGCTGAGCAGAGAGCCTGATGCAGGGCTTGATCCCAGGACCCTGAGATCATGACCTGAGCCAAAGGCAGAGGCTTTAACCCACTGAGTCACCCAGGTGCCCTATGTCCCTATATCTTAACTACAGCCATTAACTGGTGAGCTACTGCATTAGCTATTTATTGCCTTATAAGATGCCTATTACCCTTCAAATTTTTTAGCTTTAAATAACAAACATTATCTTCTACAGTTTATGAAGGCTAGGATCCAACAACTTTGCTGGGAAGTTCCAGCTTCAGGTCTTTCTTCCATGAGGGTGTAGTCATGCTGTTGGACCAGGCTAGATTTTGAAGGCTTGGCTGACATAAGATGATCCATTTCTTAGCTCACTCATATGGCTGCTGGCTGGAGCCTTCACCTGCTTCTCACGTGGAGTCATAAGATGGCTTCCCTCAGAGCAAGTGGTATAAGAGAAAGAGAGCCCTAGCTGTATAATCTAATCTCAGAAGAGGTAAATCATCACTTTCACCATATCAACCCTGGTACAGTATAAGAGGGGACAGTATGGGGTATGGAAGCCAGGAGATGGAAGTCATTGGGCACCATCTTGGAGGCTGCTCTATAGCTACATTTCTTGCTAGGTTCCCATTTTTGCAGCCTGCCATCACCTGACCTATGATGGAACAGAATCATTGCCTAGATTTAAAATATCCCAATATACTCTTTTTCATGTGCACTTACTAGCTCTTTACACCTCGAGTTTTCATATTGAGTGGTTCTTTTAAGAAAAATTATCTTCCCTTTTAATGTGAGGAAAAAGTCCCCAGTGTATTAAAAAAAGTAATCATTCACCATCTCTTTCTTGTGTGTGACATGCAGTTTGATTTAACTCCTTTGCACTATTAGACTATTGTATTCTCTGTGGAGGGACATTTTTGTTTGTTTTTTTGTTTTTTGTTTCTGAATCACTCGGCTTCTGCCACAAAAATAAAACCCTGTCTCTGTGAAGTTTTGCAAGTGAAATAGACACAAATATGTCACAAAGACTAGAGGAAAAAAACAACAAAGCTACAGTTTCAGTCTGTGAAAAAGAGATAAGTTAGAATAAAACTATAGTCCAAATGCCCAGAAAATGTATGTTACTTTTTAGGAAGGAAATGAGAAAAGTCAGAGGATAAAATAAAAAGCAAAATCCTTAGGGATCCCACTAGGGAAAAAAGACACCAACCTCAGAGCATTTTTATGCAAAATATTTTCAGTGGTTTGGGGCCAAATGTAAGGCAAACCAGGTATAATTAGCTTTAGGGCCCTATGGAGAGAAAGCTTTCAAACTATGCTCTCATGAGTCTTATAAACAGAAATATTCTCCAACTTAAGTGACAATGAGAGAATATGAACTCCTGATGGGAAATGCCACAGGAAAGATCAAGCCTTATTTTTTTTTTCATCAGCCATTTCCTCAAGGAAAAAACTGGGAATTGACAATACTAAATTGACAAGTCCAAATAAGCCTTTAGGCAAAGCAGATGGTACTATTCCTCTTTTTTTAATACACAAACTAATCTCAAATTTCAACTGGAAAGCATGTGTGTTAGTTTGCAGGTTTTACAGATTTTAAGCAAATTATGTTGTTTTTGGGTTCTACAAAACTTGATTCGAATCCTGGCTCTGATCCCTACTGTGACATTTTGAGGCCTTCTTGGCCTCTCAAAGTCTCATTTCCTCATATGTAAAACAAAAGAAGCCCTGACACATAGTAGGTGCTTTGTAAATTGTTGCTGCTGTTAAGAGCAAACATCTTTTTCATTTGATTACGTTGCCCTTATTTTCAGCCATTTAAAATTCTAAGTGAATAAGCTGAGGGTTACAGAAGGAAGGGAATGGGGTATAGGGTCACCTGGTGATGGGTATTAAGGAGCGCATGTGCTGTGATGAGCACTGGGTGTTAGACGCAACTAATCAATCGTTGAACACTACATCAAAAACTAGTATGTTGGCTAACTGAACATAATAAAAAAATAAAATTCTAAGTGAATGGGAAGCCTCTACCATAAACTTATACATTGTTAGGGTGTAAGGAAAAATAATTAAATTCCTCTTTAGCTGCCATGATACAGTCAAAGCCCAATAAATTCCTTTGGATTGATCAATTTCTCTTACACATGATATCTTAATTATGTGAATACTCATGGACTTGTGATGAAAATGTCTGTCCAAATTGCAAACTACTTGAAGATTGTAACTGTCTACTATTCACTTCTTTATCCCTAATTCTTTCTAGCACAGTGCTTTGTATTTAGGAAGTACTCAACAAATGTCTGATTTTACATGGAAGGATATATAGAGAGTTACTATAATCCTTTTTCTTTTTGAGAGTTACTACAATCTAATTCTGGAATTCACATTCCATTTGCCTTCCTATGATCTCACACCACCCCCATTTTAGCCATTCATATGCATATTTGGAGACTTTATCATTCAGAAAAGGCTACAAAGACCTAATTAAGCAATTAATGGATTACTTAATTTTCCAAAGTTGGTAACTGTCTAGACTCTGATCTTTCTCTGCTCATTAGCACCTCTCCCTGAAGGGGGAGAGGGAAAGTGTTGAAATGCAAATCTGTGAATTCATAAGTCAAGACAAATTCTTTAGTCCAGGAAACAACATGAAATTATAAGTTGCATGAAATTTGGTCAAAAGTGCTGGTTTTCCTTATCTGGATCCTCTGTTTCAAAGCATATTTGATAACTAAGGCTTAACACTCCATCTATTCTTTGGGGAAATATTGTTAGAGCTCCTGTTGTACATATGGGAGGTAATTCTGGTGACAGATGTGGAGATGAGGGGCAGGTGTGTGTAGTGGACTCCAACAATAAACATATGTTTTAAAACGCCAAAATCAATTTTCCAGAAAAGATGAGAAATAAGGTTATATATTGAATCTTCATTCATTTGAATCATTCAAAATTTATGATTGAGGAACCATGATATGCTGGTATCTTTTCTTTTTTCTCTTTTTGTTTTTTCCTTCTTTGCTAGTATTTTTTCAAACCCTGTAGATTATATAAAAATGAGGACAATGTTGGTCCTCATTCCAGAGGATATCCCAGCCCAATGGAAACAATAAAACAAGCCGTTGATTGTAACCCAGATTTCAACTGTAGGTCATCTCCCCTGACTTAGTGTGTGTTTGGTTTCCTGGTTAGGTAAAAAGTTGTCCTTCATGGCATCCCATCTTAGCAAATACGAGTGTTATTTGCTTTCAATATTCAAAATAGGGATATGTCTATACTTAATTCTATTTTTGAAGAGCAAATAATCATATGACCTTCTGAAAAGTACCTCTACATTCAGCTAATCAAGAAAATATACTCAATTTTCATTAGTAAGTATTTGGAAGAATAAAACAATAATATTGTCTCACCATTGTAGGACATGTTACAGTTTTCAAGGACATTCAGCTACATTGTTTTTTGTTTTTGTTTTTGTTTTACTTGAACATCATGGCAACCCTGTACATGAGGCATGGACATTTTATGGATGGAGACAGTGAGGCTCAGAGATGTTCACTGCCAGTAGGCAAGTAGCAGAGGCCTTGACCAGACTCTCTAACTTGACCTACAAAGCTCTTGTACACTAATATACTAGAGTTGTCCAAGCAAAGAGTCTATATATAAAACAGTTTTGAAAATAAATCAACTCTAGTACTTCCCATCAAGTTTGGTCAATATTATATAGACCAATAGTTACAAATTGCTCACTTTAATTTAGTATCATGTCTCTGAATTAGTTGACTCTGTAATATTCTTAGCTGAATGTTCTATATCCCTCCTTTTACATATATATAGACAATGATTGTCGTAGAGTGTGACTATTTCTGTACACATTGAAAATAGACATGTAGCTAACACAAATGGTTGAGAGTGGCAATAGATTTCAAAAACTTTAATGAAACTTTTCTGTGGAACAGTGTATCGTATACCTAGAAAGGAAAATCCTTGTCGGAATGTTACTCTTCTTGGAACTACCTTACTATTTATCCTCAGTACTGTTTTGTTGTTGTTGTTGTTGTTTGGTTTTGGTTTTTTTGTTTGTTTGTTTACGGTTTTTTTGGTGCTTCTCTCCTCCATTAAATAACCTAACTTACTTGAGGCATTGTTCTTGGTGCTGAGGATAAGACAGTGAACAAGGATCCTGCCCTCAAAGAGATGACATTCTGGTGCAGAAAAGGACCATTAATATGCAAACTAAATATGATTATCTAATAAATTGCCGATTCTGATTATTGTTAGGAAAGAAACAAAGTACCATAATAAAATTAGAAGAGGCTGGCTTATTTTGATAGAGTGGCTAAGAGGAGCCTCTCCAAGGAAGAGAGAACATCTAAAGTGAAAGCACAAAGACAACAGTCATTCATCTGAAGGAGTGTTGAGGGCTACAGAACCAACCAGAACAAATCTCATGAGGCAGGGTCCAATTATGCTGGACTTTGAGGCCTCTATCCTGTGTCTGACTTATCTTGTAAGTGCAAGGAGAACCTATTTGAAGGGTTTTAAAGAAGGCCGTGAATTAATCTGACATATATTCTTTAAGGATCATCTGCTTTGATATGGGTAGAAGAAAGAGACCACTGTGACAGTCCAGCAGAGGGATAATGGTTACATGGATTCAGGGGTAGACTGGGGATGGCGGGAAGAGAATGAAAACAAAACATGCTTCTGAAGTAGAAGTGGTGAACTTGCTTCTGGACTAGATGTGAGGAGTGAGGATTGAAAGGGAGAAAGAAGAGGATGACTCCCAAATCCCTGGCTTTAACAATTGAAGGGATAGTGACACCATTTACTGGTATAGGGAAGACAGGCTAAGAAATAAGTTGCTTTTGGTGTGGGATATGTCAAGAGTTCTACTTTGGAAATGTTACATATGAGATGTCCAAGAATCTAAGTGAAAGATTCCAAGTATCCATTGTAGATAAATGTCTAGGAAAGACTTCGACATTTCGAAGTTTTGAGTATAGATGCGATACATAAATTTCTGGGGATATACATTAAGCTAAACCAGGATCAAACTTTTGAGGAACTCTAATTTTAAAGATAAGATATGGTAGAAGACATAAAGTCAAACTGTGAAGGAACGTCAGGGATGTGGAGGTGAATCAAGAGAAAATGGAGTTGTCCAAGAGGAGAGGCTTTTGTAAGCAGAAGGGAGCCGGTGGCTGCCTTGAGGGCTGCTGGCTGAGAAGTCCGTAGTGAAGGCACGTTTACTGACAGGGCTCACATCCCAATTATTGCGTCATTCAAGGATCTTGAATGTACTTTCGTCACTGACCTTTGATGATTCTGTTGGTCTTAACTTTACTCCATTTCACGAGCAATATGGGTTTGTTGTGTGTGCTATGATAATGTGACAGAATGATGTTCAAAGAGTAACTGAAGTGATATATTTAAACTTGGGATAGGACTACTATTTCAACATAAAGCTGTAAAGTCTCTTGATTTCTGCAGATGTGCGTTAGATTTCAGTAATTGGTTTGTGACTTCCTAATTTCTAGTGAAGGAGAAAGAATATTGAACTAAGAATCAGAGACTTGGTTTGAAATCCCAGCTTCTTTGGTTAACTGGTTGCTCAAACCTGGGCACGTCACTCAACCATCCTTGGTTTCAAGGCACCATTCTTGAACCCCAGTTTCCTTATCAGAAATGGTAACGGTCTGACCTACCTGACAGACCTGTAAAAGTGAAACTGACATGGCTTAAGCCATATAAGAGACACTCAACAAATGGCATTTTATTTTTATTATCAGTAGTGGATTGGTGTAAGCACAGGGCCATATGCAATCATGGAGAGAAAAGTACTTCTTTAACTGTAAACACTATAAATAAAATGTGCTGATGTGTTTATGATTGATAACTCTTTTTCATCAGCTTTTTAATTTTAGATGTACCACCTTACTTTTTGGTACAGATCTATTTACTATCTAGGAGTTGTGGGCGAGTTGGTGGGTAGCCAGGAAAGATGACAGCTAGCAGAGCTCAGGCAGAGGAGCAGATGGAAGTGCAGGCGGCTGTTGGTATGGAAGCCCAAGAGGCAGCTGCTCTGGGGATAAAATCCAGGAGAGGACCAGGCAGGGTGAGGGAGCATCCACAGGCAAGGGGGGCCGGGTGACGGGGGTGACCTGTCTCAGAGAAGTTGGACGTGCAGTGCAACAGGATGACTCAGAAAAGCCTGCAGAGCTTTGGAAATGTTCACTTCTTGGTTTGGAACATGGGTGAAAGACTAGAATGAGGTTTGCCTGTTATTTGGGAGATGTTCTTTGTAAGAGAAGAAGAGGAAAAAAGGATTCCAACTATTTCAGCGGGCATTGTGTTGTTCTCTCTCCTGCCTCCTCCTCTGTATTCCCCCTCCAGAAAGGAAAACAAATATCCATGGAACTGAAAAGCCTGCATTTTTGTTGTTCCTGCAAGAAGGATGCCACCACTAAAATCTACTTCCCTTTATCTTAATTGTGCTTTTTAAGCCTCAGTTGTGCTGATACTTATTTTTCTTTTTAAAGTATGTGTGGTTTATGTCTTCATAGGTTACATGAAACTCATCTTTTTGCTATTATAGTACTTTGATGATGGGTGGTTAGCTAGACTTAACCACCATTTATTGAGCACTTAGTATTAATCTCTGTAATAGCTCTATTCAGGCATTTCATTATTAATTTCATACAAACTCTTTTGAAAGTGGTTATTATTCCTCTTTTGCTAACTAGGACACTGAGATTTAAGGAGACTGGTTAACTTTCCCAGTTTCCTACAGTTACAGTGGGATAAAACCATGATTTCAACCTAGGTAGGTCTATATTTGAAGCCTTTGCATGAGCCACTATGGTATAAAACAATCTCCATTCCTTAGAAAGATCATTGCATCCATCTTCTCTGTCCTATTTATAACTGAACAGGTGCTCACTGCTCTCTTTATTGAGGTATTTTTTTCAGAGTAGGAGGAAGGGATAGGAAGTACATTTACTGGCCACTCACCATCTGCCATATAACTTTGTAGATATTTTCTCATGATCTTTAGAAAAAAATCCAAAATGGATATTTTATCCCTGTTTTTCTTGGGGGGGTGGTTAGTTTCTTGAGGAAACTTCTTAGAGAAGTTGAGTTGTTTGCCAAAGATCAACACGTTTATTTACCTTTCATCCAACATTTATACATATCTAGCAATTTCCCAAAGCCAGGTCATCCAGAGTTACAAAGAAGAATAAGATATGGTCTTTGTTCTTAGGGCCTTAAATCTTACTGAAGAAGACAAACACATAGACAATTATAATAACTTATCAGTAGAAGATAGTATGTTCAGCACTGCATGTGGTAACCAGGGGACCATAAGCCAACCTGAAAAGAATAAAAGCAGGCTTCATTCCCACCTGGGCTTTTCTCCTTTCGAAACTTAATTTCCTCCCCCCATTGTACCATCATGCCTTCCAAATTTAGTGTGGTCTATATACTGAAAGAATCTGAGAGGTTGTCAGAAACCCAGTTTGCACAGGAAATTAGGTTCAGTTTTTAAAACCATCCATTAACCTTCAGGAACACCATTGTCATTTTACCTGGGTTTCCATTTTCCTTGAGTTCCAAAGCTACACTGGGTTGGAAGATAAGGTGGTTTCTTTAGCAAAGGTTGAAGAGCAAACAAGGAAATCAGTCAAGACCCAACCTCTGTAAGAACAACCTAATAATTGGAATTTTGACTAAAACATCTCTCCTTCCATTTCTAAGCCCTATTTTTTTTTTTTTGACCAAAGTGGGTATGACCTCTAGCATCTTGATTTTTCTCGCCAAATGGGAGTCTTATTTAAAGTGGACATCCTTCTTGGAGGAGATTTTTCTTTCTCTTTTCAGATGTTTAGATATTGGTACTTGTAGGTAGCAAACTCTTTTATGACTTTCTAGCCACTCTTTTTCAGATATAATTAAATTCTTCTTAATATGAAAACTCCAGTAAACACTCTCAGCATTACTGTATGTCACTTCTTCACTCTCTCAGTTTTACACAAGTTTTACCTTTTAAAATCCTGTGTATTTTTTGGATACACACTAAAAAACATTAACTTTCCAAATAAAGAGATTTCTCTGACCGATATTTTAAAGAGGACTGCTGCTGAAGTTTTTAGTGTTTGAGGGGATATATAGATATATATAGATATATATATATATCTATATATATATATAATTTTGGAAAGTTACTAGATGCAACAACCCGCTTCATGCCAGATATGAATTATCTAGTCTCTGTTGGATTTCGACTTTCTGTCCACTGTAGATCATCTCATGGTACACACTGTATGTGGAGTGGTAAATTCTCGAGGCTTTGGGAGCACTGTGAAAGAGATTTTAGGGATCCAGACAGAGTGTTGAGTTCACGTTCATAAATATATTAATAGTCAATAAAATAACTTAATTGAAATAAGACCAGTTTATTCCAATCTGGATGTTCATCATTTCATCAAATACTTTCTTTTCAAGATTTTGTTAGTATATATATATCATTCTTTTTTTGAAGGACTAGTGTCTCAGAGCTTTATTTTCTATTGCAGTTCAGTTATTTGGCCAAAACCTGGTCAGAATTTCAGCATAATGAAATATATTTAGTTGTTTGTCTGATGGTTTCTTTTTAGTCTTGCTTACTTTTTTCAATGGTCGGCATATGGTAACAACTATAAACTTTCCACAATTTTCAGTTATCTTTGTATTAATAATGTCAAAACAATTTCTCTAAATATTTTTGTATAATTTATCGAATTTCCAAAGAAATTAGTTTTATTCAGATTGTTCCTTCTATGAAGTAGCTTACAATCACTTAGAAATTGAGAGCTTTATACATTTTAAATTATTGCTGGAGAGTTGTAAGTAATATCTGTCATTCATCTGGAGGCTAGTGATTTGAAAACTCTGCTTTTAGTTAATTTTAATTAAAAACACTTCTATTCAAAATACTTCTCAATACCCAAATAATTGCTTACATTGTATATAGTTATTTTTGCTAAGGGCAAAACAGCTAAGACCATAAATTATGATGGCAGGCACATGGTTTGCTGACAGAACTGCATAAAATACTCTTTTCATCTTCATGTCAGCTCTGGTACATTCATCTCTACATTAATTCCTTAGGGAATCTTGTGTAAGTTATAGTTTTGAAAACATCCCCCTCACGCTGAGCTCTGTCAGCTTACCTTTTCCTTACTGACCGTATTATTCCTCTGAAAGAACAGATAGAAATTGAGAGTTATGTCTTAGTTGCACTTGGGTAAGCAGTGCCAAAATAGTTATAGAGAACCTAAATATTAATAGCCATGAACCATTTTAGTTTAAATTGGATATTTCACAGTCTTACACCTGCAGTATTGCAAGGTAGTTATAAAAGTACATAGAATTCATCTCTAAAATATATGCTCATTTTATATCTTTTACAAGCTGTTTCATAGATTCCTAATCCAAAAAGGCCATTAGTACCAATGACATGATTGATAGAATAGGTTATAATGTTTAGCAGCTCATTGGCGATGACATATTTTGCCAGTTTAATTTACACATTTCCTTAGTATTTATTTTATGCACATATTTCTGAGATTATGGGTTTTGATCTTGCCTTAATACCCCTTTCTATTATAGAATATAATTTCTTTTTAAGAAATATATTAAATAGTAAAGATGTTTTTAATAAGAATTTTTAAAATGACTGGTCTTCTCCACAAAGCATATTCTGAAATTAGAGCTTTATTTTTGCTATTTCCAGCACATTTCGCAGCAAATGGAGGTGTCTGAGACAACAAGAAGGCATTAATTGATTATTCATTTTCTTCTAATAGTTTTGATATCTCCCAAATGGAAAATAGTCCAGGAGGTAGAAAATACTAGAATAGTTTGTCTATAATGTCTACAAGCATATTCTCATGGAAAATTGAATAGGCCCAGTACCATTTAGTCTATTTTTTTCATTTTTTTCTAAATATTTATTATATTATTTGAAGAAGCACATAGGATCCAGTTGTAGGTTCTTTGAGTATTTCATTTTATTTAGGTTCTCTAACCTAATAAAATGAAGAAAGAAAGGGTTGTCATCTTGTTGTTTGTTTCATTTTTTCTTCAATTTTGCATTAAAATATTAGATCCAAGAGAAGTCAACCGTCTTTAGTATGAGATTCTATATTTTAAAAATGTGCATGTGTTTGTGTATTTTATAATAGTGACAGTTATTTATGTATTCATAGGAAATCCTGCTCCAAATAGATTTTAAGGCGGCAGCTCTCAAAATCTGACACATTACAGAAACTTACCCAATTAGTAATATCAAAATATTTCAGAAGATATGTGGATGATTTAGTGTTAATCTGATTTCACACTTCAGTTCACAGTGCTGTCTGCACAACATTGAGCACTATCATGGTACAAGGCATACTGCTACTTAACTCAGAGCCAAGAGATGAATGAGGTAGTTCTTGTTCTCAGTGAGCTTGTAATTCAGTAGAAGAAACAAGATAAATATATGAGCCCATGAAATACAAGGTGGGATAGGAGAGTGTCTTATAAGCAATACTAAGTACCATGGGATAGGGAAGAAAAAATATTAAATGTAATTTGAAATTGAGAACTTTTGGGGTATGCATTTTATATAAAAATACATGTAAAAAAAAACTAAATGAGGCTACCCGGACATTATTTATCTCATGGCCCCTGCTAGAATGGCGAAAACTAGTTGGGTTATTAAATACATGTGCTTAGTTGTTCTTGAGTTAAATAGGCTTTTACTAAAGTTAACCCACCAATATATTTCAATAATCAAATATATGGGAAATATTGTAGAGATAATGTTGGAATTAAAAAGAGAAATTTGACATGATTTGGTATTTTGTTTTTATATTGCTTAGTGAAGATTTGAAGAATTGTGTTGCACTGTTAGCATTCTTTCAAAATACATCAGTATTTTTAATTACTGTCACTGATTGGAGCTACCTTTGTGCTTTAAATTTAAAAAAATGTATGCATATATTCTAAATAAATAAAAAACATTTTAGGTTGAATGATTTAATTCTGAAAGAATATGTTGGTAGGTATTTTATAGAAAAAAATAATCATCATTAATGAATGCATGGTATGTTTCATTCAGTAGTACCCAAGTCCAAAACACATGGAATTGTCTGGCATTGCTCTGTTGCCAAAAATTGTGATGTGACTCTGATGTAATCTGGTTTGTTCTGAATGACTCCAAATAGTTCTGCAGACTTGCTCAGAGCCCATCTGGCTCCTGAGAAACCTTCTGTCACGATGGCTATGATCCCAGACTCTGGCGACATACTGCCTGAGTTCAAATCCAGGCTCCTCTACTCCCGGTTTTTATGACCTTGGGCAAGATGCTTGGCCTGTTTCTCATCTATAAAACACTGAACGTCATATGGCATATCTCATAGGGTTATTGTGAGGATCTTCTAGATAATACAGATAAAAATGAGCTGTTACAGCCTTTAGTAAGTAGTGAGGACTCAATTATTAACTATTTTAAAAAAATTTTTAAAGATTATTTATTTATTTATTTATCAATCAAAGATTTTACTTATTTATTTGACAGAGAGAGACCATACGTAGGCCCTGCCTTCAGCTCAGGTCATGATCTCAGGGTCCTGGGATCAAGCTCTCTGCTTGCCAGGGAGCCTGCTTCCTCCTCTCTCTCTGCCTGCCTCTCCATCTACTTGTGATCTCTCCATGTCAAATAAATAAATAACATATTTAAAAAAAATTCAAATATACATTGAAAACTAGTTTTAAAACAGAAAAAAAGAGAGAGAGAGAGAAGCAGGCAGAGAGTGAGGGGAAGCAGGGTCCCTGCCGAGCAGAGAGTCCAATGCAGGGCTCGATCCCAGGACTCTGAGATCATGACCTGAGCTGAAGGCAGAGGCCCCAACCCACAGAGCCACCCAGGCATCCCAATTACTGACTATTTAAAAATAAAGTATGTATGGATATAGATAGATAGGCATAAAAATCAGGTACCTGAAAGCTTTCTTCCGACAATCTTGCAAAAGCTTTTCTCAGATTTTTATATGTTGTAAAAGTATATGACATCTTGGTTCTGCTAAGCTTACAGGAAAATTTTTTAAGTAATTATTGGGAAATCAAACTATGTGGGATTTTCTGGTATGCAATTATATAATACCTCCCCACTGAGGCATATGGGAATGATTCCTAATTACCCATTACTAAATACTGCTTTTCTATTATATGTAAAATACATGAATTCTAAAAATATGGAGGCATAACTAATTTAGGCACAAAACTCACCATTTCCTGAGAGTCACCACAGTATAATGCCTAACAAACCAAATTTGCCCAGCTTATAATGTCTGTCACCCAGAGTGATGTGTATGGTCAGCTGTGTTCTCCACAGTTTGCCTCAGTGATTGGTGCCAGTTTATTGAAATACTCCAGCTGTCCCTTAAACCCATCTTG
This sequence comes from Nasua narica, assembly GCA_028533885.1. Lineage (NCBI taxonomy): Eukaryota > Metazoa > Chordata > Mammalia > Carnivora > Procyonidae > Nasua > Nasua narica. The sequence continues at coordinate 155,615,819 of CM052800.1, read as the reverse complement.
TAGGATCCCAAGGAGGTTCCTTTTCATGATCACACCCAGGGAATGTGACAAAAACCTTAGGCAATAGAAATTGCTTGCATATTTTTATTTTCATACACAAAAAAATATCTTGGTTACTTTAATTTGGGCAACAGGAAGAACATGCTAGGTAGACCCTCGACATCATAAACAATCCTTCCTTCTGACCTCTGCGTGGATCAACAGACTGTGATCTCTGCAGAATATAGGATTAATTGCACTAAGAAAGAACATCTCTGAAATCTAAAATGTAGGCTTGGTCATTAGTTCATTTTGCATGCTGTGAAAGCTATATTTGGCATCATTAACAGCTGCTTGCATGAAGTGTTCAGCACTAAAATATGATTGGTGAACACTCAGAATTTTATTTCGTGGTATTGCCTGCAATTATGGAGATGTTGATAGATCAATTTCCATCTCATCTAAATCCTAAGCTAAGAAATAAAGTGGTCTATAATATGCATGTCCCTTCTATTTGAGACTTTGCTAATTTTCTCGGGTTTTGATTTTTTTATTCTATGAGGGCAAAGAAGTCGTACAGTTGATGTTGAATACGCATCATGATCACTTACCATCTCCTAAGTGATTCAAGTAGCAGTCTTGTTTTTAGAATATTTCCACTAAAATGCAGGCCCCAGAATTTCAGTGTTGATTAGAAAAAAACATTCTAATGACCTCTTGACAGTTTCTAACTAAATCAGGGGCAGGTGAACCTGGCAGACTAGGAATAGGAAGCTTGTTTCCAAAATGTTAAGTTATAATTACTTTGTTATTGTCTTCATTGTTAATATGATGGTCATGGTGGTTGATAAGCAGAGTCAGTGAAATGAGCTATGACAGCCATCAGAAAGTCTGAGTGTATCCGGTATGTATATGAATAAGTTAACAGCCCCATCGGTATGCTAAATGATTAATAGGCAGCCCTTAGGAAAAAAAAAAAGAAGGAAAGAAAGAAAAAAATCCTGGCTTATAGAATTTGCCATGGTATAAATACTCTCACCATGACTGTTTTCATGTTACCAACATGATGTCATTGAGTTTGTAGTTGGAAAAGATGCACACATAGAACAATCTTACTTAATTTTCTGCTCAGTGGGCTGTGGTTAAATAGTTTTTATTTACCTCTCTCTCACCATAGGAATAGATCGTATGATGCAAAATATGCCATAAAGTCACCGATATGTGTCCTTGTTAGAGTAAAAGCTAAGGCCTCTGGACTTCATGATTTGTGCCTTTGACCAATATCTGGAAATAATAATCCAGAAAAACAGGGAAGAGGTGGTGAGTTGTGTTGTCAGGTAGCTAACTGGACTAGGTGGGAGGAAAGAGATGGCATTCTAGTCCAGACTGTTAATAATTATCTAGAAGATTTTGGACAATTCACTTCACTCAGTAATTCCACATTCATCAAACCAGTTTTGAATGCCTGCTAAGTGCCAGGTATTGGAAGATAAGAAGGTAAAGAGCACTGGGTGGTGTATGAAAGTGTTGAATCACTCTATTGTATACCTGAAACTAAATGTTAACTAACTGGAATTAAAATAACACTTTAAAAAAAGGTAAACAGGTAGATATTCTGTCTTGAAAGAGCTTGTAGCTTAGCGGCAAAGAGAAAACCAGGTAATAATAACAGAGTGAGATAAAGGCTTGCATAGAACTGAGGAAACATAGAGGAGGGAAATGGAATCTGATCTTGCAGAGTACTGGACTGTTGCTGAGAAGATGTGATTGTGTGCTGAATGTGGGAGAATATGTAGAAAGTAGACTGTGTTTCCTAATCTCTGTCTTTTATTCCCATGATACATTTTTTCCATAATTAGAATCCTGTATCTTCCACTCCCCTTCACTCACTTTGCCCATCTTTCCATCACCACTCCCCGAGCAACGATTAGTGCATTCTCTGTATTTATAGGTCTCGTTTTGTTTTCTGTTTGTTTTTTCACTTGTTTTTTAGATTCCATATATGAGTGAAATCATACGGTATCTATCTTTCTTAGTTTGACTTATTTCACTTACCATAAAAGCCTCTAGGTGCATCCATGCCATTGCAGATGGCAAGATCTCATCCTTTTTATGATTGTGTAATATTCCATTGTACACCCCATCTTCCATTCGTCTATCAGTGAACACTTAGGTTGCTCCCTTATCTTGGCTATTGTAAATAATGCTGAAAACATGTTAGTTTTAATTTGGGGTTTTAATTTATCCATTTTATCCAATTGTCAAATTTATTGACATAAATTTATTTCTTGTATTATCTTTTTGACACCAGTGGGATCACCGTTTATGTCCCTTTTGTTTTTATACCTGATATTGACCATTTGTGCCATAATTTTTTTCTTAATCAGGCTTGTGAGAGGTTTATTAAATATAGAAGTCTTGGGGCACCTGGGTGTCTCAATGGTTTAAACCCTCTGCTTTCAGCTCAGGTCATGATCTCAGGGTCCTGGGATCAAACCCCGCATCAGGCTTTCTGCTCAGCAGGGAGCCTGCTTCCCCCTCTCTCTCTGCCTGCCTCTCTGCCTACTTGTGATCTCTCTCTCTCTGTGTCAAATAAATAAACAAAATCTTAAAAAAAAATAAATATGGCAGTCTTTTCCGAGAATTGCTAGCTTTACTTTCTTTTTATTGATTATGCTCTGTTCTTTTTTCTCTTTTTACTTTCTTTGAGTTTGATTTCCCATTCTTTTTCAAACTTGAGTTGGAAGCTTAGATTATTGATATTCAGTCTTCCTCTTTTTCTAATATATTCATATAATGCTATAAATATATTGTGCACATATATTTACATAGTTTACACACACACACTATATCTTCTTTGTCCATTCATCTATCAATAGACACTTGGATTGCTTCCATATCTTAGCTACTGCAAATAATGCCACAGTAAACATAGAGGTACATGTATCCTTCCAAATTAGTGTTTCTGTTTTCTCTGAGTAAATAGCAGTAGTGGTACTTACTATTGCCCATGTTTTAATTGGGTTGCTTGGTTTCTTTTGGTATTGAGTTGTGCCAATTTTTTAAATATTTTGGCTATTAATTCCTTATCTGAGATTCATTTGCAAATATCTTCTCCCATTCACTAGATTGCTTCTTTGTTTTGTTAATAGTTCCCTTTGCTGTGCAAAAACTTTATTTTACTGTAGCTCCAATAGCTTAATTTTGCTTTCTTTTCGCTTGCCTGGGAAGACATGTTCTAAATATACTGCTAAAGCTGACATATAAGCGATTACTGTTCTTATTGTCTTTTAGTTTTATGGTTTTAGATCTCACATTTAGGTGTTTAATCCATTTTTAGTTTATTTTTGTGTATGGTTTAAAAAAAGTGGTCCATTTCCTTTTTTTTTTTTTTTTTTGCATGTAGCTGTCCTGTTTTCTCAATAGCATTTATTGAGAAGATGACTGTCTTTTCCCCATTATAAATGTGCCTCCTCTGTCATATATTAACTGACCATGTAAGTGTGGGTTTATTTCTGGGCTCTCTATACTGTTCCATTTTTCAAAGTGTCTATTTCTGTGCCAGTATCATACTGTTTTAGTTACTACAGCTTTGTAATTTATCTTGAAATGTAGGATTGGGATACTTCTAGCTTTATTTTCTTTCTCAAGATAGTTACAGATGTAGACAAAGTTTTGATAAAATACATCTGTTCATAATAAAAATTCTCAACAAAGTGAGTTTAGAGGGAACATACCTCAACATAATAAAGGCCATATATTGCAAACCCATAGCTAACATCATGCTCAGTGGTGAAAAACTGAAAGCTTTTCCTTTAAGATCAGGAACAAGGCAAGGTTTTTTACTCTCAGCACTTATTCTGTACAGTATTGGAAGTCCTGGCTGCAGCAGTCAGACAAGAAAAGGAAATAAAAGACATCCAGATTGGTAAAGAAGAAGTAAAACTGTCACTATTTGTGGATGACATGATACTATACAAAGAAAACCCCAAAAAATCCATCAAAAAAACTTAGAACTAATAGAATTCAGTACAGTTGCAGGATATAAAATTAGTATATAGAAATCTGTTGCATTTTTAAGCATTAATAATGAAGTAGCAAAGAGAAAACGTAGAAAACATCCCCACTTACAGTTGCACCAAAAGGGATAAAATATCTAGGAATAAATTTAACCAAGGAAGTGAAAGATTTCTACTCTGAAAACTGTAAGACGCATGGACACAAACAAATGGAAAGACAGTCTGTGCTTATGGGCTGGAAGAATTAATTTTGTTAAAATGTCCATATTACCCAGAACAACCTACAGATTCAGTGCAATTCCTATCAAAATACCAATAGCATTTTTCACAGCACTAGAACAAATAATTCTAAAATTTGTATGGAACCACAAAAGATGTCAGCAGTTACTTGTTTTAATGTTTATATGTAATTGCTATATTTAAGCCACCTGATAGGTTCATTTCTACTGTCTTTTCTTTTGGTTTTCAGAGATTTGCTCTTGTCTGTTGTATGGCTGGTAATTTTGGATTGGGTATCAGTCATTGTGTAAAAAAATATTTTTATGGTGTGGATGGTGACATGTTTTCCCAGGAAGGGTTGTCTTTTCTTCTGGAAGATACTGAAATAGGGATGGATTAGCTTGATCCAAAAAAGAACTGAAATGATTCAAAGTTGCATTTTAGTCTTTATGAGAGTTTCCTCTTTTTGATTTCTCCTTTCTTTTGGGATACAGCCCTTTAGAGTCTTGACTGAAAGACTGCGTGTTTTTCCTTATGAGTCCCAAACTCCCAATTTTTGACTCCCAGTCCATGATACTGCTGAACACTCTTAGCCACAGTTTTCTGCTCTGCCTCTTTATCATATACTGCTTATGAATAGACAGTCGTCTCAAGTGAAATGCATTTCCCTTCTTTCCAGATCTTGATCCCTTAAGTTCTAGCTGCTTTAGTCTTTTTGCAATGCCTTCCAACATTTTTCACCCTCCAGCATTCATTGTTGTTGCTGGAAATATTAGTATGATATAAGCTCTCTGTTATAACTGAAAATAAAAATACTGCCATTGAAGGATTTTAAACGTTGGAATGTTATCTGATTTGCATTTGAGAGTGATTTTCCTGACCATCAGTAACCTCATCTTTGCAATGAAGGACTTTGATAAAAAAGTGTTCTCTAAGGCCCTTTTCAACCCCAACATTTTGCAAGTCTTGAGAGTATTATTAGTTTATCATACCATTATTTCAAACTATAGAAAGCCCCAGAGCTTTTATTATTAATTACTTAAAGTTAGAAAAGAGTAGGCTCTATGGAAAATGACCAATAAGACTTTCATCTTTGATGTCTTCTTTGATGGCTTCTTTATTATACTTCTAAGTTCCACATGCATTCTTGTTTCTGAGTCCTGGGCACCCAGACTACTTTTCAGTAGCCTAACCACTCTTTCTCCATGTAGTGGTGTGACATTCCACACCCTCTTCTAAAGTGTTTTTACTCTATCTCAGTGATGTTAGTTCAAGCCCCATGTTTGGTGTAGGATTCACCTAAAAAAAAAAAAAGTGTTTTTACTCTTGTTAAGTTCCTTCATGCTCCTCGCCTTTTACCAACGCACATTTTAAAAACTCCTATTCCCTCAGTATGATTGTTTATTAAGCAAAATAACTCTAAATAATAGAAGTTCCTATTTAATGTTATATTACCATAGCAAAGAGTGCACTTTACAGCTTTAGCAATATTTGATTGTGTGACAAAAAGCAGAATAGGATTTTGCACTCTACTGAAGAGGAGTGTTTGTTTAAGGGGCCTTTCTTGATATTTGTTATATTCTACTTCAAAGTTTTATTGACTACTCTGAAAACATTTAAACTTGGTTCTGGATGTGAGACAAAGTAAGAGGATGTTGTAAAGAACTTAAGTCCTTGGGAAATAAAGCGAAGTTTATTTTATCCTTCAATTAAACTGGAATGCCCAATTAAAATGATTTTTTTTTTTTTTTACTTAGAGTGAACACTCTCCCATTTAGAAAGTTTTTAGAAGCTCATTATAATGCAAACAATATGTATTATACAGAAATACAAAAAAATAGAATAAGAAAAAAACAGCTGTATTTCTCTCTGTTATTAACTATGGTTAACTTTTAAAATTTTTTTTATTTTTTATATACTTTTCTACATGATGGGGATCATTCATCATTTCAATATTGCCTTAAAATTTCTACTTAAATTATATTCATGTTTTTCATGTCATCGTAACTCTTGGTAAGCATTAGTGTGTGTGTGTGTGTGTGTGTGTGTTTGTGTATGTGCATGTATGACATTATCATTTATAATGGTACCTGTTCTTTCAAAGGTGGATGTTTATTTAATTGTTTCCTTATTGTTGGACTTATTTTCTATCATAAATAACATTCTTTGCAGAAAATATTTTTTAAGACATGGTTATAAATTGCAAAACTAAGACATTTAACTTCCTGTTATCCTATCACTACTCTTGATAGTGCACCTAAATTTTTCTTTACTACATTTTATTCCTTTCTTCCTTATTTCAAAAAACTGGGTATATGTCTTATTATACATATATCATTCCTTCACTACTCCTACCTGTTGATCTTCTCATTTTTATTTATAGGCTTGTCAGGTATGGAAGATAGTCATCTTACACAACCCACATTTCTCTTTTGACCTGATCATAAATATTTCACTTGCATCTTTCCCAGCAAAGCATCTCTCTAGGATCTACTCTCTTGTTCTCTATAGTCAGTAGGCCTTCACCATGCTGAGCTGACTTAGGACTGATTGCTTTCCAGGTTCATTAGGACAGATGGGTAGACTGGAAAATTAAAGAGTGAGTTCAAGGTGGAAATTCCTGGCCAGTATGGAGCCTATAAATAGGATTCTTTTGAGTTTGACTAGTGACATATCATGGTCAAAGACATACCATTACTACTGAATATGCAAGTAGTAGCTCTAGTCAACTGGTTTATTTTTAGCTAAAGAGTTAAAAGAGAAAGATACAATTTAACTTTTTAATTTGTTGGTTACCTATTGAAAAGTTAAAAAGATCATTCGATGACACTATTAATGAAATTTCTTTGATTTTGACAGCTGTGAGCTTACTGAGGTCTAGAAATCCCAGCAAGTGGTACAGTTTCCAGGAACTACTAGATAATTCTTCATTGACTAGCATTCCATGTGCAATACAATCATATGGCAGATTATTTCACAGTGATTTTAAATGTTCATTGCTTCTTCCTTTGTTTACCTCGATTAACCACCTTCAGTGATTTTGTGATTGTTGCTTTCTGAACAACTTCACTGAGGAGTTACAAATAATTAGCTATTCTAAACCCTTTAGAGTCTAGCATCAGTAGATGTTAGTTAAGTGGATAAGTTAGTTTGATGTTTTGAGGCAGAACAGCTGAGAAATTGTATCTGTTTTGGAGCCAACATACTGTATGACATTTTATAATTCCCTCAATTTTCTGAAATTTATGTTTTCTTCAGTGTATAGCAATAATAGCCTAAAAACCGCCACTGGCTTTTTTCAAGGCATCTTGCTGGCTAATTTTATAAAATTTGAACCACAATAGATATGAATGAAGAATCATTTGTGGCATTTGCTCTTTTCCAAATGTTCCTTTGCTTTGAATGCCATATCTGAATATTAAATTGTTTTTCCAGATGTTATGGGTTCATATTTCCTTCTGGCAAATTTAATTTTTGGTTCCTGCCTATGTTTCTTGGGATTTGTATTATTTCTCTGTCTTAGGTAAGGTTTTTATAAATGCTATATGTTTTAGATTTTGGATTCCATTCACATAGAGGATATTTCCAATGTACTTTTGCTCATCCATTTCCTCTCTCGAGAATAGGGAAAAAAAGTTAGGTCTCTCTCCCATTCTCTGATGGGGAGAAGGCTACCATGGTTTTTTCTCCTAATATATTGAGCATGCTGACCCCCTCACCTAAACCTTAGGTCAAAGGGAAAAGCAGTGATTGTTTTTAATTGGATAATTGCTGCCATATGCTTCTCTTCTGGTGAGATCTAAAGAAAGATAAAATGGCCCGTCCAAAAAAATGGGACCAAAAAAGGGCCTGTGGAACATGTCATAAAGGTCTAGGCGTTGGCCTTTGATGACAGTCATGCCATGATGTGTGTTTTATCTCTTCAGCCTACCAACAGTGTAATCTTAAGTAAGCCATTTAATTCATTGGGGCCTCAGGTTTCTAACCTGTGAAATTATTTTGATCTTTATTTTTATGACGGATAAGAGTAAGTAGCTTATTTATTGTAAAAAATCACTTGTGAGAGTTGTTTTAAAGTGCTTGGAATGGTGCCTGACACACATTATGCGCATAATGAATATTAGCTAAAAAAAAAAATTAACATGCTAAAATACCCCAAGAGTGAAAGAACAAATGCTCTGCTTCAATTAATAAAGGATTAAATTCAGGATTCTTAGTGACTTATCTTAAATATTTGCTCTGGAGAAATGGGCTCTGTTCCTAAAACAGAACTGAGGAGATGTTCTATCACTGGTGTCTGAAGGCAACCTTACCTGTCACCTTGCTCAGTTGCTCTTGTGAAAGCTTGGGTTCTCCCTGTAATGGCTGTATCACATTTAATGACTATGTACCATAAACCTTTCTCACCAAGGGGCATTGCTCTAAAAGCAAGCCCAGAAAATGGAGGTGGTTGCTGGAGCCCAGGGAGGGCTTCAGTGATCCATTCACAAAGAGGATGTAGCATACTTGCAGCTGAATGGGTCATGGAGCTAAATAGACAACTGAAAAGGAAGATTTGCATCCTTCCATCTCCTTTTACCCCTTGCCTTCTTTAGGGACAGTCTTTTGGTAACTAATTTCATCTGTTTATTAAAGTTTAGCAATCATGACAGGTGCTACAAATCACATGTGATTTGTAAATAATATTGGCATATTTCACTGTGAGCAGTCCTTGATCTTGGATCCTTTCAGTTTGTATCATTTAACACATTTTAGTTTTAGAGACTTGAAAGCACACATTTCAGGCAAGTGTCTGAGGCATTTTATGGATTTATAGAGCCAGCTAGCTACCTGATAGTATTGTCAGATGGAGAAGCAATGCTGTTGGATGATAGAAGCCAAGTAGTTGGTTAAATTGTTCTCGTGGTCTTCCTTTGAGATCACTTTATTCTGGGATCCTGAGAGAGTTGAAAATGTTTCTATTTTGGTATATTTCTCTGAAGATCTCTTTAAAAAATCTTCAGGAGTGACATTTATTAGTCTTGTATTTTCTCTGGTCTTAACTTGAAAACTTTTGCTCATCAAATGTGAGTACTTTGAGAGAATTTTTTCAACAGAAATTTTGTATTTTGTTCCATTAAAATCCTCATTTTTCACATTAAAGTGTATGCTCAGATAAAACGATCCTCATGGAGAATACATGATCTTAAGATCACACTGTCTCATTGCCAGGCTGAGATTTGCATTTATCTGAAAATCTGAGTGCTGAGTCTTCATAGCTTTGAAGTTACTTTGGTTGCTCCAGAGGGAGTTTGTGTGTGTGTGTGTGTGTGTAACTCTGAATTACTTGTTTAGATATTGCTTCCATAACTGTAAGTTCTAGAAAGCAGCTGCCTTTTATGCAAAATACATTTTCACATATAACCTTGCTTTTTGAAATTGTTTTCTTTTTTATTCAAAGAACTGACAATCATTTTTGGTTTGAAAAGTGGCTTAGGTTTTATATTAAATTTTATATGTTTTAAAATCAGAATTTTAGCTAATAAGCAATGATTTATTTTAACAAGTAAAAAGCTTTATTTTCTAGGACCATTCAGCAATTTATTTATAACAATCCAGTTTTCTTTGTTAAAGGATAATATTTAACATTTATATAGATCTCACAGTAGTGCTTTATATATATCAACTCATTTGATCCTCATGATTACCCTGTGGGGTATTATAATCCTCATTTAAGAGATGAAGAAACTGAGATAATGTAAATTGTCTAAGATCACAAAGCTAAGAAGTATAGGAACTAAAATTCAAAACAATATAGTTCTAGTCTCTGTGTTCTTAAACACTGGAATAAGACTTAAATAACTGATGTAATGTAACTGGCCTAAACATTAATAATATTGGTTTTATATTCCACTTACATCTAGTTCTTATCATGTGTAGTTAACAGTTGTAGTTAACAGTTGTTGCTATGTAAAAGATACTTGGAGTGAATAGAAACCTTGTTTATTTCTAATTTTTATTATTTAACACCAACATCAGAATCTGACTGCCTCAAATTGACTGTGACAGGAAGAATGCAGTCATGAGCCTCAGTGTATGCAGCTAAGTCTTGTCACAGCTAGAATACATCTCATGTATATTTTATAAACTGCATTGTTACAGTTGCCACAACCAGAAACTTACATCTATATACTTTTATACATATATATGTGGGTGTCTCTGTGTGTCTATAAATACCATCTAATAAGCTGAGAATTAATACTTTAGTCTGAAACATTAAAATTTTAACAAACCTTTTTTTACATAAAAAGTTGCAAAGTTAAGGTGTGTTCCCTGCCCTCGAGTGGCTTAACTTTGTTTTTGAGCAAGGGACTTGATTATTACAAATACTTATAGATTAGAGAGGAGAGAGAGAGAGAGATCTTTACTTGATATTATACAAATTTTATTGTGATAGAAATTGCCTTTTCTACACCCAAAACAGTTGATTATTATCCAAGGAAAAGGTACCACATTTCACCTCTGTGGATGAGTTATACATATTCTGGCTGGTAGCTACTATTTAATGAACCTTTTACATGCGAGTATAGAAGAGAATTTACGTCTCTTTCTCTCTTTTCTGTCATCTATTATCTATTTATCGTTCTTTGTTGTTCATATATTTAAATTTCATGGTGGCTAAGGGTTTTATTAATTTTGTTCACTGATGTACCAAGCCTTTAAAATGACTCCTAGTACATGTTGGCCCTCAGAATATGCTTTCAGAATTGAATCAAAATGTCTTTTGTAAGGTACTTCTCTTTATCTTCAGTTTGACAGAAGAGAAAACTGAGGCTCAGGGAACAAGACTAACTGACCCAGTGTCAACTGGTTAAGTGACAGAAGCAAGCTTAGAACCTCTCTTCAGCTGGCTCCATGGTCCATGCTCATATGTGATGCTGTCTCTAAGGAATCTCTCAACACATTGGGAGGGGAGCATCTTCTGAGGTTCTTTAGGCTCCAGGTGTTTCTGGTCTTTTCATGAGTGTAAAGTCCTGGCTGCAGTCAGAGTTCTAGGTGGTTTGCTGTTGTTATCATTGTTATTGTTTTGTTTTTATGTTGAACAGTTGTGTGAGGATCCATGCGAGCTTGGACCATTGCATTACACTAAACTTCATAAGACATTTTGCTTAGTTCTTTGAAGCCTTCCTTCTGTGCTTTAAATTAGGAGAATATGACATAGCTATTAGGAGGTGGGGATGATAACATAGAATAAGTAGCAGTAAACAAAGAAATGGCAAAATGGTTGGAGAAATGGGCTGCAGGAGATTAAAAGACAACAGTCAGGAGTCACAAAGGAAGTAGGAGAAACTAATAATAGAGGAAATGTGTAAGAGTTTTAATTTCTTATAACTGAAATTTAATTTATGGTAGAATATTTTCCTCTATAGAGAAAAAAGGCAGTGATGAAAATTTTTTTAAACGTTTTGTTACTTATATTTAAGTTATCAGGCATATCGTAGTACCCAATAATGGCTATTGATTTAAACTGAGTAACCAGCATCTTCTAAAAACCTTAACAAATACATAAAACTCTTTGGTGGACTAAAACCTAAAAAACAGTCATACCTATTTTGTAAGTTTCTTATTTTAAAATATGTTAGGACTTTACAGTTGAGAGGCTTCTTAGAAATTGGTCTATAGCCAAGTTATGTGCTTTCTGTTCCCTTTTGCAAACACCACAGAGTTTGAGTAATCTTTGAGTATTTCTTGTCTTTTCAATTGACTTAGAATATTTGCATTTAAACCTCCATTGTCTTGATTTAGGAAGAGCATAGCAACACATCCCAAAAGGCTACCAGATTTGAACAACCATGTAATACATTTCTGATTTACATAAGTATGTTCCACCTCAGAAAAGTTATCTAAATGACAAAACTCACTCATTTTGTTTTAATGCCCTAAAGGATAGCCCAGATAAATGGGAACTGGATTTGAAGCCTGAGTAATAATGCACTTCAGCATGAGAACAGCCGTCTTTGCTAGTTTTGAGTGTTCATCATGTGGAGAGCCCAGTTTTAGGCACTTTAACAAAACACTAATTATCTTTCAGGCTGTTGGATAAATACAAATAAGCATGTAAAACTGGATCGCCAGGCTCATGAATTGAAATGAATGTAAATGGACCCCACTGTGTGGGTATCTTAATTATAGTGAGAATTGTCATAAGAACTTTAATCTTGTGCAAATGTCCTTGCCACTACAAAAGTATAATCAGCAAAACTTACCCTTCATGTTAAACATTTTACAGATGTCATACTTAGGACAAATTTAAGAATCATATTTAAAACAATTTTAAAAAGGGCACTTGGGTAGCTCAGTTAGTTGAGCATCTGCCTTCGGTTCAGGTCAGGATCCCAGAGTCCTGGAATTCAGCCCTGCATGGGGCTCCCTGCTCAGCAGGGAGTCTGCTTCTCCTTCTCCCTTTGTTCACCATCCCCCACTTATGCACATGCTCTCTCTCAAATAAATAAAATCTTTAAAACAAATTAAAAATAAAAATCAGTAGATTTCCCACTCAGAATGTTTTGGTCAATTGGTTTTAAATCATTTTTCATTGACATTATAGAAAGGATCATACATGAACTTCCATGAGCTTTTACACTTGCATCCCACACATGCGTTCTCTTCCCTTTTAGTGGTAGCCTATGTCCCCATCTGGGTCAACCTCTTTCCTTGTCACTGGTTCCCATTACATCTTGTCCACTCACCTTTTTCTGCTGGAAAGAGTAAAAGAAAATGGGCCAAAACAGAGATATGTAAATGTAGGAACTTTGCTCTGTTGGTTGGATCAAACAGAACTGAAATGGATTAGTTATAGAACATGTAATGGGAGAGGTGAAATTTTTAATAACATTTAAAGGGAAAAGGAAAAAGATACTTTCACGTTGCAGAATACATAAGAGGCCTTTTGGATGTTAGGGATGACATGTGAAAATCCAGAGATAAAAAATGGCTAGAAATATTGGACCACAAATACGTTTATCTAAATTGAAAAAAAAAAATGAAACAGAGGTATTTGGGGAGGAAGCAAGACAAGTAAGATGATTTAGTGAGAAAATGAAGAAAGGATCAATGAGATGGTGGTGAGATGAACACATGTTATCCAGTTCACCCATTTCATAGTATATATAGAGTCAGTTTATTCAGGTAACTGGATTCCTGAACCCAGGAATTCAGGATCTAGTGATCATTTTTCTGGCTGACTGTGAAATGAAGGGATGTACCATTGGATTAGAACCTTCATGAGAAGATATTCATAAGGAAGAAACAAGAGCTTTTCCAATTGCCTGCTGCCCCAAGTTCATATACGATTCTTAATAGCCTCATGATTTGGTTTCCGTCCCCTCGAATTCTCCAGGGAGGTTGTTTTTACCAATATTCAGTCTAAGATATATTCACACCTGTTTATCAAAATGATAGCCATTTTTTACTTCTAGGTCCATGGGCTTTATCTAACTGCTCTTATTAGCATTGATTTCTTTTTTCTTTTACCTTATTTGACTGTGACTAGCACTACATGGGGTAACGTTTATTTTTTTTTCTGTTTTCTTTTGTGATATTAATTTTCTCTCAAGCCTAATCAGAAAGTCTCAGTTCAAAGACTAACCATGGATACAGAACTCGAAGTTTAGATTGATCTTACCCAGCCCTTTTATTTTTACAAAGAAGGGAACTTTGTAAAATGGAGTTACAGTGATATTGAGTGCATAACTACTTGTTGGACAGTTGTAACATTTTAATATATATCACTTAATCTTCCTAAAGATTATATACATTATACTATTATTGTTGGCCCCTTACAAATAAGAAGACTGATATGCAAAAAAAAAAAAAAAAAAAAAAGACTTGCCGGAAGCTAAGAACACCCAACTAGTAAGAGACAGTGCTGGGATTTCATTCCAGAACCTCTGGATTTAGCTTTTAACTTTCCAAGTCAGTAACAGAGGTAGAACAAGAACCCACAAGTCTCCTCTCCATTTCAGGGTTCTTGATTGTCCCAAATACTATGTACCACTGTACTTCCTACACAAGTGCTATAGACCAAATGTTTGTGCACCTGCAATTTCATATATTAAAACTCTTATCTCCCCAATCTGATGGAATTCAGAGGTGGAGCTTTTGGGAAATAATTAGAATTAAATGAGGTCATGAGCTCTCAGCTATCTTCTTGCTATGTTCTCACATAGCAGAAGGGACAAGAGTGCCTGTGTCTCTTTTATTGTTATTTTTATTTTTCTAACTTTATTGGGATATAACGGACATATAACATTGTGTAAGCTTAAGGTATACAATGTGTTATTTTTAAAATGACTACCACTGTATACTGCAAAATGATTACCACTATGGCATTAACTAATACCTTCATCATGTCACATAATTACCATTCCTTTTTTGTGGTGAGACCAGGTAAGATTTACTCTTTTAGCAATTTTCAAGTATTTAAATAATACAGCATTATTAACTATAATCACTATGCTATACATTTTGTGTCCAGAACTTACTCATCTTATACCTCAAAGTTTCTACCACTTGACAAATATATCCTCATTTCCCAAACCTTTCATTGTTCCCCTAGCAATGAACATTGTACTCTGTTTATATATTTGTGTGTGTGTAGATAGATAGCTAGAAAGCTAGCTAGATGGATAGATCTTTATCCATTCCTCTGTTGAAAAAGACTGGTTGTTTCCATATCTTGACTATTGTGAATAATGCTACTATGATTGTGGGAGTGCAGGTAAGTCTTTGTAATCACGTTTTCACTTTATTTGGATATACATTCATAAGTGGAATTGTTAAATCTTTGGTTGGTCTGTATTTTTGAGAAACCTCCATACTGCTTTCCATAGTGTATACACCAATTTACATTCCTACCAACAGTGTGCAAGTGTTCCCTTTTCTGTACACCTTTATCAACACTTGTTAGGTCTTGTCTTTTTGAAGATAGCCATTCCAACAGGTGTGAGATGTTATCTCATTGTTTCAATTTGCATTTTCCTGATGACTAGTGATGTTGATGTTTTTCATGTACCTATTGGCCATTTGTCTTATCTTCTTTGGAAAAATATTCAGTTCCTCTGTCAATTTTTTAATTTTATGGTTTGGTCTTTTGCTGTTGAGTTAATATGAGTTTTTGTGTATTTTGGATATTAACTCCTTATCAGATGATATTTTCTACCATTATATGAGCTGACTTTTTGTTTTGATGATTATTTTACTGTACAGAAGCCTTTTCATTTGTTGTAGCCCCATTTATTAATTTTTACTTTTGTTGCTTGTGTTTTTTGAGGTTATATCCAAAAAAACCATTGCTAAGACCAATGTCAGGGAGATTTTCCTTGATATTTTCTTCTGAGAGTTTATGATCTCAGGTCTCTGTTTAAGTCTTTAATCCATTTCTAGTTAATTTTTCTGAGTGGTGAGTAGTTACGTAGTTAATTCTTATTCTTTCCAAAAGAAACAGATGTGTGTAGTGTTTAATTGAATAGTTTGGGGTCACAAAATAATTTGGTGTCAAAACAACTAGATTTTCTGATGGGTCAAGTAGAAAGTAAACTTATCAAAACCTCTATTGCCCATTTCTCTTCCAATATACTCCTTATCTTGAATTCTTTGGAAGTAGTATGCATTATAATTTATCAGGAATGATTTGGACGTATTCCTGTCCAGAGATATAGAGATGGATTTGATAAAATTCTCTGAGGTGCTTTTTGCCTTAGAGTAAATGCTCTTTATCATTCTAAGCTTCTTAACTCTGAATAATAGTTGAACTTGATCCTGTGGATTCCCCAGAACAGTTCATGATACTGTTTCCATAGTTTATGTACTTGGCATTTTTTTCCAAAGAGTCAGGCTGTATTCTCTCTTTAACTCAGTATGTTCTTTTTCACTCTGCTAGTTTGACTTTTACCATCATAGTTTCCCTTTATGTTTCCAGAGTTTATAGACTGTCACCAGACTTTCCTCTGTGTCCTTTAGCCAAGTCATCCATACTTTGCTCTTCTAATCTGCTTTAACAGGCTTCCTGTTACTTAAATCTCTGTTCTTATACTTCCAATTTGTTCCAGATTTTTTGGTAGAGATTCCCCTAAACCAATAGTATTTTTCCAGGTGCAGCCACTCGAGAATTTAGTGGAGAGAAATCCTTGCAGCTCCTTTTACTGTGATGTCTTTCCATCTGCAGTTCAAAGTAATTCTTCTACTCGGGCTGCCATTTTGGAGCATAAGCTCACCTAGATAGTGACTGCTGTCTAGCTTCAGCTCTTTTCTAATGGGTCCTTCTCAGAAGACCTACTTCCACATTTTTCCCCTGTGGATATCTGTGTTTTCATTCATTTTCCCCTAGCTGGCCTTCTCCCAACCTGACTCTCATTTTGCTATTTGATCCCAAGATCTGTAACTTCTCTCAGACCATCTGTATTATTTCTTTGTCCTTGTTGATGTTTTGCAATGTTCCCCAGCTTGCTGTATCTGCAGATTTCATTACATACTGTTTACTGCATTCTAAAGATCATTAATACAGATGAATAAACAGAAGAGGGAACCTTACTCAGATGTCTGTGGAATTTCTCTAGACTGCCCCCACAGCCTGATGGTCATTATTTTATTTTACCTTTTTGTTCTTGGCCAATGTTTCTTGTCATTCTACCTATGAGCACCGTGCTCTTATATCCAAGTGACTGTATGTAATGTGTGCTATTCCTGTACCACTTGATAATTATCTAAGTAATTCATCAAGTTTGTCTGATAGCATTTAATCTTTATTAAATCTAAATTTAACGACAGTTTCCATTACCCTCTGGATCAGGGAAGCTCTTTGTAATGGTGTACGTGTTCACTCTGTTTTGTCCTCAGTTTAGTATTGTCTTAAAACATTGAATGTAGGGACGCCTGGGTGGTACATTTGGTGGAGTGTCTGACTCTCGGTTTCACCTCAGGTTGTCATCTCAGGGTTCTGCCTCAGGCTACACTCAGAACAAAGTCTGCTTAAGATTCTCTCTCCATCTGCCCCTCCCCGATACCCCCTCTCCTCCTCTTTCTCAAATCCATCAATCCATCAATCTTAAAAAAAAAAATACCTTGAATGCCTATGGAAGGCCCAAAAGATCCACATAGGTGTGGCAGTTAACAGGAAGTAACAAGGATCTTTCCAAATGTTTATCAGTTGTCTCTGATTTTGAATGATGATGACTTATCTCTAATTTACATTGTAAAATCAAATGAATAGATTTTTTAAATTGAAGAATCACCATAGCTATATCTAGAGAAGATCTGTGATGTGCTGTCATTGTCCTATGATGCAATGTGTATTACTCTTCAAAATTATAACAACCCCAACAGGCAAATGTTTTCAGATAAAACACTAACCCAAAAGGTACTTTCATGAAAATTAGAAAACGATGCCCCCTCCAGAAGGATGCAACCCATACCTGGGCACAAGGCTGGGAGGGCGGAACACAGGCTAGATTTAAGGGGGTTTGACACTCAGACCAGATTCCTTTGTGTGTGGCACAACTGCCCAGATATGTAAATGGCAGCCCTGATTTTTCTTTTTTTCATTTATTTTTTTAAGATTTTATTTTTAAGTAATCTCTACACCTAACATGGGACTTGAACTCACAACCCCAAGATCAAGAGTTACATGCTCTACCAACTGAGCCAGCTAGAAGCCCCAACAATTCTTTTTTTAAGTAGGCTCCATGCCCAGCATGGAACTCACAACCCTGGGATCAAGACCTGAGCTGAGATCAAGAGTCAAATGCTTAACCGACTGAGCCATCTAGGTACCCCACTTCTCCTCTTCATTTAAATGAAGAGGAATAAGATTCCTATAAGAATTAGATTTGGGATAGGGATGCCTGGGTGGTTCAGTTGGTTGAGCAGCTGCCTTTGGCTCAGGTCATGATCCCGGCATCTTGGGATCGAGTCCCGCATCGGGCTCCTTGCTCTGCAGGGAGCCTGCTCCTCTCTGCCTCTGCCTGCCTCTCTGCCTGCTTGTGTTCTCACTCTGTTAAATGAATAAATAAAATCTTTTAAAAAAAAAAGAATTAGATTTGGGATTGAAACCGATCCAGTTTCATTGATGCCATGTTACTCTTCCTCAAGTGATAACTATGGATCTAACTTCTGTTTCTGTAATTGTAAGCTAAAATCAAACATTATTTTGTGCATTTGTTTACAAAAGAATAGGTATAATTTAGTATATAACCTTTTTTCAACATTCAGCTACAATATTGGTTTTTCTTCCAGTCTTCAGATCCATTGTTCTATTGTTACCATTATTATTTTCTCTTATGGAATCCAAGAAAGTCATGGAGAAGAAGCTATAGTCCTCTGGCTTAGAGATTCTTTTCACTGTACTTACAGACTGGCTGAACCATGTTCACTTACTCACCTGTTTGCCTATTTGTCCATTCGACAATGTACAAACACACACATTCATGATATTAAATACTGATCAATTCAGCCACATGCCTCTCAAGCACAGAAATGTTAATTAACAAAGAATGTTTGAATCCTTTGACTCTGACTTAAATTACCAGATGTTCCTAAAATGAGATAGAGGTTTTGGGAACTGAAATGTGCGTGCACACCCACCCACCCATTATACATATACATAAATGTGTGTAAAAATATATATTTCCATAAAGGAGATGTAGTGTAAGAAAAGTATTTACCGAAGCATCATATCTTTTAATATTCTTTCCTTTTCTTACCATTTTCGTTCTTCTTGAGCACTGCTTTTATTGAAACGTGCCTCCCACTTTAGTTGTAGAGCTTTTCCTTGTTGAATAGTGTCATTTTCTTGCTCAACAACTCTGACATTCAGGTAAATGGAAAGAAAATGGATATGGGAGTTGTGTGTTTATAATGCCACTTTGCCACCCTGAAATCTATGCAGATAATCTACTTGGAAGGCTTTGTGCCCCGGTGGAATACAGAACCCTGTAAGTATCCTGCATTGATTTACAGCACCTGCTACAGCTGCTTGGATCTTGGCAGGCATTTTCCTCTGCTGCCAAATGCTGTTGCAATTGCTGGGCAAATCTAGATGGAGGTCATATTTACTGGACATGTTTATAATCTGCAAAGCGATCTAAGCCATCGAGGGCTAATTTCCCAAAGATCAATGACTAAGGGAGGATTTCAGAGGTTATCCTCTTTATCCAATTTCCTGTGTCCTAATGAGATGGCTGAAACCTGTTTGGAATCTTTCTGATTAGAAACTCTTCTGAGAGTCAATAAAGAATATGACATTCATAAATCTAAATGAGAGGTGTCTTGGCTGCCTACATGGTGATTCATGCCATGAGCCTTTTCCTGGCCCCTAACAGGGTGTGCTATGGATGAGACAAGGTCAGATTTGAAGCAAAAGTCTTGAGAGGATTTGTTCCCTCAGGTTGAATTCAAATGATTTTTTTTTTTTTGCCGAGGTTGTACTGTTTGTATTTTTTTCTCTTGGTTCAGTTTGATTGCAACTCAATTCAACAAAAAAAAAATAATTTCTTAAGTGATTATGATCTTTTCCAACTAACTTGGAGGAAAGCATAACTATACTGGTGTGTGCTACAGGTCATAATATAGATCTGAAGAAAGTGCAATAAAAGAATGACAATAATAATATCTAATTTATATCGAGTACTTACTATATATCAGGCACTGTGCTAAGCATATCACAAACATTTTTTTTTAAAGATTTTATTTATAGGGGTGCATGGGTGGCTCAGTTAGTTAAGCAGCTGCCTTCAGCTCAGGTCATGATCCCAGGGTCCTGGGCTTGAGCCCTACATCAAGCTCCCTGCTCATCGGGGAGTTCTCTTCTCCCTCTCCCTCTGCCTCTCTCCCTGCCCATTCTCTCTCTCAAAAAAAAAAAAAAAAAGATTTTATTTATAAGTAATAGAGAGACAGCGAGTGGGGGAGGGGCAGAGGGACTAGCAGACTCCGTGCTGAGCATAGTGCCCAACCCAGGGCTTGATCTCGCGACTCCAAGATCATGACTTGAGCTGAAATCAAGAATTGGATACTTTCCCAACTGAGCTACCCACGCACCCCATGCACATTATTTTTTTAATCCTAACAACAAACTCATGAGTTAGGCCCTATTATTTTACCTGTTTTATTGATGAAGAAGCTGAGACCTAGATAAATTTTTTTAACACATTCTCAAGTTTATTTAAGTTGTAAAATTTGATAATTTTAGTATAAACAGATGGACGCAAAGGTCAGCAATGATCTGATATTATGTTCAGGAAGTGGCTTTGGCGCTGTCAAGTATGAAATAATTTAAAACCACCAAAGCATTCTCATTTTTTTTTTAATTTTTTTATTAACATATAATGTATTATTTACCCCAGGGTACATGTCTGTGAATCATCAGGCTTACACATTTCACAGCATTTGCCATAGCACATACCCTCCCCAATGTCCATATCCCTATCCCCCACCCCCCACCTCCCAGCAACCCTTAGTTTGTTTCGTGAGTTTAGGAGTCTCTTATGGTTTGTCTCCTTCCCCATCCCATCTTGTTTCATTTCTCTTCCTCACCCCCCCAACCCACTGACCTGCCTCTCAAATTCTTCATATCAGGACAATCATGTGATAATTGTCTTTCTCTGACTAACTTATTTCGCTTAGCATAATACCCTCTAGTTCCATCCACGTCGTTGCAAATGGCAACAATTTCGTTTCTCTTGATGGCTGCATAGTATTCCATTGAATATATATATCACATCTTCTT